>JBBPBP010000003.1:50037613-50053836 GCA_037974735.1 Cicer chorassanicum | reverse complement strand
AATCTATTTGTGAAGTGGTCTTAGTTATGTTCGTATATAGTAAAACAAGAAAATATTTTGTAACAAACATGAGTTTTGAATAAAAGAATTTTAGGTGAAGGCTCTAATGACTAATATAAGTTATTATTGTATATTTATATTCCAAAAGATATAATGCTGCATTGAAACTAAAATACCTCACGGCATGTTATTTGTTTGGGATATTAGAAATGCAATGTTATAGCTACTTGCATGTTACACAGTGCAGCAGAATTTAGAAAACACATAAATGATATAATAATAGTTGTTTGTTACAAAATAAATACAATTACCAATATTAATTTTCTATTGAGTATAAGAAAAAACGACAATCAATTGAAGTTTGTTATTGTATTTGTTAAAAAACAACCTTGGTATTTAGTCAAATCATCCTTATATTTGTTTCCCCTCACTAACACTGTATTATCAAAACAATGCCTTAAGGTTTTGTGAATAAATATAGTTACTTATCAAATTGTATTCTTCAAAAAGATAAGAAAAAGATTCACCGATAGCGAGACAAATGAATGAGATGAATATAAATATAAATATACAATAAATTAATAGCAGAAAATTAATATGAGTTAGAAATAACATTTTATCATATCAGAAGCCATGTTAAAATTTGAATGAAGAAGAGTCACTAAAAGATGATAGCATACATAATAACTAACAAAAATAATTGACTCACATGAGGAATTGAGTGATGGTGCTCATTTGAATAAATGTTATTACTGAAGGCAATCAGCTTTCCAAGGCACTTCAACTCCAAATTTTCTAAATTTGAGAATTCAATCATTGATTTGATGATGCTCATGTGCATGAATTATTTCCTTCAACTCAATAAGATTATTTAGAGACAATGATACACTCAAGATTGGGACAAGAATCAAGCCTTACGCATTGGAGTCAACAATCATCTAATTGAGATATGACATTTTTCAAGCTCTAATATGAGAATTTCACAATCATCATTTATTTATTTTGAAAGGAATTAATTAATTTATTAAACTAATAGTTTCCATAATAAAACAATGAATCTCTCAAAGTCATCAAACAGCCGATGATCAGAACATCAAAATAATTGTGTCATTTTCCATGTACATCTCCAATTGTTTGGAATTCATCTCCAATTTGTAGTACTCCAAAACAGTGCCTTGTGATATTGATATTGAAACAGGTAAAATCAAACATAACTATTGGGATCTAACATCATCAATCTCAGCTTAAAACCCCGGTTAGGATTACAAGTACAACTAAACCAAGTTCCTTAATTATGTTGTCAAAGCTAAAGTCCTTAAGAATGTAACCAACATTGAATTTCGATTTGAATTATCAACCTGCAGCAAACCATACAAAAAGTAATTTTAATATCTAATCTAAATTATTACTCAACAAGACTAACCTAACCTTAACCTTAATGTAATTATACAAGTATCGCTGATTAATATGATCAAGTGCAAATAAGAATTTCAGTTAAAGATATTCTCAAAACTTACCCTGTGCTAAAAATATCAGGATGCAGACCCTGTTCCCTTGCAACAAATGAAGAACAACATGAGAATATTAAGAATCAAGAATAGATTTAGAATCAAGAGAATACATCACTCACCTTTAGTAGCCGCAATGCGGCCAAACTTCTTAAAATTCCTTCACCAACCACGATTGCGGCGACGGCCCCTTGGAATTTTTCATGCCAATTTTTTCAGTCATGTGTAACGAAACGGTAAAAGAAGAAAGATAAAAACTTTAAAAAAAAGTTACAAGAATACTAAATTACATATATACTAACCTGTGTAGTTCCTTATGCTCCTCAGGCAATTTACTGTATCGTTGAATCACTTCATTCAAATCTTCATCCTTGTCAAATTGAGTATTGTCCATATAAATAATAGTATAAGATTCCATCGTACCAAAAAATCTTCATCTCTGGACAGTCTCGAATGGTTATTAGTGTAACCTCCGGCAGCTCAACATAGGAAGGGAAAGAGCTTCCACCCGAAATAGAGTCTTGGAAGCTTCTCTAATTCAATACTCCTCAAAGATGGGAATATGATCTTCTTAGTAATAGGATTACAATTATACTAAATCAATACTCCCCAAAGATGGGAATGTTTTCATGCCAATAAATGGTAAAAGAAGAAAGATAAAAACTTAAAAAAAAGTTACAAGAATACTAAATTACATATATACTAACCTGTGTAGTTCCTTATGCTCCTCATACAATTTACTGTATCGTTGAATCACTTCATTCAAATCTTCATCTTTGTCAAATTGAGCATTGTCCATATAAATAGCAGTAAGACATGGTGCGTATAAGATTCCATCGTACCAAAATATCTTCATCCCTGGACATTCTTCAATCATTATCCGTCTAACCTCTGGCAGCTCAACATAGGAAGGGAAAAAGCTTCCACCGAAAAATATGACTCTTGGAAGCTTCTCTGGTTATAAATAAAATAAATCTCAAATTTGTTAGTCCTAACTTATTCTCACTCAAATTATTGTCAAATGTTATTAGAGAAAAGTCTAAATTCAAGTCTCGACACAAATATTAAGGGATATTTGTTTTTGGAACAAACTCTTCTTAAATGGATAATTCAATTTATAGGGTAAAGTGGGTAGTCAACCATAAATAAATAAATAAATAAATAGTTAATATTAGTATTATATACACGTGTATAGTAGAAAATAAGCAAATCAAAGTCCAAAATAAGATGGAAATGAATACTTGCTGAAATGGCTAATGATTGGATAAAAATGAATACTTTTGCAAGCAATTTCTAAACCCAACCAAAAAATCATTGCAATATCCAACATATGCCTTATTAGAGTACCTTTTGAAACCTCATTTGAGATTTAGTCCGGTAAATCATCCTCCAGATGAAGGACAAGTTTTCTAACAAGATTTTATTCTACTAAAAAACTAGTAATTTACATAAATGAAAAGTAAAGATCCTTAAATACAGAGATATTCTTATATACCAAACATCAAAAGACATGTAACATCCTTATGAAGACTCTGCAAATTCGGAGGCTTCCAAGTCAAGCTCTTGTCTCATGACACAGTTCATAAACCACTCACTACTGAAAGTCTTTATACCTTTCTTTGGAGCCATCATTGCTTCTTCTATATCTTCTTTGCATGTCACAAAGATTGTTGTTGATGTTTCATTTACTTTTTCGAGTCCACTAATAACCTAATACAAGAATTAACGGATTTTGTCAACAACAGGGTTCAGTTCCTCAAAGGGAAAAGGAAACCAAAATGTGCATAGATGTGTTACAGTGAAGTGAATAAGATGTATCATTAAATGCACATATTATAGGACATGCACATGCAAGTCACTTCTGGAGAAAATGACTGCACCCAAATCATATGAATATTTTTTCTAATTGTAACAGCGTAGAGCACAAACTAAAACAAAGTACATGCTTAGTTAGCATAAAGGAAATTGAATGAGTAATGAAAAAATAATAAATTGATATGTAAGTGGACTACGGAATTTTAAGCCATAGAACTTACATTGTCACCAGCAGACCTAACAATGGCATACAGTTTCTGCAGGAGTTTGAACATTAGCTGCAATACATATATTATACCCCTTAAACAAAGCACGGGGACAAGCTTTTGCTCGGAAAACTGCACTTCATAAATCCGATTTGTACCTCAACAAATAATCCTCATTATTCAGTATGTGAGGCAATTCATCTGCATATTCATTTTTAAGATTGTGTAAGCTCTCTTGAACAATAAATCAATATAGACAAGATAGTTTGATCCATCTTACCAACAAATCTGCCTTGACGAAAACTTTCTTTTAACCAACTTGATGAGACCACCCAAGCACTGTGTAGTTAACAATATCTCCTTGTTATAAATTATTAATAATCAACACAACGAATGCATGTAAGAATGGGATAGGGCATGTGTGAGTAAATAATAATGGACACCAGAAGCAATAAATCGAAAGATGACACCAGTCCTGTGAAATTACACGTTTCAATGGCGAATTTGAAATTCAAAAATTGGTATAATATTTTCCCAACATCAAATAATGAATTCTTAAACGACCAAAATTTATCTAATCAAACATCTAAAGTTTGACAGATTGCATACAACTGAAATTGAGGAAAATTGACAACTCAAAAATACAAAGGTTTGCATTGCAATAAATAATGACTCTGACAAAGATGGTGAGTTAGCTTTAAATGCTGCAAAAATAATATTCTTTAGAAGAGAAACATAAGCGAAATTCATAACACTAACAGATTAGGGAAATGCACTTCCAAATATTTATTTAAAAACCAAGGGATACCAAGATTTCAATTAACTGCAAATTTTTAGACAATTAAAACTTGATTTCAAATATAAACAAGATTTGGTGTTTAAAATTAGTATTGCTGACAGGTCTGAACCTACCCTGAACAGAGGGCGGTCCAGAAATTCAGAGTTTTTCTCACTTTTCCTGTGACAACATGTGTTGTCGTGCTTCCGTCAGAGGCAATAGTTCCACCAAGGTCTTCAATCACCTATATGTAAAACAAATGTCTAAGAAATCTTGACCCCAGAATTTAAATTAATTCCCAGGATCTATGAAAAGAAAAATTAGGAAGCACAAAATTAGACCTCTGTTATATTCCCCCTACCATATGTAATAAACCAAACCTTGAAAAGAAAGAATGTTACATTTAAAAGGCAGAGATCAGATTTCTAAATAAAAATTAGAAGTTAAAAAAATGTTACTCATCAATAATACTAAAGAAACAAATGTAACTCATCAATATACTAATGAATTTATAAAATATGGGTAATTAAACAGACCTTTGCAAGCTGTGTTTTCTTAGCATCATCAACATGATTCTAAAGCACTGTTTAGTTGATGGCAGTTCTGAGTTGGCAGGAGCTTCTAAATGCAAAAGGTCTCCAATACGTTTTTCAGACTTTTTTGTAATCAAACAATCACCATGAGGGGCTTCCACAAAACAAGGATTGACCCTATCATCAGCCTCTTGGATAAGACCCCAGCTAGAATCTGATCGGCAGTCAACTAACTGGCTTCCCTTCACCCTCTTTGACTTCAATGAGGATAAAGAGGCTTCCCAGTCCCTCTTCGCAACTTTCGTAGATTGAGAACAATTCACTACATTAGCATAATTTACATCCTGTGAAAAATCTGCACCATTTGCCTGTCTATCATCATTTGCTCTGGCCGAAGGAGCAGGGCCGTTGCAGTTGCAGTTGCAGCAGTTCTTAGATTTGTGACTGTCAAATCCTGTTCATTGTGCAAGAGATTACAACAACTATACAATAAAACCAAATAGTCCTAATAGAATATTTTATTTACTTTTTTCTAAATCCAGAAAAAAATTACCACTAAGTTTTCCATATCCGCTTGAAGATCCACCTTTTACCAAAGCCTTAGGTTGACTTTGATTTGTGTCTGTTCTATGGGAAGATTTCAAATCAAATGCATCAGAAATATATCAAGTCATTCAGTGCTCAACCTTAACATCAACACAAGTCGTTCAATTCTCAACTTTAACCCTTACATAGATCATAGATGCAATAAAGCCAAGATTTGTGTTGATGAAAAACTACAAAAAACAAACTATGGGAACAAAAATAGCTCCTTCATTTATTGTTTGACTGGTTACATTTTTTAAAAAGAAATGGACCAAATAAGTAACACTTACAGTAGCGAAACCAGACCGGCTCTCTCCGAAAGTTTCAACCTCACCAGGGAAATTCTGATCCTACTCCTCCAAAACATGCTCACGCAAATTCTTCCCCAAACAGAAAATGCTAAGTTGGACAAAAAGCAAATTCTTAAAATTATGTGAAGACCACAGAATGAAAACAAAAATCATACACCTACCTAATAAAAATCAAGAAACTGAAACAACCTGTAAAACATCAAAATTTGCTTTGGAGATCTTATTCTTTGCAATGCAATTGTTCAAAATATCTCCATAAACTCATCTGGATTCTTATTAACGCCAATTAAACTAAACCCAACAATTAAATTCAAACTAAAAAAAAAAAGAGCATACCATGCTGTTTAAAGAAAAACATAGAAGCACATAAAAAAGTAAAAGACTCAGTTTACAACCTTCATAGGAACCTGGTTCTGTAATGTTATATAGCCTTGAGACTACCTATCATTTTTCATCAAAGTGATTAATTATATGGAGCTATTGTACAAATGTATATAGAATGCAAAATGTTCTTTTAACATCAAATAATTATTTGATAACCTAAAAAAGATTATTGTTAATTAAAAAATTGAAACAATATCAATTAGGGTTTATAATTTGGGGATTTTGTCTATCTTAGGGTTTTATAAAACCAAATGCATAACTGAATCCAAAACCCTTTAATGACAATCAAGAACGTAATTTAATTATCAGAGTTGAACAACAAAAAACCAAATATGAAAATACCAAACTATACGATGGTCGTGTGTTTTGACGACGACGTTCTGGACACGGAGGCGACCCAACGCAAAAAAGATTGAAATCTGTCAGACAACCGTGCGACCATCCCCAGATCACAAGTGAAGCTGAGAACGATCCTCTACAGCCAACTGCAATGGTCACCAAAGCTCCCATCACAGAACCGTTAATCACGCTCTGATCGTACGGTCATGATTCATCCACCAGATTTAGGTTCCTGTCTCCTTAGAATATAAGGACACAGTAGTACGATCCTATAGAACAGATCCTGTTCAAGTACGATCATGCCTCATGCTCTATGCCATGGTTATATAAATACTTGAGTTTTGTTATGTGTCAACGATGTGGGACTAGCACTGTCATGTGGGCCTGGGCCTGGGCCTAACATTAATTTTCTTCATAAGTGTGTGTTGATATTTTCAACTACTTCCATAATTGTCAAGCAACATATATATATATATATAGCAGATAACATTTGGAAAGAAAACGAGAGAGATCATAGCAGAACAGAACAGAACAGAGAAGAAAGTGTCTTACGATCCTCCATTGTGGAAATTTCACCAGTTCTTGATTGAGTTTCAGAGGACAAGAAACTCGCAACAAATTCATAACTGAATCCAAAACCCTTTAATGACAATCAAATTTCCAGGAACCATTTGGACTACAAGCTCTCATATAATAACAGCAGTGATTGGATCTGGGGGATTATCCTTAGCATGGGCCACAGCACAATTTGGTTGGATTTTGGTTGGATTGCTGGCCCCGTAGTCACGATCCTTTTCAGTTTAATCACTTTGTGCACTTCATCCATGCTTTCTCAGTGTTATCGTTCTGGTGATCCTTTCTATGGAAAGAGAAGCTGTACTTTTGTAGAAGCAGTTGGCAACATTCTTGGTAATTTTTCTTTTGAAATTATTTATTCACAAAAAGTATTAATTCTTTCTTCCCACAGTATAACTAAAAAAAATGATGTACGTAGACATAGACATAAACACATGATATTATAGAACAATTTATTTTGACAATAGTATCATATCAGCATGCACATACACATTTTTAAAATGCAATGCATGTATCTAAAAGAATTAATACTATTGTAATGTTAAAATTTGATGTTTGTGGAATAATTCAATACATATATCTTTATGGAAGTGCTATAGGATACACAATTGCAGCTCCTATTAGCATAATGTGAGTTCAATTATTATACCATATGTTTGAAAATAAAATTAAAAAAGATTTCGAAGAATGTAAAATTAGGATTTGGATTATTGTTAATGGGTTTACTTTAATTTAAAAATCGATTTTGGGTGACAGAGCAATAATAAGGTCAAGTTGTCTCCAGTCGTCAGAAGGAAAAGGCACATTTCACATGTCAAGCAACCCATACAAAATCGGTTTTGGAGTCATTGAAATTTTCTTTTCTCAAATTCCAGATTTTAAATTATATATTTTGTATCGGAGAAATAGGATATGTACCGAGTACTAAAAAGAGAAAAATATATACTAATTATATATTATATTTTTATAATATTCAATGTATAACTTAATATTTTTATTTAAAAAAAATATTTTTTAATGTTTTTTTTTCAAAGGCTTGCTAATTTAAATGAGTTTGGTTATTTCAATATTTTTTTATTTATTTTAATTTAAACTTCATTGGTTTGTTTGTGTGTAAGTTTTAGTATTATTTTTGAAGATGTAATCATTATATTTTTATACATATTGTGGTAATTTAGCTGCTACATTTTAATTATTAAAATATTGTGACGTATTTATATGCAATGAATTAAAAAAAAAGTAACTTATAATTAAATCAAGCTTTTAATAGGCTTTTTTATCATAGAGATATAGACAAATAAGTAGTAAAATAACGAAGGAAGAAAAAAAGAATGAATTATAGATGTGTCATATCACATTATTGTATTATGTGGCAAAATTAATATTATAGGACATATAAGGATGTGATGTGTCAACATAATAATTTTAGAGATTTGTTTTAATATATTATATTGATTAGTTTGTGCAAAATCGAAAATCCTTTTGATGCTCAATAATTTACTTATTTTTTTTCAAAAAAAATATAATTTACTTATTTTTTGGTTCCAGAAAAAGAGAAATTGGATCAACACTTTGAAAAATTCTTATATTATTTATTTATCTTGATGAAAAAAATCCTTATAATTTATTTTTAATGTTCAAGCCCCTTATATTATTATGCTTTAGTCTATCAACACATAAACATGAATCCTAGCATTAATATACGTGTTTTAATTAAATTCAACTTATTTAAATTTTTCGATTGACAAATCATCTGCCTTTGTCTCACTAGTGGTCCATAATTCAGTAATATATTAAGTTGATAAAGTTTTATAAAACTAAAACAAAAAAATAATCCGAATTATTTATATGTCATAACATTAATCATAAGAATGAAAATCATCGTCTAGACCCAACTAAACAATAACAATTGCAAACATACTAACAATTAAGTTTGTTGTGGGTGGTATCATTTAGATAGGAGTGTGATTTGACGTGATTCTCAACTAATGTCATTGTAGCGCATGACCCATAAAGATATCTTGTGAGGGTGATCGCACCAACAACTATGGCAACAAGCAAAATAAGGATAAAAAATTAAATAATTTCATATTTTGGAGACACTTTTAAAACCTAAACAAATATTTTATAGGAAGGTTCAGTGGAATTCTCCTTATGACAATTTCTGACAAGTATTCGTTTTTTCTTGTCAATATCTTCATTTGCTGTTTGAAAAGTCTCTTTCATTTTCGAGTATTAGATTCTCTTTTGTTTTAAGAGATTTTGACTACACTCACTTTCGTCTTTCATCTCATTATAAATGAAATAAATCTCAAATTTATTAGTCCTAACTTATTCTCACTCAAATTATTGCCAAATGTTATTGGAGAAAAGTCTAAATTCAACTTTCGACTCAAGTATTAAGGGATATTTGTTTTTGGAACAAACTCTTCTTAAATAGGTAATTCAGTTTATATGGTAAACTGGATAACTTCAAACATAAATAAATAAATAAATAGTTAATATTAGTATTATATACATGTGTATAGTTGAAAATAAGTGTATAGTAGAAAATAAGCAAATCTAAGTCCAAAATAAGATGGAAAATAATATTTGCTGAAATGGCTAATGTTTGGATAAAAATGAATACTTTTGCAAGCAATTTCTAAACCCAACCAAAAAATCAATGCAATATCCAACATATGCCTTATTACAGTACCTTTTGAAACCTCATTTGAGATTTAGTCCGGTAAGTCATCCTCCAGGTGAAGGACAAGTTTTCTAACAAGATTTTATTCTACTAAAAAACTAGTAATTTACATAAATGAAAAGTAAACATCCTTAAATACAGAGATATTCTTATATACCAAACATCAAAAGACATGTTAACATCCTTATAAGGACTCTGCAAATTGGGAGGCTTCCAAGTCAAGCTCTTGTCTCATGACACAGATCATAAACCACTCACTACTGAAAGTCCTTATACCTTTCTTTGAAGCCATCATTGCTTCTTCTATATCTTCTTCGCATGTCACAAAGATTGTTGTTGATGTTTCATTTACTTTTTCAAGTCCACTAATAACCTAATACAAGAATTAACGGAATTTGTCAACAGCGGGGTTCATTTCCTCAAAGGGAAAAGGAAACCAAAATGTGCATAGATGTGTTACAGTGAAGTGAATAAGATGTATCATTCAATTCACATACTATAGGACATGCACATGCAAGTCACTTCTGGAGAAAATGACTGCACCCAAGATGAATCATAAATGATTCATCATATGAATATTTCTCTAATTGTAACAGCTTAGAGCACAAACTAAAACAAAGTACATGCTTAGCATAAAGGAAATTGAATGAGTAATGCAAAAATAATAAATTGACATGTAAGTGGACTACGGATTTTTAAGCCATAGAACTTACATTACCACCAGCAGACCTAACAATGGCAGACAGAGTTTCTGCAGGAGTTTGAACATTAGCTGCAATACATATATTATACCCCTTAAACAAAGCATGGGGACAAGCTTTTGCTCGGAAAACTGCACTTCTTAAATCCGATTTGTACTTCAACAAATAATCCTCATCATTCAGTATGTGAGGCAATTCATCTGCATATTCATTTTTAAGATTGTGTAAGCTCTCTTGAATAATAAATCAATATAGACAAGATAGTTTGATCCATCTTACCAACAAATCTGCCTTGACGAAAACTTTCTTTTAACCAACTTGATGAGACCACCCAAGCACTGTGTAGTTAACAATATCTCCTTGTTATAAATTATTAATAATCAACACAATGAATGCATGTAAGAAAGGGATAGGGAAAGTGTGAGTAAATAATAATGGACACCAGAAGCAATAAATTGAAAGATGACATCAGTCCTGTGAAATTACACGTTTCAATGGCGAATTTGAAATTCAAAAACTGGTATAATATTTTCCCAACATCAAATAATGAATTCTTAAATGACCAAAATTTATCTACTCAAACATCTAAAGTTTGACAGATTGCATACAACTGAAATTGAGGAAAATTGACAACTCAAAAATACGAAGGTTTGCATTGCAATAAATAATGACTCTGACAAAGATGGTAAGTTAGCTTTAAATGCTGCAACAATAATATTCTTTACAAGAAAAACATAAGCGAAATTCATAACACTAACAGATTAGGGAAATACACTTCCAAATATTTATTTAAAAACCAAGGGATACCAAGATTTCAATTAACTGCAAATTTTTAGACAATTAAAACTTGATTTCAAATATAAACAAGATTTTGTGTTTAAAATTAGTCTTGCTGACAGGTCTGAACCTACCCTGAACAGAGGGCGGTACAGAAATTCAGAGTTTTTCTCACTTTTCCTGTGACAACATGTGTTGTCGTGCTTCCGTCAGAGGCAATAGTTCCACCAAGGTCTTCAATCACCTATATATAAAACAAATGTCTAAGAAATCTTGACCCCAGAATTTAAATTAATTCCCAGGATCTATGAAAAGAAAAATTAGGAAGTACAAAATTAGACCTCTATTATATTCCCCCTACCATATGTAATAAACCATACCTTGAAAAGAAAGAATGTTACATTTAAAAGGCAGAGATCAGATTTCTAAATAAAAATTATAAGTTAAAAAAAATGTTACTCATCAATATACTAAAGAAACAAATGTAACTCATCAATATACTAAAGAATTTATAAAATATGGGTAATTAAACAGACCTTTGCAAGCTGTGTTTTCTTAGCATCATCAGTGATATTCATCAACATGATTCTAAAGCACTGTTTAGTTGATGGAAGTTCTGAGTTGGCAGGAGCTTCTAAATGCAAATGGTCTCCAATACATTTTTCAGACTTTTTTGTAATCAAACAATCACCATGAGGGGTTTCCACAAAACAAGGATTGACCCTATCATCAGCCTCTTGGATAAGACCCCAGCTAGAATCTGATCGGCAGTCAACTAACTGGCTTCCCTTCACCCTCTTTGACTTCAATGAGGATAAAGAGGCTTCCCAGGCCCTCTTCGCAACTTTTGTAGATTGAGAACAATTCACTACATTAGCATAATTTACATCCTGTGAACAATCTGCACTATTTGCCTGTCTATCATCATTTGCTCTGGCTGAAGGAGCAGGGTCGTTGCAGTTGCAGTTGCAGCAGTTCTTAGATTTGTGTCTGTCAAATCCTGTTCATTGTGCAAGAGATTACAACAACTATACAATAAAACCAAATAGTCCTGATAGAATATTTTATTTACTTTTTTCTAATTCTAGAAAAAAATTACCACTAAGTTTTCCATATCCGCTTGGAGATCCACCTTTTACCAAAGCCTTAGGTTGACTTTGATTTGTGTCTGTTCTATGGGAAGATTTCAAATCAATGAGTAGTTCCCCAGAAAATTCAAGCTGTTCATTTTCAACAATTGCGGGTGTAGAGGAATTCTGATGAGGTAGTGAGGGGAGAGACTTCCCAGAGTTAGCATTGTCATCTAACAATTCATTCCTTAGATGGCAAACCATCAGAGTTGAACCGCCGGGAAAGCATAATGCTCTGCGAATATCAGCTTTTACAGGTAACCTGCGGGCTCTACCTTTGGTATCCACCTGTGCTATTGATGAAAAACCCTACATTTGTGGGGAGAAAATGTTGTAACGCCAGAACTAAAGAAGCATCTTTTAATGAATAAAAACTATGCATCTAAATTTGTAAATTTGGCAAACTGTATTAATAACATTAAATACTTATCATACTATATTATTAAATGGCCTCTTGGCAAAAATGTAAAGTTTTTCTTGCAAGGATATAACAAGAAATCAAACACAATGAAATTCTTGCAAGGTTGATCACGAATTTACAGTATAATCTTAGACTAAAAAATGAATGACAATCAGTCATATATAACAAACAACCAAAATCAACTCTATGTATTAGGAATATACTGTATTGTCTTTAGTATTGCTTCGGTAGTGTGGCATTGGGCCAGCTGTCCTTAGCCCAATCCACAGTATCTTCCAAAGACTTTGTGTTAGAGTCAATTGCAGTTTGTTAAAAACTATATATTCTGCTCTGACTCTAACTAACACTCTCACGAATGCTCTCTCAGTTTCTATACTTGTAATACTATGATCTTCTCAAAACTCCAGTGAATTTTTGTTTAAAAGTTACCTGTTTAAGCCAAAACCCTTCAGATTCTTTGTCTCCCCAACAGAAAATAGAGCGAATGCCAACATTTTGAAGTCTCTTTCGTAGCTCTAGAAACAATACATGACCAAAGCCCTGCAGCATATTAACTAACAATTAACTAAGAAACCTTATTTGAAGGAGTAAATTACAGTCATTTATTGCAAGCACTTAAAAGATATTGCAAAAAGACAACAGATGACATGAGTAGGAAAATTCAGAAAAGACTTAAAATTTCATATAGATAGCTGCAGCTCAAAGTAATTGAAATGCACATAAGAGTATAAGACTTCTTTAAGAAACATAATCTTGGAGTTGACGCGAAAAATTCAAATAAGTCACAAAACATTGGAGCACTTGGAAACAAGACAACCAAGTAAGTTTTCACTATACTCGCTTGCACTAACACTGTTTACTGAGAATACTTATCATGAAGGTATCTAGTTAACTTCATTATAAGCTAGAAAAACAAGCAAATTACAATTAGAAGTTAGAACTAAACAGTGTTGTTGAATACCAGCACTACAACACTATAGTGTAGCGGAATTTGAACAAAATGCTATTATTCTGCGATACGCTGTTTAGTACAAAATATTGTCAAATAGCGGCTATAGCACTGTCATAATGGAATTTGAACAAATCGTTATTCTCTGCGATCAGCAATTGATAACACCGGAACTAAAGCAGAAGCTTTATATAAAATCTTGTAAACAAAATCAAAAGAAGGTTACACTGATTAACCATTGCACGTTTATTTCTCGAAACTAACTCCAGGTGCGACATTTTCATAAAAAAGCTTAACAGGAAAAAAAAAAATAGGAATATATAAGAATACAAGCAGACCTTCCGTTGATAGATTGCATTGACAGCTGCAAGTGGGATCTCAGCATATTCTGTATCTGCAGGGATGATTTGATAAGTAATTGCAGCTATAACCTGTAAAATGATGAAAGTGAGTTAAAAGCTGAGATGTTATTATGCAAATTCTATTATATTTCTCTAATTTCCACTACTATGTATTGATGTATAGCTCAAATTAGATGATACTACAGAAATATTATTTTCTTTTATTTCTATGCCATATGGTCTTAGGATGAAAAAGGAGAGTATCTGGAGAGATCAATCAGGACTATTATTGAGATTTGAGACAATGTCAACCCACTTGTACAACCAACAGTACATCCAATGATGACTAATGTAAATACATGCTATAATTTGATACACGATCACAAAGACTCAAAGAATCTTGGGGCTAAAAATGTAAGGCTTGTTTAAGAAATAGAGACGGGCTCTGCTTAATTTGGAGATGTACTTGGCTGATTTTTAGTATAGTGCAGCAGAGGTTATCTATGGCAGCACAGTAGAATACCAAAATATGGAGTTATAAAAATAAAACACAGATACAAAATGGGCCTTCTAATTTGTCACATAAATATAGTCATCAAGCAAGTACCTTTCCTGAATCTCCAGCTGAACTAGATTTCAGAAGTAGTGTTCGGTATTTCCTGCAGGAATAAACAATCAATAAATGAAAGCTTCTTACACCACCTTTTAAGTAGCTAAAAAACACTGATACATAATAAAACCTACAGTTAAACACAGCACAGCATGTTCACAAAAAGAATACTGTAAATAAATAATAATCTATTAAAATCACCATAGTTAGTGAATTATCTGCCATGGATTATTAGCATGCAGAAGCAGAGATGATGAGAACAATCTAATACCCGTTAGTCACACATCTCTCAAGAAACTTCGATTGCTTTCCAGTATTTGCAGCATAATTCATCCCAGGTAGCTCTGCCATATACATCTGTAATACTTCCTACAAATCCAACAAATTACATTTGAAGCATTAATTTTTTTAAAATTTCTAAATTTATATAATTCTAAAACGAATAACCCATTAATGGAATTTTACATAATCTCTCATTTAATTCCTCTTATTTTCAACAATACTAAATAACATGGGAGAGAGACCCATGTCACACTCACACTCACACTCACACGTAGGGTGTTACCTGAAGGTAGGATTTGCTAATAACATCAACATCTTTAGGATTAAGCAGCACGAACTCATGTTCTACAAAATATATTAACCAAAGAGCAAGCATTATAATAACACAAATGAATACTAGTTAATGTTAAATACAAATTAACACTAAAGTTAATACTACAAATAATCACGAGTAAATGTAGGGTTTCTTTTTACCTCTTTCTTCAGAGCTGAAATTCTCAGAATTATTTTTATGGTTCGCAGAAGCGTCTTGTGCCACTGCTTAAAGAGAGTCAAAGAAACATAGTCAAAATTGTTAATCGCAAATTCGTAAAACGAATCAAATGAACATAAATAGAAGCATTGCTTATTGGGGGAAAATACCAGATAATTTGATCTTTCCACTTCGAGGAAGAGAGATTAAGAGGTCGTTGGAAGTGGAATTGCAGGTGAAAGTGTTGGCTTCGACGGTAATCTCGCAGTTACCTGCGAAATGAGGAGAATATAGAAATAGAGAGATTAGAAAATAAGTTGTGAATGGAAAAGAATGAAAATTAAGGGTTGTTAGGGTTTGGAGATTCACCGAAGAAGATTGAGGAATGTTTTCTTTTTGGCGCCATTTTTTGTGTTTTGGTTTGGTGAGTAGCTCCTTAAACTTCATAGAAGCAGAAGGGGGACGGACAATAGCTATTTATTAGCTCTTTAAACTCCAATTTTTCTAAAGCTTAATTCTATTAGTCTCTGCAAATTTTAATTTTTGTAAAAATAAAAAAGTCAATTAAGTTTGTGGAAAATACAAATGTTTTGTTTTGTCTCAAATACCTTACACGGTTAATTTTTAATAGATGAGTTGAAATATAATTAATACGTGTAAAATATAAGAAATTTAATTTTAATTTTTATAAAATAAAATAAAAAATTGTTTTAGATTAAATAGATTAATTTTAATTTTAATTTTTACATGTTTATAATATTATAAAAAATTCTTCAATAAATAATGAGATCAAAATTTAATTTTTAAGTCCATATT
>JBBPBP010000003.1:50004035-50017163 GCA_037974735.1 Cicer chorassanicum | reverse complement strand
TTCGAATTAAATTATAATTTTGTAGTTTCTATGTTTTTTTTTAATATATAATTAATCCAAGAAAGTTTCATCGTGCAAACCTATTCTAATTAATCAATCAATATTTTTTCTATTTATTTGTTTCATTCTATTTCTATTATTATTATTATTATTTTAATTTAATTGTATAAAACATTAATTCGGTTGAATAATAGTTTAATACAAGTTTACTAAAAGAAGACCAATGTATCGATGTATGTTTTGAACTAGTAAATATTTTATTAAATACTTGATAAATCCGTAAAAAAACACTATGATAAATCCGTATGATTACAATATGTACATATACAAACATTAAGTCTACACATGAATCTTTTAGGATTCGTTATTTATATTGTAGATCAAACAACTTACTCATTTAATAAAAGTATTTGAATAGTATACACATACAAAAAGATTTTTGTTTTTAAAGAACTTAAACGATTATTTGATAATGAGTTAAAACTACGTTCAAAACATCTCGAAACTTACCTAAATTAGGATAATTTTCACGATCTTTATAATAAAATTATTTTTGAAGAATTAAAAATCATTACAAATATTTTAACAATTCAATCAAAATTAAGATTTATAATATTGAATTATTTTATAACATTTAATTATTTTCATGACGTATGTATATATTATACAGTAATATTAGTTATCGTTATTATTTTTGCATCTATTGAGACACATTACTCTAAATTAAAATTATTAAAATCTTGTCCTTAAATCTTAGCTTACAAATACCTTAGGTTGGACGTTTTATCTTAAATTTGAATTTGAATTTAATTATCAACACCTTATTTTACCCTCTTTTCTAATAAAAAAAATTATCAACTCTTAAGACTCTCATGTGATTGCGAGTTTCTGATTTTAATTTTAAGGATAAATTTTTTCAAAAAAATATATTTGTTTAAGGGATTGAAATGATTTTTTACCTTAATTTGAAAACGTTTTCTATTAAAATTAAAAACCATATAAAGATGATTTTTACGCTCATCTCTTACTATTCTATCTACCCTTTCACTCAAAACTCCAAAACCATCCTGACCTTCCGGCACCGTTTTCCGGCAACCCGGCACCGTCCTTCCTTCTTTCTCAATCGTTTAGTTCTGGTTCGTTTCTATTCGTCCTTACCAAGTTTTTTCTCTTATTTATTCTTCTTTTATGTTGTTTGATTCTTATTTTGAACATTTTAGTTTTGTTTTGATTGTTTTTTGGTGTGTTGTTTCATTGAATTATTGTTCTTCTATTATGTTGTTTTTTTTTCAAACATCGTGCCTATTTTGTGAAGGAGAAGAAGGGATTTTTTTCAAAAATTGTGACTTGATTTTTTTCTCTTATTTGAGATTGATTTTCATGTGGTTTTTGCACTGTAGCCTTGAAATTGTGACTTGCAAATGATTTTTTTTAAAGAATTTTGATTACAATGAATAAATTATTAATGTTTTTGCAAGAAAAAATATAATGATTACGAGGTTTCATTTTTATAGTTCGCCCAGGGCACCAAATATCTTAGGACTGGCCCTGACTGTATGAATCTATGGACATTTTGTTTTTTATGATTTTAACAGTTAATTCTACTCTGCTTAGGTTGATTGGAATTTTGTCATTTTATATTCCACATAAATCTTCTTATATATATTTTTTACATCTATATTTTAGCTGAGAATTTATAATAGAATAAAATCATGCTTTTTTCTGTCCAGTGCGGGGACTTCATGATTAGTAGTTTAGTTTACATGAAGATCATAATATGAAGATGGACAAACATTGTAGACTTTGGTGGCCAAGGCAGCTCTTATCAAACCAGGAATCCTCCTCCAGTATTTTATTCGGGTGGTTTGTCACCTGCTCACCGTCATCCCTTGACATTGTTGTAGCCTTTACTTGTAGTGAAGTCTTGCTTTCTAGTTCTATTCCTGGCATTGAGGTATATTAATATATATGAGTTCACAATCTCTTGCATCATTGCATGCAGTTTAGAGTGAAGCAACTGAAATAACAATCACATCAATGAAATGATTATTGGTCTTTTATCTTGTAACCATTAATTGTAGGGAATTTCGGGTTTCCTTTTTTGTGGTATTAATAAAATTTATATCAGTCAAGATCTTGCAGCAGTATCAAATTTGAATAATGATAAACTTTTTCCCTCTTAGGATATTCAGTAGGGTATCAATATCTTAAATCTTGATAGATTTGCACCTAAATATAAGGTCATATGTAATTTATGCCATCTTATTGGAAATTTGTCAGAAAAATAGATAAAGTTTGATGGGACAAGAAACTGACTTGGATGGGCTCTTGGGCACAATTCCCACATGAAATTATTTTGTTAGTTAGTCATAAAAAATCTTGGTTCTTTGACAGTATGACTTTCATTATAGTTGTGGGGAAAATCCCGCTGTTAAGTCTTCTCATGATTCTCTCATACAAGTTATCCTATATGGTTTCTGAAATGGTCTGGTGTAATGAGGATAGCTAACACCATGAACTGCTGCTCTCTATCAGGGGATCATTCATGACATACACGGGAGCATGCCCACAATTCTTCAAGATAGGTCTGTGTTCTCTGTACTTGGTCTGTGTATCAATGATACTGCTAGGAATAGTTTGACTGCTGAAGCAGAAGTTGATAAAAAAAAGTTCTCTCATTGTGGCAATGCATGGGCAGAGGGAAGTACAAGTGTACACCAAAAGAATAACTGTAAGAGTTGCAGTTTCCTCCAATTAGATGGATCATTGAGGAAAAGTAGCCAATCTTTTGTTGGAAAGAGTAATTGGGTCCTTCTGAAGTTTGATTCTTCTGAACAGAATGATGTAGGAATTTACAGGCTTCCAAAATTGCACCACATTCATTGCAATGGACTTACTGTGTCAGAATATGATGTTCACGTATGTAAGTCACAATTTCTTCTTTTACTTCTTGCCTTTCTGCAAGTTGTTATCAAAACCTTTTCTGTTTCTCTAACAGATATCTATCAAATTTGAACAATTGTAGGTAATAATTTATGAAACACCTTCTTATGGTGCTCATCATTTCTCGCTGCGTCATTTTGGTTCAAATGAGCAAGCAAATACTCCCCTTAAGAACCCTAAGTGGGTTGATGAGCTTCATAAAAAGCAGCAATTCATTGATTTGGTAATGAAATACACCTTACTCATATTTGTGTATGCAGATTTTGTCCTAGATGCTAATGAGCCTTATCAAAATTTCACCCCAGGATACAGTTATTCTGGCAATTAATTGCACATCTGCTGCTAAAAGAATCTATGACAGACATGTGATTCCAAGAAGATCCTTGAGCCAACTCTCCCTATTTGCCATGTACACACTTCAACTATCAATGCACCACATCTGTTGCTCTCTTCATCTTCAAGCTTTGACAATCTTGTGATTTTTCAGGTTTTTTGTTATCATAGGGCATCTGTTTTCCAAGTTTTTGGCTTCGTTCTCCACTGTGTTCTATGTTGTTCTTCAGTTTTTCCAAACACATTTTAATCATGAATCAGAATCATGGTTGTATGTGACATCAGCAAATGTATTCAAGAAGACTGCATGGATAAATATCCGAATCCGCTGTTGTCAGATATTATATTGGCCAATTCTTCTTCAGGAGAACGAGCTTAGGTAATACCTGAATTATCTGATTTGCGGCTGGTTTCATAATTTTTGGTAAGGGTGTTCAATCCAGAAAACGAACCTAACTAACACGGTTAAACGAAATCCAACTGCTATTTAGTTCAGTAACTTACTTTCTTTACTGTACATTTCACCCAAAATAAAAATTGTGAGGTTAGATTGAACCATATGAACTCAATAATATTGTACGTTGTATGTACAAATGTGATGTGATATGGAATTGGAATATAACAATATAACATAATATAAAATATTGATATTTACACAATTAGGTGTAGTGTATAGAATTATACTTTTATTAAGAATTCATTGTAATTTTTTCGACTTTCAGTGTCTTTTGAGTTGTTAAGTTTTTTTTTTTTTTTTTTTTTATAAAATTGGGTTATTTTAGGTTTTAAAAAATTAGGGTACTCAATTAATTGTTTGCCAAGGTGGGTTTGCCTACTTCACGATTGCTATGTAATTGGAGATTTATTGATTTGAATTTTTGATTGAATTGAGCAACACTGTTATGTTTTCTCCCTCTAGGTCTCTTCTTCCCTTGTTCTACTTTGCTTTCCCCCATTCCTCTCCTATGAAATGTTCATCATCAATATTTACGCAGACATGATTTTATTTATATTACAAATTACAAATATAATATTGGAGTTGCTTTCATGATGTTTCTTATTTACATTGGAATATTGCATTTATGTTTACTGTTTTTAAGTTATTCTTTCTATGGATGGTGCTTTTTGAGTGTATATTAAGAAATAACAAGACATTCTTATGACCAGAAACACCAATGAACTGTGGTTTGAAACTTTAACAATCCTTGAACAGTATTTTTATTTATGTAATTCCTCGAGAATTCATGGTTTGATCTGGTTTTTTAAATTTGGGAGCTGTGAAGAAAGGTTTAGTTTGCCGCTGAGCATAACAAACTACCAAACTGACCTTGGCCAGGAACACCCTAGTTTTTGTCCACTATAATGTTTAGTTTGATACAATTTTTCTTTGGTTGAATTTGAAAATGATAAGCGACATTTTGTTTTTATCAGTTTATATATCTTCTCTGTCCTTTACCACTTTATATCATCTTTGTCTTCTTTCAGCTTATGTTGGTGATGTTTTCTTGATACATGTAACTTAAATTACGTTCTATAATTAAATGCTCTAGTTTTTCTTTTCTGTTCAATTATTCACTATTCTTAACCATCTGTGATTTTTGATATTGATTGTTTATTTTCTCCATGATTAACACGATTCTTTTGTGTGCAAGGTCACAATCATGTGTTGAATATGCTGAGAAAGATGCAATGCATAGGCATTCTATGTGGTCATCTCTGGTTGTTGATATTCTCCTGGGAAACTTGGTTGGCTGGTCGATGTTATATCATGAAGAATCAATTCGTTTGTCGGGTTTGAACTTTATCCACTGGTTTGCCACATTTTTGCGCTCTGGGTGTGTTTGGTTAATGGGAAACCCTGCAGGCTTCAAATTGAATGCCGAGCTGGCAGGAGTACTTGGCATGCTTTCTTTGAATGCAATCCAAGTATGGTCAACACTCTGGATCTTTGTGGGTTTCATATTCAATTATATTATTCGAGGTCTTTTTATATTAGGAATTCTTTGTGGATTCACTGTACCTGCTTCTTTGATCATAGACATGATTGCGTTGGGAACCTTACATGTTTCAACTCTTCATTGGTTGATTTCACTTGTATATTCATCACAAATACAGGCATTAGCAGCCTTGTGGCGGCTTTTCAGGTAACAAATATTGGTTCTCTTTGAGATGATAGTCTGGAATCGATTTGAATGAGGATTGAACATCATAATTTGGTATTTGTTTCATAAATGGAACATTCTAATGTTATATAAGTTTTTTAAAATTTTATAAGTTGTTGACATAAGGGGTACTGTTTGGCATAATTTTTTTTTGGATACTATTTGAATGTGCAGAGACACATACTCATCTAAATACTGGCAATCTTGTAGGTCATATTTGTTCTTGTTACTTTGGTATATGTCTGAGAACATTGGCAGTGAGTTAAGGAAGCAAGAACCAATTATTGTTAGCGGTTCAGAAGTTGAAGCATTTGTAAAATTGAAGATAACATATAATAAAAATGGAGATCATGATATCCCTTGTATTTCTTGAAAACCTTCATATTTGCTGAACTACTCTTTTTGTGATTTACTATCCTTTTGAAGAATAATTGTAATAGGTGCACACATTTAGCACCGTACTTGATCTTCTTTCTCATTTATTGTCATTAAGTTGCTGACTGTTTTGGCAGGGGTCGGAAGTGGAATCCTCTTCGCCAGAGGTTGGATAGTTTTGACTACACTGTGAAGCAGCATATTGTCGGATCTCTTTTATTTACGCCGCTTTTACTTCTGTTACCAACTACTTCCGTTTTCTACATATTCTTTAGTATTGTTGACACGACTGTTAACCTTATCTGCATACTTATTGAAGTTACTATTTCGATAATTCACGCTACACCTTATATCAAGATATTTCTTTGGTTGACGAGACCTGGAAGATTCCCTAGTGGAATATGGCTTGAAATTTTTGGTTGTCAGAGTAATCATACCGTTTCTACAATTGGGGATTTTGCTGATGAAATAAACTCATCCAAGGAATCATTGCATCGAAAGGATTTCAATAGAGAAAAATCTAGTATTCTGGTTTCGATTCTCCACAGCAATTATTTGAGCATAGGTGAGGCCTGAAATTATTACTTAATGGTTCAGATTCTTTTTGATTGTCAAAATATGTCTATATGTAGGTGAAGTAATGAAATTTAGTGACATCATGCGGTGAATCCGTAGATATGCTTTCTCTCTGTAGACTTGCTCTATTAATGTCTGGGGCTTTTACTTTTGAATTTGGATGTATAATATTTTTGTGAATTATTTGTGATGATCTATGTCATGCTAAATCAGGCAGTGATCTTGGTTTTTTTCTGTGATAAGTTTGTCTCCTCTAGCTTGCATATCAAAGGTAAAAAGAACATATATGTCAGAGGCATAGATATTATCAAACATTTATTGAAAATGAACTTGAAGGCTTGATTGAAATATCAATTGTGATAGCTGTGAAGAATTTGCATTATATGCCACCGTTGTATGTTTGTCTGGTAGAATATTATGTGCTTACATCAATGGATTATATTTCAGGAAAAGTTATCTTGCCTCACTACAGACATGCATTTTTGTGGATTTCTGGGTCATTTATCTCCACAGTAGCATATGGAATTCTCATTGGGCAAAGGTAAGATAGTCTGGCCACCAGTGCTAAATTGCTCTTGCAATTTTTGTGATATGATGCTCCTTTTCCTCCGCCGATTCTTTAGTTTTGTTTTCATATAATATTAACTCTTCCCAATTTTTTTTTTTAATTTCCTCATTGTCAGAATGCCATCTATGCGTGGAACTCTTCTTCCTTCACCAATGCCATGGATGTCCCTGCCCTACAAAGAGTATTGGCGCCTTTGTCATGATTCAATTATTGCCTGCTTCAGATGATAGTGGCTTTTAGCCTGTTTTTTTTTTTCTTTGGTTGCATACAATTAGGCATTAGTTCCGGGATTTAGTTCAGCAGATTTCATCTAACTTGCTTTTCTCTAGTGTTAAGTGGCTTTTACTGTTTTATTGAGGATTCTTTATAGTTAATCCCTAATTCAGGGTGTTTCTTGTCCTACTCTTTCAAGCACAAGTATGGCGCACACCATTAATTTGTTTGGAGGGGACTTTTCCCGTTACTGAGAATGATGTGTGCTCCAGATAAGTAGCATTTTTTTTACAGGAAAAGAGTAGCATTTTTTGTTTGTAAATGTATTATCGAACTCTTGTGCTTGAGCATATACGTGACACGTATCCATTGTTTTTCTACTGAGTTACTGCTAATCTTTGTTTATTTGTTTATTATAGTGGGATGAAAATTAATGCTTTTTTACTGCTACCATATTTTGAAATGGAGTAAATAATATTTTGTAAGAACCTATTACATTACATATACACAATCAGCTGATGAAGGGGTGTCTGTAAAAAGCTTTGAATGATGAGCTATAAAATTTCAATTCTGTAAGGGTATGTTTGATGTGAGAAATATTTTGTTTATGCTTTGATATTAAAATTCTTCAGAAGAAATTGTGATTAGTCTTTGTGTATACAACTTCATACCTAAAATAATCAAAAGGATTTAAGTTTTGGTCAAGTGTCTTGATGAAATATGTAGTTATCTAAACCCTTGTAATTTGGACCATTTAAAAAGTTGCTGGGACGAAAATGATGTTGGTATCTGTAAACATCACTTGATGCTTGATAGATGACGGGTTGGTGTCATTTGCATGCCACTCAAATAGTTAGTTTATTGTCAATCACTACATGTCTATCTCTTTATCTCTTCAGCTATATCTGTTGTTCTGTTTCTTTTTACCTGATTTATAATAAGACAGACAATATGGCCAAATAATACAGCCATCATTCTTCAGCATAACGTTCCCTGTCACCCTCTTCACTTTTTAATTCGAATAATTCCCACACATAATCAATCGAAATAACCAGGTGTAAACTATCTGGATCCAGGTTAGGTGCTAAATTTCTGATTCCATCGTTTTGATTTTTAAGCAATAAATTACAGAGCTCTAGGTGAACCACTTTAATAGATAATTTACAGTAGATTTATACATAAACATCACTTAGTTTTAATGATGATCTAACACTTATCTTAAAAATATAAATTTACGATCATTCTTAAATGATGTCTAAATTACAAAGCCAAAAAAAAAAAATGTAAACTTCTACAGTCGAAAACCAACTCGTCAAAGTGATTTAGAGTGGAATTTGTCATAATTAACAGTGCAATACTTTGATGTTTAGAAGTATTACACATGTCATCACTTTGGGTGAATAACTCTGACACATTGATGAAGTCTTGTGACATGTTTGGGTTTGAGTCAAAACCTTACGAACCGTGCTGAATACAAACAAGTGTTACTTCACGGAACCAATCCAACAGAACAAACTGAATACCTAATAACCATTCTTTCTCACTGGCTGAAATGGACGGCTAACTCCTCTCTCACATTCTTTTGTGTACAGACGAAACCATAAAGAAATTTGTACACAAAATATTCGGGGTCGAACTCGACTCGAGACATGATATTCTAACAATTTTGGTATTTACAAGTTGAATTAGGTTTTAAAGACCGACAACGTAAATTAATAATGAGTATAAAGGATATCCAGTGTGACAATGTAAATTAATTTTAATGTTATTATTATTTTGAAGTTAATTTTAAAATGTAGTTACCAAAATATAAATAAAAAAAATAAAAAATTGATATATTTAATTTAAAATTTAAATATTTTTTGAACTCTAAAGTAGAACTAGTTTTCACCAATCACATCATCCAACAATATTTGTTGGATCATTAATTAGAGTTTATCTAAGATTTTAAATAACAATTGTAGTTATTCATAGTGTAAAATTGTGGTTATATGCGACCTTAATCACAAAATAGTGGTGTCGAATCTTTTAGAACCTTGTCTATGTTTATAACAAATTTTCAGACAATTTAGTTGATATGTGATTCCAAGGTTGAAGAGGAATTACTCTGAAAATTTGAAGACCACTTTTGAGATAAACAATGCAATCTGAATATTAAAGGGAACAATAATATATAAATAATTAGTTCACGGGAATGATATACTATACTGCATGTGTTGTATAAAGACAAGGAAGAGGTAAGATGAGAGGTTAGTGTATGGTATTTCCCTGTTCTAATGTCACACTCTCTATGTTAGTTACTCTTAAGAGCCACATGGGAATGCACATGTGATGTGGCCACATGTCCTTTTCTAATTCCATGCTAAGGGAATCATATCTGATCAAATATATTTTAAGATTAAGGAAATAATCATTCACATTTCATAACATACATTTTAAAATTTATTATAAACCATTAGATCAATATCAGTTAAAATTACTTGACTTTAAATTTTCCAAACAACAAGAAATCTAAATATTAAGATGAATCGTGGGATAGCTGGTAGGGCTAATTAAATGTTAGATTGAGAAAAGAAAAACTTTGGTATACAATCATATATAGGCGAGATTAATTAAAAAAAATTAGTGGTCACATGAAAATAAATCTTATAACTAAGTTAATAATGTAGAAGCTTAGGAAAGGACAATTATTATAATGCAATTGTCTTTTGTGTGGAGACTTTGTGAATGTTTTGTTGGGAAGACAAATATTGGATTTTTGCAATCTAAAATAACAGCTAAAGTAACTACAATGCGCCACATTTCATCTATAAAGTACATAAATCTCATTTGCCTATAAATAATTAGTTATATCCTTTAGTTCTTGAAGACCACACTTGTGATATCTTCTCTCTATTTCAATCTAGTTGAACAAAAGCAATGGCCAGAAAACTGTGCATCGTTATACTTTGTCTACTTGAAATTTTTCTTCTTTCTCAACATAACCATGTAAGCCAAACTAAGTTTTGTAATTCTCTTTCACATTTTTTGTAACTTACTAACTCAGCTTTAGTACTTTTTACTCTGTTTTATGCTTTGCATTGCTCCTTGCACTCAATTTTTTCAAATATATACTAATGTGTTAACTATAACTTCACAATGTGGAGAATTGTGATTTAAATTTCATTCTAAGATGTGACTATATTTAGTGTTTGACTACTACTTGAACATAATAGTTATTAAGAATATTGATAAAAGTCATGACAAAAAGATAATATTAAAGTGAACATAAATTCTATCAAAATATTTAACATGAATCATGATAATTTTTGACATAATGATGCTTTCAGGCTGAGATTGTTGTATCCACCGTTGAAGCTCCATCTCCACAGCCTAGCAAAAACAGTAGCACTACTCAATTTCCCAATGTCAGTTTTCTTTTTGGTTCAACTTCAATTTTTTTTATATATTCTGTTTTTGGTTTGGGCAATTTTGCAATTAACAATCTTCTCAGATGTATACTTTGTCAATTTCTTTTAACTCTTTTTGCAAATATAAAAAATATTTTAATTTTAATTTCTTGCTTGTTTTCCTGAATTTCAGCATGGCATCACTGAAGGCAGTCTTCAACCACAAGGTAACAAACAATTAAGCATATATATTTTTACTTCTCAAATTAAACACTTTCAGAAATTCACATTTGAGAAGAAATAATTAATTGCTTAAAAGTAAAAACATATAAAGATATTAAAACTCATGGAACTGATTCATTATTAATGGTTAATCAAGTAATTCACTAGTTTTCACATTTGAGAACAATTATTATTTTTTGTACACATTGGTTAATGTCTTAATGCATGAAATTACAGAATGTGGACCACGTTGTTCTAATAGATGCTCAAACACACAATACAAGAAACCGTGCCTGTACTTTTGTCAAAAGTGTTGTGCCAAGTGCTTATGTGTGCCTCCTGGAACTTATGGCAATAAGCAGGTTTGTCCTTGCTACAACAATTGGAAGACCAAAAGGGGAGGACCTAAGTGCCCTTAAAATTCTAACATCATCTATCAAGTCTCTTAAATGCCTTACTATCACTCAATATATATGTACAAGAACAAGAATATGTGTCCTTCATATAAATCAAAGTACCTTAATTTACTTATGTTTGTTTTTGTGTGCTTACAATTTTTAGCTTTTAAAAATAAGACAAAAAACTTCGAATTGAACTTGTAGTCAAACTACTCTTCAAAATAGATAGGTAAACAATGCACAAATAAGACATAAGATGCAAATAGTGCATATAATTTTTTTTTACTAAAAAAATATATATTCCTTCGTTCAAATCCGTAAAAATTACATTAGTTGAGAACAATAAAATTCAAAATCACTAAAATCGAAAAGGATGAATTTGCGAAACAAATTAACAACATCCAAATTAATAGCATAAAATGACAAATTGTCTACAATTGTGACAAAACCAACAAATATGACAAAATTTAAGTGTTCAGAATACACATGCCATATGGAGTTGTAACGTTGACGATGCCAAAATCATTGAATGAATCTGAATCTGCACTTGATCGAAGTTAATTTGTCAATTTGAACGAAACGAACACCGCACTAAAACGTAAAAAACTAAATATATGTAAAAAACACTTATTTAATTGAAAGAAGAAAACAAAATGGCTATGTGCTTTTTATTTTGAGGAAAAAGAAATTTGATTAACCAATAAGACAACAACTAAACTCAAATCTAGAAGAGTTTGGCTTACAATAACAAAGGGGCTCACATAACAAAACCATGTTGGGCTCAACAGAAGCATAAATGCATGTCTGACAAGGTAATAGACAACCCAATTACCTTCTCCCCTAACGAAAGG
The DNA here is from genome assembly GCA_037974735.1 of Cicer chorassanicum. NCBI lineage: Eukaryota > Viridiplantae > Streptophyta > Magnoliopsida > Fabales > Fabaceae > Cicer > Cicer chorassanicum. The sequence continues at coordinate 50,005,133 of JBBPBP010000003.1, read as the reverse complement.
GGCTCACATAACAAAACCATGTTGGGCTCAACAGAAGCATGTCTGACAAGGTAATGGACAACCCAATTACCCTCTCCCCTAACGAAAGGGGCTCACATAACAAAATCATGTTGGGCTCAACAGAAGCACGTCTGACAAGGTAATGGACAACCCAATTACCCTCTCCCCTAACGAAAGGGGCTCACATAACAAAACCATGTTGGGCTCAACAGAAGTATGTCTGACAAGGTAATGGACAACCCAATTACCCTCTCCCCTAACGAAAAACAGATGTAGAGAAATTACACGAAGTAAAACCTAGTTAATGAATTCAGTAAGTGCAATGGAAACTACGCAAAGAAATGGAATTCACTGAAAACTGGTCTGATTTAAAAAGAAGAAGGATGTTCATCCAAAAAAACACCGAATTTTACTGGACGCTCCAATTTAATAGTATAAAACTATGGTCCAAAGGTAAAAAGTAGGATGATTGATGCTATCAAAAGTTTTAACAAGATAATATTTTTATACGAGTAAATATTGAAGAGTTGGATGAACATTCAAAAAACGTATAACTACATTGACTTTTTTATGCTAGGGATGGGCCAAAAGGCCCACATTACAACTACATTTAATCAATTTTGTTAGTGAGTGTGTTTGAATCAACAGTGTAAGTTTGAATACTTCACAAATGGTCAAGACTTTGACAAAAAACAAATAAATGGTCAAGATAAAACAAATATACATGTAATTTTTAAAATTTCAGTGTACCGCTTGAATAGGGATGGCAATAAAATCCGCACCCGCGGGTACCACCCGAACTCGCTTGATTTGGACGGGGAAAACCCGCTCTAATTGGGTGCGGGTGCGGGTGCGGGTTTTCCCGAAATTAAAATTCGGGGGCGGGGACGGGTTAGGGGTGGTGGTATACACCCCGCCCCCGCACCCGAATCCGCCCCGCAAGTAATATTATTGCAATTTTTAAATTTTATACACACACACACACACACACACACACACACACACACACACACACACACATATATATATATATATATATATATATAATATATACTTAATATTTTTTTAAATATTAAAAATTATAATATTATTTCTATA
>JBBPBP010000003.1:49971661-50000148 GCA_037974735.1 Cicer chorassanicum | reverse complement strand
AAAAAAAAAAAAAAAAAAAAAAAAAAAAAAAAAAAAAGCCATTTTTTGAAATGACATAGTCAACACATGTTTTCTTCAATTTTCCTCTTCCTGCTCATTCATATTCAATTCATATATCTAATTATTTACTTATAATTAAAATAATAATAATATGAAAGTTAGTTAAAAATTCTGTTATATATAGGTTTCTGTTGAGACTAGTCAGTTTTCTGTTTTCAGTTAGTTAAGTCTATTCCCTTTAAAGCACATTGCTATATATTTCAATTAAAAGCATATAAATACATAGTAATTCATTCATTCAACCATATTCAAAATTTTCCATAGTTCAAAGCAGCACTGATCACAATCAATTGATCATATTTCCTTTCTTCCAAGATGTATCCTTGGCTTCAAAAATTAGTTACTGCATGCACAAACAAGAAGGATGAGGATCCCTTTATTTCTTTCAATGATGACCCTCTTGGTTGGTCTCTTAATCTTCAAAGACATTACTTTGGACATTTTTCCATGGCTACTGTTCAAGGTAATACAGTTATGGAAGATCACAGCCAAGTTGATGTTGCCTTTCACAATGCACTCTTTCTTGGAATTTATGATGGCCATGCCGGCCCCGACGCTTCCCGCTTCATCTCTGATAACCTCCTAAATAATCTTATGAGTGAGTCTAAAATCAAAATGTTCATGTGAACTTATGAGTAATAGTGTATGTTATTACTATTGTATTGTTCTTGTTATTTTTGGATACCCTTTTGGCTTGAAATTCAATCTAATATAAATTTGAAATTTCTTTCTTGTTAATTTTCATGTGTATGTTATTACTATTGTATTGTGTTTTGTTTTTTTTATTTTTAGATACCCTTTTGGTTTTTAATTTCAGGGATTGTTCAGCAGAATGAAAATAAGATATCTGAAACTACTCTGAGGGATGCTGTTGCTGCTACAGAGTTGGACTTTTTGAATTTTGTGAGAGTTGGTTATTCTGTAAAGAGAGATTTAGGAAAAATTGGTTCATGCTGTCTTGTTGGAGTTATACGGAAAAGGACACTGCACATCGCAAACCTTGGAGATTCGCGCGCTGTACTTGGTTTTATTCGTGATAATACAATCAAAGTTTTACAATTGACAAGAGATCACAATGCTAATATTGAAGCTATTAGAGAAGAACTTAAAGCATTGCATGAAGGTGATCCCAACATTGTGATGGAGAGGAATGGATCGTGGCGCGTTAAAGGAATCATTGAGGTAAACTTGTTTGATTTGATACTAGTTTATTTATGACTGATATAAGGTTTTAATGTTGGTTTGAAAAACGGTATGTATATTAGGTTAGTAGAAGTATAGGAGACACATATTTGAAGAGGCCGGATTTTACTTTGCGCGAATCGTTCCCAAAATATGAAGAAGTGCCTGAACCTTTTGATAGAAGTGTGTTATCAGCAGAGCCAGAGATGCATTCTAGAGTTCTAACAGATAGTGATAAGTTCCTTATATTTGCATCTGATGGACTTTGGGAGTTCTTGAGTAATGAACAAGCTGCTCAAATTGTTCACAACAATCCAAGAAATGTATGTATGTATATATATATATATATATATATATATATATATATATATATATTTGTAGTTAATATCCAAACTTTGGTATTGAGAAGAAACATGAAGACTTACTTAGTCGTTAAGAAATGAAAAGTACAAGTTTGATTCTCTATAATTTCAAATGTCAGTCAAATTGGTCACTCTTAAAACTAGTTTGACTGGCATTTGAGATTTTTGAACAAATGCAACTATTTTGATACTAAATTAGTACTTGTAATCTTTCAGGACCAAATAAGTCTATATGTTTTTTTATGGATGACGAATTTGAGTCATTACTATGATGTTTTCTGGCTTTTGATATAGTTATACTATGCTGGATTTTGCAGGGAATTGCAAAAAGGCTTTTGAGTACTGCTCTAGCGGAAGCTAGTAGAAGAAGGGGAGTGAACTATAAAAGGAATCTTCAGACTGCTGCTCCGGGACGGGGCGTTGCGAACAGAAGGTCTTTTCACGATGATATAAGTGTCATTGTTGTGTTCTTTGACAGAGAGTCGATTATTAGGAGACACCCTCCAGATAGGTCCTTCAGAGGGTCATCTCAGACGCATCAAGAATCAGCTTTCATAAAGTTCAGACCAAAAACTTCGCTAATGAAGTCGTTGAGCCCTCGGAAAGGTTGGGAGAGACTTAAACAGCAGCTTAAAGAAACAGATCAGCCATCAAGCTCTCGGGCTGAAAGCTCTCATGCTCGGAGTCCTTTGGCTCGGAGCCTGAGGGATGATCAGGCTGAAAGCTCTCAAGCTGCGAGCGCTAGGGCTAGGCCTGATCAAGCTGAAAGCTCTCAGGCTGCGAGCGCAAGGGCTAGGCCTGATCAGGCTGAAAGCTCTCAGGCTGCGAGCGCTAGGGCTAGGCTTGATCAGGCTGAAAGCTCTCGGGCTCGGCTCCTGAGAACCGATGAGGCTGAAAGTTCTGAGGCCGGAAGCCGTCGGGCGCTGAGCTTGAGGACTCCAAGCCGTTGGGATAATGTTTTACAGCGGTTTAGATCACATCGAAGTTAAATATAAACTCTGTGAACTGCTATACTTTCCTTCAACTGTTGAGATCTGTTAATTCTATTGATTGAGTTTTTTTTCCCACTGCATCAGATTCAATTCTAGAAGTGTCAACATGATGTGATATAATTGGATTTTTCCTAGAACTATATAAGCATATCATAGTGTTATCATTCATTCAGTTGTACGTATCATGAAATTCTAATAAGTTTATTATATCTGAAACTATATATATAGCAAATAAACTTGAGTGGCTCTGCCAAGTACTGGAAATGGAAATTGAAAAATATTCTGAAACTTTGCATGCTGTTTTTACAGAACTCAATTGTCGTTTGTTTTGAACATTTTATTTGCACCTTTAAAATTATATCTCATGTCAGTACTAACTTAGACATCTTTATTTAAGCTATAAGCTGTTTTTGTAGTTGTAATCAAAGCATCGTCAATATATGTTCAGACATCACTAAAAATTTAATGATTTGCTTGATATAATGGCCACCTTAGGCAATATCAAACTAGGTTGAACCACAATTGGTAACAGTTTTTTCTTTTAAAGAAATATTTGTTTATTATTGATTGAACGAATTGAACTATGATTTAGTCTTTTCGTCGATTTGATATGTTCAGATTCTAACAATATTCTTGACGATAATTAAAGACATAAAAAATAAAATCAATCTTATCTAAATCTACCAATAAGAATTAGTGAATACAAAATTGAAGTCCTATTTAATTATTTTCCTCTATAATTTTCTTAAATAATTGAACATTTTTTTAGTAATTATTATTCCGTAATAAAATATAAGTAAAAGTGGGTTTTTTATTTTTTTTTTATTTTTGTTATATTTGATCTACAGAGGGAGTAATATGTTCTTTTCATTATAGATTTAATATAGTTTATCTAATTGGGGTTAATATAGATGTATTTGATCATGGCCTAGGTGTGGAGTAATGGCGTGCATGTGAACACAGTTATATATAATGAATGCAAAGAAAACAAGATATTCCATGGGACTATTTTCTTTTGGTAGTTAGATGATAGAGATACTGGAAGAGCTAGTCAACGAGCAACATCCCTTGCGTTATAAACACACATTCGACCATTATGAATTTATGATTATCTTCCTTTCTTCTTTTTTTACCCATTAGAAAGCCTAGCGGTAAAACTCATATATTAATTGTGTAGAAGAGGAAGATCTCAAGTTCAAATTTGCTTCATAATATCAAATGTCTCTACAACTACTATATGGACTGTACTTATGGGACGATTATCTTTGTGTTGGGAAAAATCGCACACGCCAACAATAAACTCACGCACTCGAAGATCTTTGATGAACACACACTAACACACAAGTTAAAGAAATCAACTTGATTGATCATTACAATTTTGAGGACCACAATGATATTCATCTCAAATAAAAATCAGTCATGGAATACCAAGTACGTTTCATAGTCATTTGATGAAAACTTTCTTCTTACTATTTTACTAACAACAAATAAAATAGCACCATTAAACTGATATTATATTCCAAATGGTAACAGTAAACACAACCGAGGTGTGCATATGACTCTCTAGGAAAAGCACTTTGAAACTCCAAAGATCATCTATTCTACATAATGGTATGAAGGTTTCACATAAATATATCATCCCCATGATTGTAGTATACAAAAGCTAGACTACAGCAATTTGAAACATTCAATGCAACGCAGCACATTATAAGATTATGGCAGCAGCCAACACCACACCTTATTTGGCTGGATAGCAAAGTTAAACAGTTTTTGTTTTGACTCCAACCTTTCTCCAAGAAACACCAGGCATAATTTGCTTTTTGTCGACGCGATCTTTGTATTGGACAGCAAAGTTAAGCAGTGAATCAATGAGGGAATCTGAAAGAAAGTGTGGTCTGAGTCCAAGATCAACTAGTTTAGTGTTTTTGCAATTGTAATAATGCTCCTCTAACTCCACTCTTGGGTTAGGTACTGATATGGTTTTAACGTCAAGGCCTAGCTTCTCGCCGGCTTTTGTAACAAGGTTGGCTAGTTCGCTGACTTTAAATTGCTCGGTAAATTGATTGAAGACTCGGAACTCTCCAGGGTTAGCGGGGTTCGCAATTGCAAGCTCAATGCATTGAACTGTATCTCTTATGTTGAGGAAGCCCCTAGTCTGAAACATGTGCATTACAAAATACATACAAAAAAATAATTAGTCACTGAGGTTCACAACTTTTTTATATATACACGGATGAATTCAACTAATTACATGTGCAAATGAATGAAAACACATGTGTAATTGATCTTGGATTGCATTTAATAACAAACACCTACTGGTTCGAAAATTTCCAAAATATATGCTTTTGCCATTGCATTCATAAACAGTCACTGTTCTACTTATCAATAAGAAATAGAAAGAGATCGGTACGCTACCTGGCCTCCTTTACCATACACAGTGAGTGGATGACCAACAGCAGCCTGAACACAGAACCGATTCAACGCAGTTCCAAATATTGCATCATAATCGAACCTGTTACAAAGCTCTTCATGCATTGCAGTCTCGTCTGTTCTTACTCCATATACAACTCCTTGATTCAGATCAGTTGCCCGAATCCCCCAAGCTTTGCAAGTGAATGCTATGTTATGCGAATCGTGTACCTTGCTTAAATGATAGAACGAGCTAGCTTGCTTTGGATACGGCAAAGTGTCTGTCCTTCCATTGTGAGTAATGGTAATATAACCTTCCTCAATATCAATATTTGGAGTCCCGTATTCACCCATCGTCCCAAGCTTAACTAGATGACAATCCTCTCTGAACTCTTTTATAGCAAAAAGCACATTCAGTGTCCCGACAACATTGTTTTGCTGTGTATACACAGCTCTTGACCGATCTATCATAGAGTAAGGAGCAGATCGCTGTTCCCCGAAATGGACAACAGCGTCAGGTTCGTAGGACTTGAAGGTTTCAGATAAGAACTCAAACTCACATATATCACCAATGTATAGCTCAATACTCTTTCCGGTGAGAGATTTCCAACGCTGAATGCGATCCTGGATGGAGGAAATTGGTGTCAGAGAATCTAGTCCAAGTTGGTGATCAAAAAGGCGTCGAACAAGGTTGTCGACAATGGCAACATCGTAACCTTTATTAGAAAGGTGAAGGGCAGTTGCCCAACCACAATATCCATCTCCACCAATGACCATAACTCGCTTTGGTTTAAAAGGGTCACCTGAACTAGTCTGAGCCGGGGCTTCCTGGCCAGTTGAAACTGTAGCAGCATTTACAACTGCAAAACTTTTCCTTGGTTTCTGTTGTTGTAAGAAAAGCCGTCTAAGTGGAGTTCTGGAACTATCACAACCAACCGTGCTAGAAAATGACGTTGAGCATTGGTTAAAAGGTTTCAAAGAAGGTTTATTTGTAGAGGAGAAAGTCAAGGAACAAGAAGATGATAATAATTGAGCCATCTCAATCAAAGTTTCCTCTAACTAACTACTTTGACCAAGTTCCTGAAACAATAATTAAAATCCGGTGATCTACACTTCACTTCAAATAATAATACAATATACATAGTTCATCGGGCAAGTAATAATAAGCAAAATATATTTTACGATCCTTTAAGTTACTTAATTATACCAAATAAGTATGTTTTTTTGGTCAAATATTCCGATCCAATTAAAAAACTTAAAATATTGCATAATGTATTTTGATTGATAATAACTATGGACTCACTAATGTAATTTCTAAGTTTGTGGATCAATATCAAGTAACCAAAAGCAAAGACTGATAATTTCATGATGAGGCATCCATTGTGTGAATAAAAATAAACAAAAACCTGGAATTTCTCACTGATAAATGGAGTCATTAACATTAACCAAAGAGCACAAATACTTTAAACATCATGAACAAGCATTATCATACAATAAAAAACAGATGAATTATTAAAATCAACACATGACCCAGTTAGAGAAACTAACTATGAAAATCAAGTTGTGACCTTTACATGCCTTGAAGAATTTAAACATCATATAATCCAATCCCACTTAAAAAATTATAGAAAAATAGAATACAATATAACAATGAAATTCCAAGTTAAGAAGAATATAAATGATTGATTACCTGGAGAGAACACAAAATTGGAGGAGTTAGTGTAGAGTGAAGTGGAATTAAGTATCATGCGTGTTCTGGATAAACCCCTTTTCAATGCAATAGATTTGGGTTTCGACAAGTATCTATTGGGGTGCACAAGAATATCCTTTTCTTCTTTGTCGCTAATGTATCTGTGCAATTTATGATCTTGGATCTTAATGATGGCCCAATTGTAAATTCTTATTTATATACAGGTTTCAGCCCAATATTTATATATATTTGCTTCAATATTATTTAGTATGTATTATGATTTTTTTTACTTATTTTCTTTCATTAAAATTTAAACGGATTACATAAATGATGGCATATTTAAAATCAATTTGGATTACATATAATTTTCTTAATGTCTTTTTACATCACATCACATCACATTTTATAAAATTGGCATAATTGTTCTCGCGGTCCTTTAACTTAATTTCAGTTTAGTCCTTTATTTTATTTTTTTTGATTTAGTCTTTTATTTAATTTTTAGAAACAATTTGATCCTTTATATCTTAAAATGTCAGCAATGTTATCATTTATTAACATAAACTTAGAAAATTCATTAAAATCTTCAAACAAAATCCATAAAATTCAATTTCAATTTTAAGAAAATTCATATATTCATCAAATGCATAATTCAAATATTCAAATAAACTCATATGTTCATCTCCAACAACATCAAATTCATCAAATAAAGAATGAAAATATGAGTTTATTTAGATATTTGAATTATGAATTTTATGAAATTTGCATTATATTGAAGATGATAATTAATTTTATGGATTTTGTTTGAAATTTTTGATGAATTTTTTGAATTTTTATAAAAACATTGTTGACATTTTAAGACATAAAGGATCAAATTGTTACTTAAAATTAAATAAAAGACTAAATCGAAAAGAAATATATATAAAGAACTGAAGTGTTACCTGAAATTAAATTAAGATACGGCGGGAGCAATTATGCCTATAAAATCACTCAAATTGTTATTCTACATAAGCGATATTATTATGCTATTATCTTATTATTAGAAATGTCAATAGAACTCGAGGTCAGTATCCACGTGTACGTATCCCGATTTGGACGGGAAAAATATGTTTTTATTTGAGTGTGATTTTTTTTCGAAATTAAAATTTAGAAGCGTAGACGGATTTGGGGTGTTGATAACCACTCTGAACTCGTTCTGTTAATAATATTATTGTCATTTTAAAATTTATATACATATGTATTCAATATATTAAATATAATTTTAATATTTTTTCTAATCTTATTATTATATAATAATTATTTTATTATATTAATTATGACTTTTAAATTTATTATTTATATATATGAATGGTTATAAGACATATAAACAGTCGTGAGCATATATTAAATTTCACATCCGATAAAAAATTGAGAACTCGACTAGTCAGTGGGGAGTTGGAGGAGCCGCCTCATTGTCACGCCTACTTATTATTATTATTATTATTATTATTATTATTATTATTATTATTATTATTATTATTATTATTATTATTATTATTATTATTATTATTATTATTATCTTTCCATTCGCATTACATTATAAATCAATTAAAATCACATAATTTAATCTCATTATCTTTTCACTCATTCTCTCGATACAAAAATTTGTATTGTTGTCAGTTTTTCATTACTTTTTCACATCGTGTCTTTTAAAATTACACAATCGAATTATTCTTTCCCTCAATACAAAAATTCATATGACTTCGTGCATAGAGGGACTAAATATATGTAAATAAATACAAATGTGCTAATCAAAAGAATCAAAGAAATCAAGCACTCATTGCTTTTCACTTCATTTTTTGGATGTTTCAAGACAGGATAAAAAGGACATGAATATCCAGTACAAATTAGCCCATTTTAATATCTCCCCAAATAAAAAATATATATACACCACGATATTTATATCTGTAAGATTGTACACATAACACAACACTCAATATCCTTTATAGTTGCTTCCTATGGGATATATTGACATATCAGAGCTCTCACACAATGTCGTCACAAACATTAAACTGCAGAATCATCTCAAAGTATTGTGATCAAATAGATTTCCTTGTTGACCTGCACATTTAGAGGAAACACCAAATCAGACACCTCAAGAAATAGCATTTAACTAGAGACTACTAATTCTAAAAACACTAGAACGTTTTTGTTTATGAAAGATAATAGAACTATTCCTTCTATGTTGTCTCAATTGTAGTTGACCATACGACAAGAGTATGTAACTATATAAGTACCAAGATATTTCAGATTTTCATACAGTTGGACTAAATTTATGCTGCCAACAACTCCCCCTTACTTGAAGTTACTTCAAAGAAGAAAGATATTGGAAGAGTAATTTGAAAATGAATAAAACAAAATAAAACTATAATTCTCTACCTTTCAGCTTGTTGTTTGGAATTGGCATGAATGTAATTTGCATACAAAGCTATTCTTGTATTTAGCCAGTTTCAATTTTTTATGGTTGGCACAACAGTCTCAAAAGCTTCCACTAACAGCTCCACCTTTCTCTTCCTAGCCGGGGTTAATTTGGAAACAACCTGTCTAAGTGCATAATCAAGCATCCATTCTTCAGTGCCTTTTCTTTCCGCCATATCTTGATGCCTCAATTGAACTTTTTCAGATTCTGAATCAGGTTCTACAGGTAGATATCTAGGTCCTCTTGGATTGAATTTCCTAACTTTCTCCAATGCCTTGATGAATCTCCTAAGCAGTATCACTTTTTTAAGATTGCTCCAGCTTCTAGACATTTGCTGCTTTGGTTTGTCTCCCTCCTTTGATGCTGATTCTTCTTTTTGTTCCTGAGCTATTCCATTTCCAGATTCCAACTTTTCTTCTTTTTGGTTCAAGCCTTCACTGTCCATTCTTTCAGTTCTACCCATTTCTTTGGAGTTGTTCGATATTGTGTTGTCGGTAAGTGGCTGTTGGTCTGGTAAGTGATCCTGAAAGTCTGGAAGGATTGAATCAATTGCTTCTTCTACCATCTTGATGGCTTCAATCTGTCGGAGTTCAACTTCTCGGTCAGCTACAATATGATCCTTGTAGTTCATATCTTGATTAATCACAGGTGTAGTTTCATAAGAGACAGAAGTTTCTCTTGTTATGCTGCCTTCATACTTTGACTCTTTCTCATCTTCTACATCACTTAATGTCTTAGAGTTGTTTTCAGTCATATCTGATACCATGTGCTTATACACCATGTACCACAGTCCTGTGTTGGCTTGTTTCTCTACCTGGCTCTCAGGTTCCCCAAAATCACTCCTAGTAGCTTCATTTATTTCCAACTGGTCTTTTCCAATCATATCTTTTGTGTCTCTTGTTGGTTCATCTAATAGGTTTGAAGGTGCTTCTGGTTTTGGACCAACCAAATTAGATCTCAGTGATCTAACAAGACCATTTAGGACTAAGCTTTTAGTCACAGAAAATTGTTCACTATTATCGCCAATGACATTCTTGGTTTCGCAATCTCTCTCAGGTGACTCACATTTGATACTTGGATTTTCTGTATTCAAATCTCTACATGATACCAAAACTTCTGAAACTTCATCGGCTATTTGATTGCTTGGAGCCTCCTCATGACACCTGCTTCTAGTTTCCACTGATCTGGAATCTTCAATCTCTACATGATAACTATTCTCATTGACGGTTGAGATCTTCTCACCATTATCGTAACTGCTTGCTACACGTAGCTTTCCATTCAAGTCTTCTTCGGTTGATCCAGAAGATGCAGGCATATTCTTGATTGTCTTGGTCCTAGGATAGTCAAGAGATCTTTCTTTGAGCTCAATAGGATTGCAAAGTTCAGGCATTGAATTGTCAATAGCTTTATCTGAAAATTCCATAGTACTATCATTGGAACGTGATACTTTTTGAAGCAATGTCTTAGTAGAGTAAACAGAATCCGTTCCGTTGTTATGATTTGAGGAATCATCAAGTGATTGAATTGGATTTGCCTGAGACTCCACCGTCGCAAAAGACTGCTGTCTATTTTCAGCATCTTGAGTTGGCAAAATTGTTTCAAAAGCTTCTATTAGAAGTGTCACTCTTTGTCTTTGAGCAGGCGCGAGTTTAGAAATAACCTTCTGAAGTGCGTAGTCAAGCATCCACTCCTCGGACTTTTTCCTCTCTTCGGATGTTTGGCGGTTAAGAGAAACTTTTTCTGCTTCAAAGTTGGTATCTGAAGGAAATTGTGTTGGTCTTCTTGGATTTATGTTTCTTACCTTCTCTAATGCCTTTACAAACCTTTTCAACAGGATTAGCTTTTTCAGATGGCTCCAGCTTTTCAGTTTGTTCTCCATCTTCTGTGCTTCTTTAGGAGATTCTGTGAAAGCTGTGGTATTCATTTCTTCTGTCTTACCATCACTCTTTCCCAAGAGTACCTCATCTGCGCCAATGCCCCTAGATTTGGAATGATCATCATAAGACAGGGGTTCAACTTCAGGCAGAAGAATTTCATCAAATGCTTTTTGCACCAGCTCAATTACATTCTTCTTTTCATCATCCATATCCTGATCTGATTCACAAGAAGAGTTGTTTCCTCCGTTAAACTTAAGAGCATCTTCATCGCTACCTTCTTTGTCCTTCCCAAAAAATGGAGGCTTATTTTCACATTTCCCTGTGTTACTTAATACTGCATGCTTATACATCAAATGCCACTTTTTTATATATTTCTGATCTCTTTCCTTCACTCCATATGCCACACCAGTAGTACTACTATCCGGCTTAGGCTCTTCTGGTACAAAACTCTTCTGCAGCACTTCATAATCTGGCTCTATAATTTTGCCTTCGGTTGTTACTTCCACCTCCGATATTTTGATATCGGAAACAGGAAATTCAACTACATCTGTTGTTGATGTTGATTCCACAGTAGCAATTTCATCATTTTTCTTGTATGCAGCCTTCCTTGCTCTCTCAATTACCTCATCATAAGCGGCCATATCATGAGACTTAAAAGACGATGATTCCCTTGCAAGTTTTTTCACATCCTGAAAGTGAGAGTTGCCATCTTCACTATGGACAATCTTGGTATTCTGAGTGTCATTTTTCCTTGCATTGCCAATTTGCTTTGATCTGCCATCTTTTTTCATGGACTTTTGGCTCTTCAACTGACGTCTCCTCATCGACACAAACCGCTTCAACGGAGGCAAATCACCGTTGTGGCGATGACCATGAAGAGAGCAGTAAGTATATGGACAAACCTTTTTAGCCGATACAACTTGAGAACCACTTCCCTCTTGTGGAAGGTCAATATGATCAGGGAAATGTGAATCCTTGAGAGTTGAAGAACATGTGGCTTTATGCAAACTTAAGTCTTCAAAGGAATTATTTGATTTGCAACTAGGCTTTTTTGTTGAGATCCTTACAGGCTTCAAGCTTAATCTTCTAGTCATGACTCTCTGAGACTTGTTACCAGAAGCATCACTTGTACTCTTCTTATTCTTCCCATCACTTCCATAAATGGATTCAGAATATAACTTTGTTGTCGATTTAGTGCCTTTAACAGATGCAAGCTTGATTGATCTTGATGACTTCAGTTTCCTCTTTTGTTCAGTCCTTCCAGATAACTTTCTAGTCAAACTTCTCTTCAGTTTCAAAGTAGACATTCTTGTAAATGTCTTGTTTGTGTTAAGTCTTTGTGTAATCTGCCAGAAGACACTCAACATTATTATTTATCATTTTTCCTCTCTCCTCACCAAATGAAACTACTCAAAATTTCAATGTTATCAAATAGCAGCTACAGAACTATAGTGTAGCAAAATCTTAACAAACCGTGATTTTTCTGTAATATGCGATTAAGTATATAGTGTTATCAAATAGCAAGTATAGTAGCGATATAGCATCTTAGAATAACATAATTTGAACATACTACTATTGTTCTCTGATAGTCGATTTGAATAAACTGATATTTTGCGTGATTCGCGATTGACAACACAGTTAAATCACATATATATATAAAAAAAATATCAATTTTCAGATTTGATAAAAAATTACTTGTAAACTATCCTTTGCATGAGAACTAGTAGTAGCTTTCATGTAATTTGGTGATGCATCTGTCACTTCAATTAGGGTTGGTGGCTCTGAAGTTTCTGTGCCTACAAGAGATGAAAGAATGGAGAGATTATCATATTGTGGTTTTCTTCTACCTCTGTTGGATGATCTCAATCTTTGAAGCTTCATTGATCTCACTTTATTGAGTTTCTTCCTGGATTCAAATTTTCTTATGTTTTCTGGCTGGTTAGAAACAGATTCATCTTCTTCTTGATTGATCATTTTTACTGTGAATTCATAGAATCAAAATACGGCGAATTGAGTAAACTAATGAAGGGAAAGAAAATGCACCTGATTGTGAATTGTAATGGTGCTTGGAAAATGGTTTTTTTTTTTTTTTGACTTGATGGGGAGGAATGATTCAATGAAAGTGTAGTTATGGAAATAGAGAGAATTATTGGCTTTTTTTTTTCTTTTTCAAAGGAAACTACGTGGAAATATTCCAGTTCGTCGAATTTTCAAGACTTGTAGACTTGCCTTTGTTTTCTTGAGTTTAACTAGATTTATTTATTATTATTATTATCGTTATTGGGCGGAAAAATACAGTTGTGACTTTTCTGGCATTTGGCTGTGTTCAGAATTGAACGTGTCAAAAGACTGAAAAAATAATGTGAAATGGGACCAAGAGGTGGAGGAATCATTTTATTGTTTTGAATTGGTATGGTCACTGGTCCATTGCCTCATGCAAACAATTCAATTGTGTTTGGTCGTTTCTTTTATGCCTCTTCTCTAATATTTTTTTTTTAATATCCCTAAATTCTAAAATATTCTAATCTATTATACTTTAAAAATAAATATATTAAAATATTTTACTTTCTGCTTTTCTTAACAAAAAATTATAGAAGAGAAAATTATTCTTAACAATTAAATATTAATAACTATTTTAAAACTGATTTATATGGAATTCGAATTTTATTCTTTGAGAAGCTACTTTTTCTTTAATATTTTTAAAATTAAATAAATAAAAAATCCAATTTATCCTAAGATATGACTATATAATGACTACTTTTTTTTTTAATTTTTTGTAGGAGATGACATCCTAAAAACGCGACCATATATTATATTTTTATTTTTTAAACAAAAAATAATTAAAAACTAAATATATATTTACTAATAAATAATACTTAATATATTTCAATAGTAAAAAATACATAATTTTTTTTTAAAAAAAAATTACAAATTAATAATGTTCTCCAATTCTACATTGAGGAGGTCATCAATTACATTGAGTACTTTACTGATATTTTGAACGGATTGCCTTTGTTCAGATACTTCCTCATATTCGTCGTTAACGGTTAGGGAGATGTTTGAATAATGAGGTAGTTATATGTTGGAATAATTTGGTATAGCATTACCTGTGTTAGAGCTATACCCTCTTTTTTTGATAAAACATTCCCACCTTGATTTCAGTCATAATGTTGATTTAAGATAATATAAGAACTTTAAAAGAGGGGATAATACATCATTTCAAACATTAGAACAGTAGACTCATGAGTTATGCACAGAGTCCAAAACAAATTATGGAACAACTCAAATTCTGTTGAAGGACCTGGAGTCTGTAGATTTGGTTCTTATGGGAAATAAAATGGTATAATATATCCATCACCCCATTTATTGTGGGTTTTAATGGGTGGAATTGAAATTATTATCCTCCAACAACGCATATATATTACAAACGGATACATTGTTCAAAAGTCCACTGGTGAGTTTAAGATGACAAACAAATTAACTTTCGATTGAAATTCACTATCTTAGTATCTATTATATAACTTTTTCATCTTCAAACTTTTTCATTTAATTTTGTCATAAAAATCCAATTAATAAATGGGCCGAGCAAGAAGGGTGCAAATGAATATAAAATCCATTTTGTTTAAGGAATGTTATTTTTTTTCAGTAGTTAAAAATCAAAACCAAAACAATTTTTTTCATCAAATTTACGTTGTTTGTTACTCCTTTATGTTGTTTGTTACTCCCTTGACCTCATTTAAAGTTTTTGCTACATATTATAAAATACAATAATATTTAAAATTATATCTTGAATAATAATAATGAAAATAATAATAATAATTAAAATATACTTAAAAAAAATTGTAGTGAAAATCCACAATTGCAATTTGATTTTTTAAATGACACGTCATAATATGGAGTGAGTAACATCGTTACTTTTGCTGCTATACCCAAATAGAAACTCTTGCACCAAGTTGCAAAATCAAAATTTATTTATTTCTAAGACAGTCAAAATCAAATCACAACCATACATATTTGTCACGTTGCTTCTTATCTTTCCTCTGACAAAATCCTCAAACGACCCATAATAAATTTGGATATGGTTCTTTGATCACTCACATCACATGTTTTTATTCTACACATCTCCGCACCCTTTTATGACTAGGCTCCGAGTCACCTTATAATAAACGAATCTTTTATCTCCTTTCTTTAACAAGATAATTTTGTTGCATCAAGTTGGGTTTTTGGAAATCGACGTTTAGACTTCTGGGGTTGATTCAAAATTCTTCCTTTATTAGAGTTTGTTTCTGGGCACTTGTAATTTTGAGCTAAGCTTTTACTACCTCTTATTGGGTTTCTTGAAGCAACAACAAAAATATCAACTTTTTCATCTTTAGAAACAATCATTGACCCCGTTCTCATGTATGTTTCATCTTCTTTAAATTTGTTATTTTTATTAATTTAGTAAAACCTTGCCTTTTTCTCCTTTTCTACTTAGAAAGGTTGAAAATTTATCCCTTTAAAGTTTAAAATTTAGATTTTTAATCAACAAGGTAGAATGGATCATATTAGTAATGAAGCTAGTGTTGACCGTTTTCCAATTGGTCCTTCAGACATTATTGGTAGAACAATTGCTTTCAGGGTTCTTTTATGCAAATCTATGTCACATTTGAGGCGTCACATATTTCAAATCTTGTTAGAATTCTTGTATAGGTTTAAGGGTGTGTTGAAATTGAAATCCTTTTTATCATGGTTCCATCCAAGAAACCCTCAAGGGATATTAGCAATGATTACAATAGTTGCTATCTTGTTGAAACGTTACACAAATGTTAAAGTGAGGGCTGAAATGGCATATAGGAGAAAATTTTGGAGAAACATGATGAAAAGTGCTTTGACCTATGATGAATGGGCTCATGCAGCTAAGATGCTTGATAAAGAGACACCAAGGATGAATGAGTCAGATTTTTATGATGTAGAGTTGGTTAGGAACAAGCTTCAAGAGCTTCATCAACGTCGACACGAGGGATCGCTTAGAGATATAATGTTTTGTATGCGTGCCGATCTTGTTAGAAATCTAGGGAATATGTGTAACCCTGAACTACATAAGGGTAGGCTTCAAGTTCCTAAGTTAATCAAGGAGTATATTGATGAGGTGTCAACACAATTGAGAATGGTTTGTGATTCTGATACGGAGGAGTTATCGTTGGAAGAAAAACTTGCTTTCATGCATGAAACTAGACATGCTTTTGGTAGAACAGCTTTGCTTTTAAGTGGTGGTGCTTCTCTTGGATCATTTCATGTTGGTGTAGTTAAAACATTGGTGGAACATAAACTCTTGCCTAGGATAGTTGCGGGTTCAAGTGTTGGATCTATTATGTGTGCTATTGTTGCCACTAGATCATGGCCTGAGCTTCAGAGTTTTTTCGAGGACTCGTTGCATTCGTTGCAGTTTTTTGATCAAATGGGTGGGATTTTTGCAGTTGTCAAGAGGGTCGCGACGCGCGGTGCTGTTCATGAGATCAGGCAGTTGCAAATGTTGTTGAGGCATTTAACAAACAACCTTACATTTCAAGAAGCTTATGATATGACAGGTAGAGTTCTTGGGATTACTGTTTGCTCGCCGAGGAAGCATGAACCTCCTAGATGTCTTAACTACTTGACATCGCCTCATGTGGTTATATGGAGTGCGGTAACCGCTTCTTGCGCCTTCCCTGGCCTTTTTGAAGCTCAAGAATTGATGGCAAAGAATAGAAGTGGAGATATTGTCCCTTATCATCCTCCTTTTAATCTCGGTCCCGAGGAAGGCTCCACGCCGTCGCGCCGATGGAGGGATGGTAGCTTAGAGATTGATTTGCCTATGATGCAGCTGAAAGAGCTATTCAATGTCAATCATTTCATAGTCAGTCAGGCCAACCCTCACATTGCGCCGCTGTTGAGATTGAAAGAATTTGTACGAACTTATGGAGGCAATTTTGCTGCCAAGGTAACAAACATGTATTCATGGATTTGAACCTTTGTACAGAGAAAATGCATAGTACATTCATATGCACATTTCTGCATTTTTTGGCACTGTATAAGTTTTATGCATAATATATTCATTTTAAAAATTGGGTATTTAGTGAGTTATTATCCCATTATACTTGTAATCCTGAACAATTTTATCGAATATTGCTTTTAATTGTGCAGCTTGCTCACCTTGTGGTGTTGGAGGTGAAACATAGGTGTAATCAAGTGTTGGAACTTGGCTTTCCCTTAGGTGGACTTGCTAAACTGTTTGCTCAAGAATGGGAAGGTGATGTCACTATTGTTATGCCTGCTACCCTTGCTCAGGTATGTGCCTTACTTGGAGTAGTTATATAGTGTAGCAGAATTAGAATAAATAGCTATTGGTTTGTATTAAGCAGTTTAGTACAAAACGTTGTTAAGTAGCTGCTATAGTGACACTATAGCACTATTGTGTGCAGAATTTGTACTAATCACTTTTTTTTATCCACAATTGACATTACAGTCCTTATTTAAATATCAGCTTGATATTTATTTTAAATTTTTAATTAGTAAAAATTTCAGCTATATATTAATTTGAAGTTTTAGTGGTTAACATCAAGCAAAATATCAATGTTAACATGGATGATCATGCGAAAAATGTTCTCTATAATCAAACATTTTCACAAAAGGTTTAGGAATTTGTTTATGTTTTATTTACTAATGATAATTCATCGCTTAAGTGATTAACTTGTGTAAATTTTGACATGTTGTTTCAGTACTCAAAAATTATACAGAACCCTTCTTATGGAGAACTTCAAAAGGCAGCCAACCAAGGGAGAAGATGTAGCTGGGAGAAGCTATCAGCCATAAAAGCAAATTGCGAAATTGAGCTTGCTCTTGATGAATGTGTGACAATTCTCAATCATATGAGAAGACTAAAACGAATTTCTGAGAGAACTTCTGCTTCTTCTGTTTCTCCTGGTTTGTCCAGTGCCGTCAAATTCAGTGCTTCAAGAAGAATACCTTCGTGGAATTGCATTGCCCGAGAGAATTCGACAGGTTCTCTTGAAGACCTTACAGATGCTGCTTCCTCGTTGCATCAAGGCGTCAGCAGTTCCAACATTGACTCAGAAAATGTTGATTTGATTTCTTGGACGAGATCGGGCGGCCCTTTGATGAGAACCGCATCGGCAAACATGTTCGTCGACTTTCTCCAAAACTTAGAGATTGATACCGAACTAAATAGAGGCAAAGCAGCGTATGCCAGCCCTCGTGATTTTAAGTATCATAGTTTCAGGCTCACAGGACCGGATAGGAACTCGGAATGCAATGAATCTGATCAGAAGGAAATTGGCAACAGGGTTGTGAATGGATCT
The DNA here is from genome assembly GCA_037974735.1 of Cicer chorassanicum. Lineage (NCBI taxonomy): Eukaryota > Viridiplantae > Streptophyta > Magnoliopsida > Fabales > Fabaceae > Cicer > Cicer chorassanicum. Next base: position 49,981,781 of record JBBPBP010000003.1, on the reverse strand, counting down.
AGCATACTGATAAGTGAAGGTGACCTTTTGCAGCCTGAAAAGATTCATAATGGGATTGTTTTCAATATTGTCAAGAAAGAAGCCTTAAAACCTTCAGATACTTGTCTTGATTTTGGAAATTATGACAAGGAAGTTGTCGAATGTGTCGAAATCGACTGTCCTGGAAAAGAGATGGATAATGCTAGCTCTGATTCTGATTATGTAGATGATGAATCCACACCAGCCAAGTCCCTAACTGAAACACAAGATTTGAGCATGGAGCAAAACATTGTTGATAGTTAGCTCTAAAGATCAATTATTTTCTGGTGAACTTTTTCCTTATATATTTTGGTTCTATTTCTTACCCCATTGTAAATTGTAAATAAATGCAAAATCAAGTCTTGGAGGATTCATGATTTTGATGTGAATAACACACTATTTGTTTTACTCATAAATATAAACGAAGATGAGAAGGAAGCTTTGTACTCATGCTAGCTACTAGTTAACAGGTTTTGATAAAATGGCAACCAAGACAAAAAATTTGTTAACTTTTGAACTCTCACTTTTCTCTTGAAATTTTTGAATTACTTTGTCAACACCCAACTAAATCTTTCATTTGCAAACATATCTTTAGCATGTCACGATGAACCCTGTTCAAGAACCATTATCATAATGAAACCGGTTAATAAAAATGCATTTTTAAAACTAATGAAAACCGTTGTTTAATATTTTTATTGTGTTTTTAAAAAATATAGATAATTGTTAACTAAATAGTCTCACTTATCTTTATTTACAATTAAAACTAGTACAAATTTTAGAAAATAAAAATAAATATTTTTGCAAAGTAAAAAATACATAGTTTTCAATCTTGGAAATCATGGTGAGAGTTATTTGATATTTATCCAACACTTAGATTGGCGGACTATAATGGTTAGATAAATTAATGACTATTGTGAATTTGAAATTCCATTTTTATGTAAGACTTAAAGTTCAACTATCAAATGTCAATATTATTTGACTGAATATTATGTTCCGGTTCTTTACCATTTCATATAAAAATAATATGTTGGAAAATACATCTTCATTCACTCTATTTTTTTGGTCCAATTTTGAGATTAAAATTATATGAGAAAATAGAAAATACACTGTAAATATACACTAGTTTTATATTGAATGTCAAAATGATAATTTTTCACTAGTATAAAATTGTTATACACATGTAATATATGTCCATTAATATTCCATTTCTCTTCAAGCAAAATAACTAAAATATATTGTTAATGTGAAAGTTCAATTTTCTAACTTTAACTGCTATCACTATTTTTTGTAAAAAAAAAAAGAAACCCTACTATCACTATTTAAATATTATTGAATCGGATTTAAAATTTGTTTTGGGGTTATATGTTTGGCCCAATTTCTCTTCTTCTTTTTTTGGGTCAACACCCCAACTTCTCTTTTAAAGGAGAAGAGAAGCTGAAAAATGAGCGAACATAACCATGTGAGAGAAAATTTTACCGTTAAAGTCAAAGGTGCGAATAGTAATTAGCTTTTTGTGTCTAGTGGCATGCATTTGAACCAACAAAACTCCTCTTTGAAGCTGTTGTGAATATACGGAAATATAAATAGAGGTTATCATCATATCACTATGATCTTGTCAAAATCAAATCAAATCTGTACACTATAATATGTCTAGTAAGGGAATCTTATGCTCAAATCAAAATATTCATCTAAAAAATATTTCCATTAGCCGTAAACATGTAAGTAACTATTCCAACGGGAATAATTTCGAACATGCTTCATTTTGCTACACGCTATTCTTTATGTTTCTATTTATTAATGAAAATACATAGATGTATTTAGTCTAAATTTGAATTAAAATATTTTATAAATAAAAATAAAGAGAATATCTTTTGGATACTTCGTTTATATGAATTTTTTTTTTCTTTTTTATCATGAAATTGGTGCTTACATTTTACTCCTTCCACTGTGAAATTTATATCAACAAAAATTAATATATTATAAATTATATATACATTTTTATTGACTCAAATATTACATATAAAAAAGAACAGAAATAACATTACATAAATAATTAAAACTCTACGATGACGTCAATAAAAAATAGCTTATTAGAGCCGATATTGTACATATAACCAATTTAGAAAGACCGGTTCAGCCAGCAGAGTATTGAATTTTATGATGGATTAACACTTAAACATTGATATGGTCATAATTTAGAGACAACTTGAAGTTAATCATAACTCATTCACTCATAAGAGTACTTTTTTTACGATACTTTTATAAGCTAACATATTAAAATTTAAACATATGTTAGTTTAATTGGTAATCTTATTATTATTATTATTATTATTATTAATTATTATTATTAACTATTATTATTATTATTATTAATAAAAACCACATTTAGGTTTTTCCTACATAGTAAACAAAATATTGAAATTGAAACAAAATCGGATTTAGTTTTGGTCGTTACGACAATTAAAGAAGGATTTGTTGAGTCTATAAATGGGCTTAGATCATACAGATCTATAGTTGATAAGGTTCGTTGGAATAATGTTTAGGCTCATTTTAGAAAGTTTCCTCCCAAGTTGTCAACTTGTGAAGACGAGATTGTGACTTGTATTCCACGTTTCTTCAAAGATTGATGATATATGGTTTTCTTAACTAAGAACATAATTGTATGGTTATATCTAAAGTTATGTTGTGGTCAGAACAATGAGTTTGTTGAAGAGGTGAAAAGGATCACAGTGTGATATAATTGAAATGATGTAGGTCATTTGAGTTGATTGGTGGTAGCATGTTGTGTTTGTTCCATCGTATGTCAACTGGAGTGTATATGGATTGTAACACTCAATTACCCCAAGGCTACTGAGTGCCCTAGGTTGCATCGTCGTGAGACGACTAGGATGGTCCTCAATAGCCTTTATGATTTATAAATAAATAAGGGTTTTTCCTCCCTTATTTTCTTTTCCTTTTACTCTTTCTGAAATTTCTGTGTCCAATCTGAATGCTCTTAGTACTTCTTTTTGAATTTATAAGAATTTTGTATTCCTCTTTCTTCCTTATGGATTTATAGGTTTTCTGTTTAGTTGTCCCTCTTCTTCTCCCATGGAGGTTTCAACATTTTCCTTTGCTTCACAAGTTTTTGGTTCATTGGACTCTCGATCATTTTCATAGGTGTAGTGCTTCTATTAAACAAGGCACACTACAAAAAAATTTGAAATTATCCACATAATATTACCCACAGTTTTGTGGTTGTAGGTAAGCTTTTCATTTTTCACGGTGAATCCACGACTATATTGTCAGTAAAGGCAATAGTTGGGATTAAAATTTTAAAGATTTTATTGATTGCCATCCACGGTTTTAAGTCGTCGGTAACTACCCGTAACCACACCTTAGGTAAAAAGATCGTATAATTTTCCTAATTTTTTTACAATCCCCACTTCAGTTTACCTCCTATTATAATAATCTTATAGTTATATTTAACTGACAATGTATATAAATAAAATCTTTTACTCTAAATATATTTTGTTTGTCAATTTTAAACCAAACACGCAATTAATAGTTAGATGTTAATTGATTTTTTTAGATAGAATGTCTATTTGTTTTTAATGTAATTAAGTAATTTAACCTCGAATGATTAATTAAATAATTTTATAAAAGGTGATTTATTCGAACACTATTCGTGACAATATTTAATAAAATTTTAAATATCATAAAAATAAGAGGACTGAAAGAGTAAATGATTGATTTGAAAGACATATGCATAATATAGATTATGACATTTATTTATCGTTATTAAAACACACAAGTATAGATCGTGGCATGGGTGGTCCAATTGTCCAACAAAAAGACAGCACACTGAAATGAAAAGGTCAAGAACCTTTCAATGTGCGTGTACTATGGGCTCAAAGCGACTATAGTGAGGAAATGGAACATGATACATGCACTTGTTTACTCAATTGGTGTTATTTGTATTTCACTTTTGTTTGAGGATTTTCCGTGTGATCAACTCAACTATTTCCGCGTGTTCTTGTGTTTCCGTCGGCGCTTATTGTAATCCAACTTGCCCAATTTGTGGACATTGTGCTTTAATCGCTGCTTCGTGGCCTTTTCTTTTCTTGGTTTTTCCTCTAATGAATATATTATTTTTTTATTATTTTTTAGAAAAGGCGATAAATTTGATTATAATTAATTCATAAAATTGAGATTTCAAGTTTGAATTCGAAATAAAACGTTCAATTTAACAATATCAGTATTTATAAGTTGAACTAAAATCTTTCAGTATTTTTAAATTAACATTAACTATATGTAGGGATAACAATAAAATATGCACCCCGCATCTAAACCCGAACTCGTCGTATTACTAATATTATTATCATTTTTAAATTTTATATACATATACATAGTCAATATATTTAATATTTTTTAAATATTAAAAATTATAATATTCTCTTTATATAAAATATGATTTTAATATTTTTTAATTTTATTATTATATAATAATTATTATTTTATTATAATTAATATAACTTTTAAATTTATTATTTTATATATATAAATGGTGCGCATGCGAAAATATGACTTAAATTTTGCATCCGATAAAAAACGACGATGTATGTGAATTTTCTCTTACTAATTAAATGCTAGGATGGGGAGGTAAAACCTACTCCAGCTCTATTGTAATGCCTGATTATATATGTTACATGTTTCACAATTTATTCATTCAAATTTTCATATTTTATTTTTAATTTATTCAAATACTCAACTTTTTGAACATAAGTTATCAATTCATATGAAGCTTTTTCAAATAAAATAAAATACCTTTTCTTATATATAGAAAGAAAAAATATCAAACGCATCCATACATATGAAGCTTTTGTTTTTTAGGGAGAAAATTAAAAGACGTGTTAAAATTTGAGATGATATAATCGATTTAGAGCTAGCATAGCTTTCTTCTTTACTTTATGACCATTGTAGAGTTAGTTTAGGTCTCAAGAGTCAAAACTGAAGGAGTAGTAGAATGCACGTTAAACAGAGTTGAGAACGTGTCGCTCACCTTACCCATATCAATTGTATGGAAAATGTTGTTAACTTGTCATCATGAAGCATGAAATCCCCCAAAATTGATTTATTTTATTATGAGTAAAATTGATGAATTTTTATATTCATATAGTATTAATTATGTATTTGAATTTATGAAGTTTCATATTAATATAATATTGACTATATATTTGAATTTATTAATTGTTGTAATTAAATATAATTTTTTATTTTTTAAACTTTTATTGTTATTTTGTATAGTGGAATAATTTAATTCTTTTAATTAAATTATATAAAAAAAATTATGTTTTTTATTAATATATCCGTACTTTTATTTATTTTAAATATCATTATGTACTCGTACTGGAACTCAATAGTGGTTCCGTACTTGCTTGCACATATGCTTTATAAATTGTGATATTAATTAATTGGGTGAAATAAGTTTTTGATCGCAATGAATGAATCATTTTTTTTAGTCTCTTTAAAAAATTTCTTAAATAATGTTCTTTTAAATATTTTCTATCAATAATTTTGATATCTGCTTTTAAATCAATTTATGTGCATCGTTTAAATTTTTAAATAAATTTTTGCATACACTCTTAGAACATTATAAGAATCTCTCCCACAAAAATTTAGAATTATTTAACAATAGATAAGTTAAATATATTTTTTAAAAAGATTTTAACGCTTAAAAATTCAGATTTAATTAATATTTTGTTAAAAATTTAATTTTTTTGTTAGTGAGATACTTATAATATTATAAATATGTTTACAAAAATCCACTCAAAAATTTAAATGATACATATGTGTTGACTAGAAAATAGAGATCAAAATTGTAATAAAAAATATTTGATGCACCATTATTTGAAGAATTTTTTTAAGAGATTAAAAACGAAATAAGAAATATTTATAAAAGCAAAAAATTTATTTAACTCTAATTAATTTAATCGAGAAAGGGGCAATTTTCATAAAATTAAAGTGCATTCCGAAGATGAAAGAACGCGAGGTAATTTCCATGGAATTTAAAAGGAGTCCAAATTATATTGAAAGTGATGTAAGGTTTAAAGTTTCTCTTGTATTACCTTTAATAAAATTTGTTTATCTAAAAATAATTATTTGAAAGTGTGCAATGGGAGAATGAGATTTATTGAAAAAATTTAAATTTCATATAAATAAAAAATAAAATTTTATAATAATTTATAAAAAATAATAACATCTTTTCAAATTTATTTAATAGAATCATCTGTTATTTCTATATTTATGTATCAAGTTTAATAGTGAAGAATTGAACTATATACATATATTATTGGAGTGATAAGATAATGCACTAGTTGTCATAAAAAATGATGAGATAGTTTGAGGAAGATCATAAAGATTCAAACTATAAGAAGGTAATAAGTTCAAATCATCCACTATCAAAATGATTAAACATCTTTTGTTTTTTTGGCAACGGGAAACAATCTTTTATTATATTAAGACAAGCATAAAAGTTTGAAAACTTCCGTGTTAAATATAAAAATAAAATAGATAAATCGTTTTTAATTTAAATACTAAATTGTAATTTTAGAATTTTGAGAAATTAAATTAAAATGTGTTCGGTGCACGAGTTTTTATGCAAAACAAAAATCACGTGATCGCGGTTTGATATGTGGCAACTTATTGCTCTTTTATTTTTATTTATTTGTTAATTTATGTGTGTATTAAATTAATTTAGGATTTAGAAATGCCTGGCAACGAGTATAAATGATGGACAAGCCAAACTAACCTTCTTTCCTCACTATTATACTCTATACATCTCATGTGCATATTCAGATACTTCATATTCTAAAACTACAAGGAATTAGTGTATTATATTTGTCGTAGTAAAATTTTGTAGCAGTCCCTTACAAAAGTTAGCCAAGTTTTAATGGTGTTCATGGGGAATCAATACTTTAAAAACCGTGGGTCCCGCAGTAAGTGCAGAGCTGATAGATACATATTGGTGTTGTTTTAAAAGTATGAACCTACTGTGGGACTCACGATGTGGTGTTGCAAGAGAGTCAACTCAACCATCACACCGACAAATGCGTAATAGACCTCGTCTATCGTCTCCCTCTATTACTATTGAAATTGAAGCGCCAGAACCACATCGCCATTCATTTTCTTTCACCCCAACACAGCAACAATTTGAACCACCAAGACAATCATTTTCAATTCACGTTAACTCAACAAGATGATCACCGACAATCTCTACATTCAAGTGATCAAGATTTTGTGAATAATTTATTTGATGTAGACCTAGGTACGTCTGAGTCGGCTGTTCGTTATATTAATAACATGTACTCATTTGGTGTTCCATCATTCCCCAATCAAGTAGATCATACTTCTTCGATGCATGTCGACCTACAAAGTGAAAATGTACAGGAGACACATGCTCCAGTTGACGAAGAAAACCCACCTCTACGTTGTCCACGTCGTATTCGTCGACCACCACGTTGTGGAACTGGACACCATATAGAAGATTAATGTAATAAAAATTGTGTTTATTTATTTTCACTCATTTTGTATTTGTATGTCTAAATATAATATTTAATTAAATTTTGTTATTTTTATGGACTCCATTTTATTTAAGTTTTTTAATAATTATAAAAAATAAAATTTAATTAGATAATTATTATAAAAAAAATAACATTGTATATATTTATCTAATTAAAATAATAATTACTTCAATTAATAATAAAATAATAATTAATTAAATTAATAACTAATGAAATTTAAATTAATTATTTAATTAAAATAATAATTAATTAAATTAATAACCGATGAAATTTAAATTAATTATTTAATTAAAATAATAATTATTGATGACATTATCTCACATTTACAAATTATAAGTATCACTCATAAAGTTTATTGATCAAAGTCCATATATTTATGCCTACTAAATAGCACTACTAATAAATTAAAAATATATATTAATAATTAAAAAAAAAATTGCCACTTGAGAAATCGGTGTGGCTCAAACCAATTTCCCTTCACCAATTTTTTTTTTAAAAAAACATCTCCATGGTGAGAAGTCGGTTCCCCGCCTCAACTTCTCATTTTCCCAATTTTTTTTGAAAAGTAATGGTAGAATAATATTTAATTTGAAAAACATATTAAAATAGTACATAAAATTAGATTTAGTGGCAGAATAAAATAAAAACCTCCAAACCAAAGCACTCCTTAAATAAAAACATCACACGCCATATTTTTTAAAATGTAAATCAATTGATCGAATAGTGCAGACTAACTCGTTTTTTCATGTTGTATTGTTAATCTTTAACCGTTCAATCGAATCATGTATGTAAAAAAGTTATGGAGAAAAAAAATTATGCATTGAGAATGTAAAAATATTTTATATTATAAATTATTTTACTATTTAATTATAATTTTTAAAAGGAAAGTTTCACCAATCATTTATTAAGTGTGTTTGTTTGAGTTTAAATAAAAATGATTTTTAGTTAAAAAAATTTAGAGATTATTTTGTAGAAATTTGTTTAAAAGTAATTTTTTTATTTTCGTTTGTTTTACTATCATAAAAATGATTTTTAATCTGTTTGTATACAATTTTATAAACGTGATTTTTTAAACTACAAAATTACTATAAAAGACATAACTTTTTCTAATTATCATTTCTTAGACACATTTTAAAATTGACTAATATACCTTAAATACTCATAAAAAACAATAAATAAACATACAAAAGCAACAAAAAAAATTGTATCAATATATAAATAATGTAAAAATAAAATGATTCAAATAAAAGACATAAAAACAAACAAAAATACGATGTGGAGAAGTTGAAAATAAGAAGAAACTTACTTAATGAAAACCTATATGGAAGTCTCACACGAAGAGAAAAACGGCCACAATTGAATGCGTGAAACTACGGAAAAAAATTAGTAATAATTGATAGTGGACAATTTTTGATTTTACAAAAAGAGTAAGGGTAATACATCATTTTCTCTAGTTAATAAGTTAACTTCCGTGTTTTTAAACTTTGTGGCATATTTCACTCTCATTTATCGCAAGCTAGCAAACATGAGAAGCTAATATTCTTAGCTTTTCATTTTTAGCTAAAAAATGAATTTTTTTTAACTAAATGATTTTTCAAAAATCTAAAACTTCAACCAATAAAAAAATCATTTTTAGTTTAAAAAAATAAATTTTTTTTATAAAAAAATTTAAAACAAACGCACCTATTATACAATTTATAACTTATATTAATTGTCTATATAAAATTATTTGTACTACAATGTATATCTATTAAATTGAAAGTTTTACTAATATTATTCTATTAACAAAAAACCCATATTTGAATTTGTAGCAAATTTGATAAAATCACAACGAGCTACAATAATTTTGAAAAAAATATATATATTTTCAACAAAATTGCAGTATCATTGCTATTTTATCAAATTTAATGTGAAATCAAACATTACACGGCATTGTGAATGCTCACCATGATAAAAAAAACAATTCAAACAAATTGGAAATAGTTAAGGCTCTTGCAAAAAAGAAGCACCACTTTTTACAATATATAGGAAAAAGCAACTTTCCCTAAATTCCTCACTTTTGATTACCCCAAGTCCCCAACACAGATGTAACTCGGAAAGAACCAAAAACAAAAACGTGGTCATGCATGCTCACTAGCCTTATTAAATATAACCACGGGAGTTGTATTTATAAATAAGTACTTATCGGAAAAACTCAAATCCTAAGTTCATAAGAAATAAAACTCAAAAATAATAGATTAAATAAACGTCAAACATATAAGATATAGAAATCTATAATAATTTATAAAAAGTAACATAATTCATCTTACATATCGATTTTATAAAAATAAATTAAATTTAATATAAAAATGTAATATTATTAGTTTAAAACCGAAAATGATGATAGGTGTGTGTAAGATCTACACAATTAAGATATACAAAGTGACAAAATATAGATGAAACTTGAAAAAGTAATGGCAAAATAAGAGAATTTCTATTATACATTCAGTAACTTGATATATATTGATATTTAAATTTATAATTAAAATAGTTTTTCTAAA
>JBBPBP010000003.1:49960011-49971266 GCA_037974735.1 Cicer chorassanicum | reverse complement strand
AAATATTTTTACAAACTCCCAAAATATAATGTAGGAGAATGGCAAAAAATTATGAATTCAACACAAAAAATTTTATTCGCATTTTATTGATGATTTTGAAAACAAAAATATCACATTTATTCTTAAATATAATACTCCTTAGATAATTTTATTTATCTGTTTTTGTAAGACTCATTTCAATTTTCAATTACGTTAATAATTTTTCTATTAACATTCTATTAATTAAAATACATATCTATGTTACCAACAAAAGAAATAAATATTAGTTATTTCGCTTTTTAAAAGATAAAATTATAAAACTAATATAATTGTAAAAAAAATTAGTATTATTATATTTTTTAATGAACTCTTTATTTAACGAGAATTTAATAAATAAAAAATTTTGAACCGATTATTTATAAATCGTTATTTGAATTCACTTACTAGTACCACTCAAAATCTCATGTAGATCCCTATCTAGTCTTCACTTTTTATCTTTCCCACCAATAGCACTTTCCAGCATGCTTATTTGGCTAAGGTCAAACTGATGGTGTGGATGAGAAAAATCGCATTAAAGATTTGGTTAATAGGAAAAACCAATTCTATTAAAATTAAAAAAGAAGCAAATAATTGGAAAGTTACCCAAGCCCACCCATATGAGTGTAACGTTTACTCGCGCCTTAAAAAATGCATAACCGAAATTATTTTTGTTGAATGAAATGAATTAATTAAGGAGAAACAATAAATATATATATATAAATAAACAGACTCTTTTTCAATGAAACATAATGGTAGGAAACTTCGTAGAAGCTACACTCGAGAGAAGAATGGACCTGCTACTCATGCCATTTAACCCCCTCCACCTTCCTACCTCTTTCCTCTCACCCCTCTTCACTTCCCTTCTTATTCCCATCTTTCTCTCTCAACAATTTCAATTTTATTTCTACTTTCCAATCCAATGAAGTTCATTAACATCAACCCTAAAAATCTCAAACTTAGTCCCAAACGTTTTTTCCGTTCCAAGAAGGAACGCTCTTCAGTATCAAGATCCGACCCGCCATCTTTCGGTTCTGCTTCTTCCTCTGATGGATCTAATCACCAACCCGTTACCGGAGGCTCCCAAACTCCTGCCAGCGTCCTTCCTGAAATCTCCGGCGACTGGTCCGATGTCACCGTCGACGTTCAGTGGGAGCTTTCTCAGGCTTTCCGGTTAATCGACCGCGACAACGACGGCGTCGTTTCGCGTGAAGAGCTAGAATTAGTTCTCACGCGCCTTGGTGCGCGTGCTGAGGAGATTGCGATTATGCTAAGCGAAGTTGATGCAGACGGCCGCGGCTGTATAAGCGTTGAATCGATTATGAACCGGGTTGGATCCGGTTCGGATCCGAATCCTCCGGAGGAAGAGCTTCGGGAGGCGTTTGAGGTTTTTGATACGGATCGGGATGGGAGAATATCGGCGGAAGAGTTGTTGAGGGTTTTTAAAGCTATTGGTGATGAGCGGTGCACATTAGAGGAGTGCTGCCGTATGATAGAAGGTGTTGATAAAAACAGGGATGGGTTTGTGTGTTTCGAGGACTTTTCGCGTATGATGGAGTCGCAACGGTGATGACGATGATGATGATTGTGATTGTGATGTTATCTGATGATGAAGATGATGATATGATCATCATGATCATGATATAAATAATAATAATAGCAACAAATATAAATATTAATTAAATATTAGTACATGAAGAAAGGCAACTTCTTTGATTGTTCCTATCTCTCTTTCTCTTTACCTATGGTGAATTTGTTTGTTACTATTGTTATGATTCAATTTCATTTTTTGGTTTATGAATTCCGTGTATATTAATTTGAATACGAGAGGGAGATCCAGTAATACGAAATAAGCTTAAATCCAGTTTCCATCTATTTATTTTTACGAAAATAGTTCTTTTATTTATAAATAATTTTTAGATTGATTAATTATTTATATAATATTAATTAAATTTTAAATAATAAAAAAATTTAAAATTAATTTTTAAATAATTTATTATGATTTGTGAATATTAATTATTTTTAATTATCATATTATATGTATTATTTAAAGCATATATCTTTAAAATAAAGACTAAACTTTAAAATAAAGACCAATTGTTAAATTGATAAAAATACGAAAATTAAAACTATAATTAAAGCTTGAATATAAAAAGTGCATTGTGAGAATGAAAGGTGTATGAACAAATAATTGAATTGGTCGGTCGTGATGGGAAGATTCCTGGAAATGGGTGGAAATATCTATCTTACGTGGCAGACCCTTTGGATCTTAGCAATAATAATGTTTTGAAACATGAACGAGTGGTCGTCTAACGTCTTCGCTTTGTCTTATTGCTTCTGAGGGACTACAATGACTGAAATTGAAATTTAAGGAATGGATGATTTACTACATTTCTAATTAAAAAATATAGCATAAAAAACTTTAAGACTAAATTATATTTTTTATTTTATAAGTTAATTTTAGGTTTATTTTGGCCTCTCAAGATATTGTTTTAATTTATAAAAATTACACATTCGAATAGTTTAAGTTACAATGTTTTAAAATAGAACGAAAATCTTTGAAGATCAAAGTATTTAAAAGTTCTTAACATTCTCTTCTAAGGACAATGACAGTTTCAAATCCAAGATAAATGTAAATTCTTTTATAAGTGTTATTTGAGTCAAATACTTTTTTTTTTATCTTAAACTTACACACTATTTATTTACTCTAAAACAATGAAAACCATAATTTCGTCTATTGAGCATAAACCCTAAACATCAAAATTATTGATTATGTAAAAGTAAAACCAATCTCTCAAACCCATCAACGTGGAAAATCTACTAACATTTATTATGAAACATAGACGTAAGGATCCTCGATCTTTAAGGAGAAAATGATAGTAATTTTTTTCTCTATCTCTCTTAATTCAATTTTTTTTTTCAATTTTTCGTCCATATATTAGTCATACTTTCAGCTTTATATACACAAATACACTAAAGTCACCTTACATTTTCCTCCTAAAGGTTGAAGATTTATTTTCCAAACATTGCAAGTCATAAAATTAATTTATGCCTTAGATTCCCTTACCCCAAGCCAAACGCAAAAAAAAAAACAAAAGGCTACAAGTTCCAACTAGTAATGAGTCGCCTGCACCAATAATGCAATAGAAACTTTTCACAAACCCTCTCACGATCACAGAATAAAACCTCACATGCACATAGACTTTCCTTATGTTTATGTCTATGAGATATATATCCATCAATATTGATCTTTAATACTTCATTCCGCTTTTTATTTTGAAGAATGTTATAAATCATTTTTTCTCTCTTTAATACATGGACAAATTTAAGGGTGCATTGCAGCTCTTCTCTCTTATACAAATTTGTTAGTATATTAATGGAATTACTATATTATTTTTTAAAATTTCATAGTAATAATTTATATAATAATCTTTATTAATAAAAAATTTGCCACTTTGTTCAATTGATTTCTAAATCCATCCATGTTGTTATATTATTAAGTGATTTTTATATATTTTTAATTTTTGTGTGTGTGTTTTTTCGTGATTTAGCCGATGCGATATTATTTTATTTGTCGTCTTAATGCAATATTTTAATTTGTCATTTTTTTTATTGTGGTGCTTATTTGATTTAGATTTACATATTAACTCTAACCCAACACAGATTCAATCGCTATATAATAAAACAAGTTATTACTTGTATTAATTTAACATATTAGTCAAACACGAGAACATGTATAGGTTGGGGAATATGCAGTAAAACAATATAAAAAACCTCAAGTATAAAGTAGCAATGTCAATTTACAAGGAATGAGGTTTGAATTGTAAATTTACCTATTAAAAATTTTCTGTTAAAAACTTAAGAGAATAAGTCAAGATTGATATTGGTTGTGAAAACAGAAAACAGAGAACATTATTGGTTCTTGATTAGAAAACAGAGAACGTTCTTGGGTAGTTAAAATCAACAGTTTAACTTATCGATTTAACTTGATAATCAAACACACTGAAAGTAAATAGATAAGGAAAGAGACATCACACAAGAATATATCTTGGTTCACCCAACTCGGGCTACGTCCAGTCCTCACAAATATGAGATTTTCCACTAAGTGTTCAAACGAAGAACAATCTTGGCACCTATCAGTTTAGATCAATCTTGATCTGTTACAAAACAAGTTCTTTCCACTTAAAAACGAGTTCAAATTAGGTCACTTATTAATTTTAGAGAGGATTTTACATTTCACCTTTTAACCATAAAAGGATTTTCTACAAACTACTCAAACTATACTCAACATTTATAGTTTTGAGTTTACACAATAATGATTTAGAGTGTTTGGCAGAATTTGAGGTTAGACTATTTACAAAAGATTCAGTAAAATAATAACAAGAGATTCGAATATGAATAGCACTGGTTCTTTTGATGAATGAGAGACTTTCAAGTGTATGAATGTAAGTAAGTGATGAATTTTCTTAGCACTTGAAGTTATGATTTTTCCTTGAGCTTGGGGTTCCTTTTATAGGCTTTAAGAAGATTGATAACAGCTAATTTGACCGTTGGAAAGTGTCCAGTTGTCATGTGTTAGATTTGACTAAAGACCAAACTTTTTTTGAATCAGGAATGTTCTTGACTTGAACATTTTGCGTTTTGCTTCTATGTTAATAATGACTGATCTGTAGCTTCTCATTCTTGATTGTGATTTATGATCCTTTGTTATGTACACAGACATCTCAGAGATGTGCTTAATGTATTCAGATCAAGACTGTCTTTGATTTGTGCTAACAGGCATGAGAATGATGTCCACATGCTGGAGATAGATTGTTAACATGCTGGAGAATGATGTTAATATGTTGGAGATTGATTGTTGACATGTTGGAGAATGATGTTAACATTTTGGAGACTGATGTTAACATTTTTGAGATTGATGTTAACACTCTGGAGATTGATGTTAACATTCTGGAGATTAATGTTAATATGCTAGAGATTGATCATTCTTGAATCAAGAATGTTCTTGATTGAATCTTCTTCGTTTTATTGGAATGCTGATCTTATGCCTTTAATTTATTTATTATTGACAGTATTTCATGAACCTTTCATTACTTGTGCATGTATCTCAGATATGCAATTGAAGCATATGTTTCAAGAACGTTCTTTGTTCTTGACAATCAAGCTGGAGAATGATCAGTCTTGCTTGATTCATCATAATCCATAGCTTTTCTACTCTGTATTTTGAATTGATTATTTGCTGAGATGAATCCTTTATATTCCTTGAAGAGTACAAATCACATGATTGTGAAATACATAAACAATGATTGCAAAAGCCAGGGGCAACTTCTTCTTCAAGAGATGAGATCATTTGTTCTTGAAATCACATAACTGTGGATAATGTTCTCTGTTTTCCAGACTTTTGTCAATAACGTTCTCCGTTTTGTCTTTGCATTTCTGCTTCCTTTTTCAAATGATCTTGCTTCTGATTTAAAGTATAGTGTGATTATTGATTGTTGTATTTGATTATCTTCTTCACGAAGATGTTATCTTGAAGATGTAATAATCATTCTCTTGAATGATTGATATATGATACATTCCTTTTGAGATTATTTCATTGTTGAGTGGATACTTATGCACTTTGATAAAGTGAATGACTTCTTGCTTGTTCATTTATGCAATTCATCTTATTTAAATAAAACTGAAATGCAATCATTAGTAGACTATCATTCATGAAACTTAATTTTTTATTTCATAAGGTTTGTTGTCATTAAAACATACATCAAAAATGTTTTTACCTCAACACAGTATACGTGCTAATTATTTTTTATTGGTACTTCTCCCTACTCTTGGCAAACCTTAATACACTAAGAATTATAATATCATAAAAAGTGAGAAATTGATAAAAAAAGGCCACTTCTCCATTGAATTTTATCCATATATTTTATCGTTTTTCGCATGAACTTCTAAGTATATTATCATAGAAAAACAATTTTTTTAAAAAAAAACTGGCTTGTTTTATATGTTGCACACTTATTTTTTTTTAAATATCAAAAAAACATTTGTTTTCAAAATTTTTATATGTAAAATATTTTCCCAATTTTTTTATATACCGAAAATTTTTGAATTTTTCAAAATTTTTAGTATATAAATTTTTTTAAAATATTTTTTAGAATAAATACATCATACGGTGTTTCATGTTTTCCAAAGTAATAATTTAATTTTTTTTATGTTTTTTATTATAGTTAGGTCCTTTAAGTTACAAAATATTTGAACTGCTATCACCGTTAGCACTTTGGGTTAAAAAGAGCACATGTGATGCGTCAATTCTAAATATTTTTTAATAAATTTTCTAAATTAATATCTTATCCAAAAAATATTTTAAAGAATTCTGTAATGTTCATTTTTTTTTTTCATCAACATTTTCCCCTTCTACATCCTAAACCTAGAAATTTAATCAAAATAAAATTTAAAACTTGGAATCAACAAAATCTAAAACTAAAAAAAGTGGGATCAAATTTTATAAGCATAGAATTAAAATTTCACGTATAACCATGAGAAAGAAAAGAGAGAAATGAATGATTTTTTTTGCAAATTGCCCTGTTCATGTAGTATGAGAATTGAGAAACATAAGAAAGGTGAAGTTTGAATTGTATTTTATTTTAAAAATATTTTTAGAAAGATAAAAAATAGAGCGATAAAATAGAGCGGATAAAACAATAAATACAAGTCAATTTATCCTAGTTCACCACAATCGCAATAGTTATGTCAAGTCCCTTCAAATTGTAGGATTTAATTCTTTAATTCACCAACTTAATCACATGTCCACTGAACACCTACTTGTCAACCTAATTGCGTTCAAGTTTTCTCAATCTTGTAGCTTAATACAGTCAAGTTGTTGAGCGATGTAACCACTACTCAGTTAGGTTACAAACACAATGTGTTTATGAGTTTTTCTGAATAACTTTCACAAGAGTGTGTTTGCAAGGCTATCCACTTAGAAAGTGAAAATATCTTATCACTTAGATAAAATAATAGGGTTAAATACAAGAGTGCATATATGGATGTATCATGCTTATTGTGGTTGTTATTTATCAATGACGGTTGTACGTCATTTTATAGGTAAACTTTAGGGTTTTTGACTGTTGTCCCGATTGTAAGAAATCAACATGTATCACAAAGTTTTGTATCAAATGTTCAAAGATTGATTAACCATTAAAACTTGTCCAAATTTGTCATCTAATTGATTATACCTATCTTGATATGGAGACAGGAAGAACGGAGGATATCATGATCAGAGTATGTCATATGGACCTTTAGACAAATGACATAAGATGTTGATCAAAGGATAACCATATTTGTCTTCTTAAAAGCGTTGACTTTTTTTAATCATAGTGTTGTCTTTTAATCTGAGCATTGACTTTCTTTTAGCGTATTGACTTTCCATCATAGTCAGACGATAAATTTTTTGTCACCGTTATCAAAGGCAGACGTTCAAATGCGAGTCATTTTAATCAAAGGTAAACAATCAATTGCTTGACATACTAATCACAAACATATGATCAATTGGTTGACACAATTATCATAAGCAGAAGAAATAGAGCATTGCTTGCAACAGCAAAATCACCAGAAACACGTTTCAGAGCGTGTTCATCAGACTTAGAAAATCAAAGCGAGAGATCAAAATTGTCAACTTTTAAAATAGTTGACTAGTTTCGTAAATCAGTAAAAGTAGATGGACTAAGACTGCAATTAAACATAAATAAAACATTAATGCTTTAAATGGTTTCCACAAAATAATTTTTGTTATCATCCTAACAAGTGAGAGTTATTGTTCTTCAACCAACTTGGTTCTAACGGTGTTCATATTCCTATCGTTTTTCAATTGTCTTAGAAAAATTCAACCCCATAATCTTTTCACCAAAATTTAATTTTTCAAACTATTGTAAGTTGCTGAAACCCATAAAATGAATATTCTCGTTGACCTATTTGTTGTGTTTTTGAATCTTTGGCCATTGAATACATATTGAAATTGGTTTTACTTTATGAGGTTTTGGTTTTCAACCTTTTCTAAATGTTAAAGTTTGGAAGGGAAGTGAAAATAAGGTGGTGAGTTTTAGTGGTTTTTTTGCATGGATTTTAAATAATCGAACCCGCATTTTTTGTTTTGGATTTTGTTGGGTTTGAAATTTTGCATTTTATTTTGAATTTTTGTTTAAATTTCTAGCTTTAAGATGAAAAGTGGGAAAATGGTGATGAAGAAGATGAACAATTTAAGATTCTTCCATATTTTTTTTAATAAAAAATTAATTAATATATATATATATATATATATATTTTCATTAAAAAATATATAAAAATTACCACATCGGACCATTAACAATCATATGCATTTATTTTAACAGAAAGTGTTAACAGGAAAACAGTACCAATATTTTTATAATTTAAAGTACTAAATTGTTATTTTTGTAAAACATAAAAGACCGTAAAATGTATTTTTCCTGTTTTACATACCGAAGTTAAAAATAAAAATTTCAATGTATAAAACTTTTTCGCTCCACTATTTTACATATAAAAAATTTAACGTACCTAAAAATTTTCTCTGATTTATTATTTACGTATCTGGAATTTCATTTTAAAATTTTTCATAAGAAACTTTTTTTATATACCAAAAAATTTACGGAATGAAAAATTGTTATTTTTTTTTTAACTAAAGAAATTTCTAAAATAAAATTTCTGATATTTAAATTCTTTTTGTTCTTTTACATATTAGAAATTTAAAATTTTTATATGCTAATTTTTAAATTGAGTTCTTGCAAAATAAAATTCCATACCGTAAATTTTATATTTGTGTGAAGTAAAAAATAAGTTAAAATATTTTCAATGAGAAGAAGTGAAAATCAAAGAAATAGAATATGGATGTTTTAATAATTTGTGGGTCGGGATCAAAGTATAGGATTATGTAATTCAATTTTCTGACACGACTAAGATTGAAGGTACGTATCGTATCCATCTAAACAAAGGCCCGACAAATATTCTAAAATTTAATTGTGTATGGTCACTTTGAATACCTAAAAGATAACTTTGTACTAAAACGTCAATTTTAGAAGTTTATTAATTATTAGTTTCAGTCTATATAATGATGCCCATAAAGTTTAAAAGATACTTAAAAGGTACTTAAAATTAAAAAGCCCATAAAATTTTGTAGGTTTATGTGAATTTATGGGTCATTTTTTTTAAAAAAAAAATCAATAAGTTTTTTTCTCAAAATTTTTCAATAAATTTTTTTTTTTTGATAAGAAAAGATTTACAATTTTTTTCTCTCGAAATTTTTTGAATTCGAGAAACAAAATTGATTTTTTCACAAAAAATAATTTTTTGATTTTGATCACTAAATTTTTCGAGAAAATAACGATTTAAAAATTTTCTCTAAAAAAAATTTTAGATTTTCTTGGAAATATTTTTTGATATTTTTTCAAAAAAAATAAATATACATTTTTTTTTAAAAAAATATTTCAATTAACAAAACATTGAGTCTATAAGCCTCTTGAATCTCTTCACTTAAGCCCACAAAAAATAATGAAATAATGGACTGAAGCTTTAAAAAAATTATTTGAATTGGACCCTAATATTAAAGGTTTATTCTAAATTTTTTGAGAGAAGACCTGAGACTTTATTGACAGCTCTACTTATACCAGCCTATATCAGGTCAATACAAAACCCTATCTTCATAATAGACAAAAACAAAACCAATAATATATAAAAAATTTAAGTTGTAAAATTGCAAATATAAATACCAAACAAATTTATCAATGCAACGGTGGAGGGAAGCATAATTGGTCTCAGGGGCTGCACAAGTTTGAGAGAGATAGAGAGTTACGAGTCTAACAAATTGTTTCAATTCATTTCAACCATGAAATAGTCAATTTGGTTGAGATTTTATAATTTTTTTTTATAAAATTCAAACGAAACCAAAACAAACCAATGAAGTACACGTTCGTTGAATTCAATTCTCCCATTGTTGGCTGACACACCAGCCCCTATTGTTCATCAAAGAGAGGTAGTGAACCGAATGCGAGTTGACATTTTAAAAATTAAGATATTTATTTTTAAAAAACTAAATAAAAGAAAATGTGGAGTCGTTTCAATAATTTTTCTATAAGCTATTTTATTTTTAAGAAATTGTTAGATGATTTTTCTATAAGTTATTTTCTATATCTCCAAGAAGTTGAATTAGTGCAAGCATACTAGTTTAAATAAATTTTTGACATATTCAAATATATTATTATAAATAAAATTAAATAGTCTTTAAATATATGATAAGTAGCTAGTCAAATTTGGATATTAAAGTTTTTAAATAAACGTGACCTCTTTGACTCACCTTATTTTCACCCTTAATTACATGAGTTATATGCATTTTTATTTTTTATTTTTGTATTATCTTATACTGTTTTATATTTACACTCATTCTCTTCAAAAAATTTGTACATATATTAAAAATTATAATAATTAAAAGAAAAAATAATTATTTTATCAAATTATACTTCTTAACTATAGTGTATTTTGTACTTTTTAATAATTGAAGAGTACAATAAAAAAATAATTAAATTTACATTGAAAATTGAGAATGACTGTCATTAATTGTACATTTTTTTTTCTTTCTAAAGTTACTAATTGTAAAATAAAGAAAATATTAATTAATTTTTGTTTATATTTCACATAATACAAAAATATGGTTTTTGTTTGGTTGGTGTTAATTTTCTGAATAAGAGGAAGTATACAAGACCGATTATTGGATTGTGCATCCAACTAAATAGCACATGATTCTCAATTGGCCATGGATTCAATTTTTATTTTTATAAAATAAAAAAATGACGGCAAACTTTTTTAGGTTAAATATGTTTTTAGTCTTTACAAAATAATGACCTTTCAAGTTTAGTCAATAATTTTTTTTTTCACTTTTAATCTTTATTTTGATTTTATAGAGACTTTTTAAGAACTAAAAATATCAATTTTTTACAACAAAAAAAAAAACTTTTCAAACTAAGAACTAAAAGTGAATTCAAAAAATTAGAGAGACTAAAAAGTTGAAATTTTTTTTATAGGAACTCAAAACAAAATATTAAAATTTTATAATGACTAAAATTTATGTTAGCATTTTTTTAATTACTAAAATTATACTTTCTAATATCAAGGGTTCAAATTTTAAAATTAGAACACAACTTTCAAAATGTTTAAGACAAATATAACCCATAAGCATT
>JBBPBP010000003.1:49945617-49959824 GCA_037974735.1 Cicer chorassanicum | reverse complement strand
ATATATGATATGTATAGATTAAATACACAAACTTTTTAATACTTTCTTTTAATTATATTTTATTCGGAAGAAAGTAGTGGAACGGTATAGCTGCAATATTCTGAATACTCCACTTTTTTAGAAGATGAAATATTTTGTAGGCTATTCACAACAGCCACAGGATTGTAGTTTGTAATTTAAAACCACCTCGGTATTAATTAGTTGAGGAATGAGTGTTCATAAAGCATGCATAGAACTTGTGCAGGTACATGAACTTTGACTTCTTCCTAAATTGTGTTTCGGCTAATTGGATCATATTGTGGAAAAACACGATTACGGTTTGCACATAAGTATCATGTTTTGCGGATGTACAACTCCAGAATAAACAAAAACCTTTGACTTTTTGTTTAATTTTGACTACTCGATGCATAATTTTATCCTTACAATCCGGACCCTGTGTCCACTATATCATTAAATTAAATTCACATAAACATACATGAGGTAACCAAAGGCCTTGATCAAGTGAATCAGGCTACGGGGTTGTTTTATTTCATAATTTCATATTTCTTATAAGAATATTGGACAAGGTATTCTATTAATGGGATGTTTAATATGCTTGTTTAAAAAATTCTAAAATTTTTTTAGGAATAATAAGAGTTAGCTACATTTTTAATGTTTTGTTTCGTCAACTTCATTGTGTTAAATAGTCTTAACACAAGATCTTTGCGTATCTTTTTGAAATTGGACTTTTATTACTACTGTAGTTATGGAAATTTCTGTTTGGCAAAATGGCAATATTTATTTATATCACACAACAAATAGTTTATAGTTGTTGCATGGTATAATAGTCGTAGGAGATTCAAATTACGAGTTTGATTATTCAGAACAAAAGTTTATTATTTATTTAAGTTAAAGTATTAGATAAGTATAAGATCAATAACCTGCACAATTTTTCAAATAACTAAAGTTAGATTAAGAATTATTTCAGAAAATATTTGAACTCAGATTTATTTAAACAATTTATTTTAATTAAAATTTATTAACCATTTACTTAGAAATAAACAAATATAAGAACGGGGATCTACACAATTTTTCAATAAAAAAAATTGATCCAATTGTTTGTTCTATGCACTTTATATTTAGCAATTGAATACATTGAATGCATGAGTTGTTGAGTTCAAACGTAAATGGTTAAATATCACATTGATTATAAACGTGATAAATGTTGAATATATATAACATAAGTTTTTGATTGAAATGTAGTGTCAAAGTCTCTTGTGGATAATGAAACACTTGACCTATTACTGCTCTTGGTGCTCCCCGAACTTTCCCAACAAATGGTATAAGAGCTTTGGTTCGACTTGGTAGAGGAGCATAAGTGAATCATAATGTTAGATTTTTGTTTCAAAAGCCTTCCAGGCTATGTAGTCAGCAGACGTGTCTTGTTGGTTATAATGACGGTGCAAATATAAAATATGAAAGACTCACACTTGAGAAAGAGATTGTTGAGTTCAAGAGTTAGTAGTTATGTCTCATATCAACTATGAACGTAGTAAATGTTGGATATATAAAAGAGATGACTCATATACTCACCACCTTAAGGTTTTAAATTGAAATGTGATGTCAAAGTATTTTATAAATCCTAAAACATTTGTCTGCTGGCAGCACTCTCCGAACTTCCAACATCAACAACTTGTTTAGTTAAAGGTAAATTCGTTGGTGCATTTCCAGAGAGCTACTTGCTAGTCTATCCATTGATAGCTAGCTAGCCGTAGATTTACATACATCAATCAAGGAGGAAGTATTTCTTAATCACAATTTTAGACACATCATTTAAACGCACACATAATTATAAAAATGTAGAAAGAGAAAATAAAATATCATATGCATTTTTAAAATAATTAAATAAAATAATTATTTTTATACGTATGTGTAAATAGTGTGGCCAAATTATTACGACAAGCAAGTATTTTTCTCAATCTCCGTTCAATGAACCAAACTTTGTTTCTGTGTCAGAATGTTATGAAATATATGAGAGTAAGTAATGGTTCCCCTTTCAATATATCAGAATGTTCAATGAACGGTCATTAATATTTGTTTAAAGTTATTTACATACTAAGCTAACATTAATCCTCGAATTGGGCCACTTGTTAATATATTTATTGAAGTAAATTGGTTTAAGTCGAAATAACACATGAATGTAACTTTAAGGTTGGCCGGCCCTAATTTTTTTTATGGAAATAATTAGATGTTCTCTCTAAATTTCTCTTTTTCTTCATTCACCGAAAATAGATGATTTTGAGTTTTTTTTCATCTGAAATCACCTATTTGCTTCTTTTTTACGCTGTTTTAATTTAAGTAAGTGGTCTCCACACGAACTAAGTTTTTGTTTCGTGATTTCGTCGTCTCAAATCAACGTTGTTTGATTTTCCGTTTTTGTGCGGTGTTTGTTTGATTTTTCGTCTTTGTGCGGTGTTCATTTGATTTAGATTGACACATCAACTTCAATAATTAATGATTCAACCAATGATTAGGCCGTCAACGTTGTAGACGAAGACATAACACCATCTTGTTACGGTGTTCATTTGATTCAACCAATAATAAAGTATCACATTATTTGTAAATTCATCATTTTTTTATTAGTAACTGTGAACCAATAATAAAGTATCACATAACTGTGAATATATTTATAAATTCATTATTTTTTAATTTTAATTATTATTTACATCTAATACACTCTATCGATTTGAATTAATAAATTATTAATAAATATACGTATGATACTATGTGCCTCGGATAACAGGTTTGGATCCATAAGCAATAGATATAAATATTAATAACAACTAATTAACATTTTCAAAATTTATCAATTTAAAATAAAATATAAGTAAAATATATTTGATTCAAATTTTAAATTGAATATATCAATTTTTATAAATTTATTTATATTTATATTATTTCATTGAAAAAGTAGAAAATTAACATATACATATATATTATATTTGTAAAACCATGGGCTAAGGAAGGAATAGCGATTCTTACATTAAGCGAAAACAAAAAACTAATATGTAAAATGGAGATAGACAGCTCTAGATTTCGACCATACTTTGAAACAAAAGAAAGTCACCAATTTATTAAAAAACCAAAATAAGGCAATTATGCATCTATATGTTTAATTTAGTTTTACAATTAAACATATTCCCTTAATAATTTTACATAAAGGTCCTCCTCTCAACCATGCTTGAAATGATGCATTTGCTAACAATTTTTTTAAAATAACAATACATGAAAATGTTTAAATTTTATACAATACAATTTTTTCATAAAAAATATTTTTTTTGTTGAAAAGTTTATATCATCTAATTTCTAAATTAACTATTCAGAAGTTTTCTTGTTTCTTTTATAGAACTTCATTCAAATTTTTAATTGTTTTTTCACAGAAATATATCTCATTGATTTATATTCATAGTGATTTGAAACAGTATAAAGAAGAAAAATACTCTAGATTTAAATTTTCACATTATCAAGTTTGTTATTTTAAGGATGACAATAGTAATATTATAAACAACCCACGTTTTTAAAAAGCGATTTTGCTATGAAAAACATTCAATTTATTCGTTTGCATGATTGAAAAATGTGGGGATAGGAGCATCATTATGTTCCAATTTTGAATTATGGACTAAATGCAAGTGGCTGATGTGGCATAGGAATGGTGCCCATTAATATGTTGGTCATGTTGCATGGTTTGAAAGAAAGGTTTAGTGGTTAGGAGTGTGGTTGGTGCGTGCTTTTGTTTGTGTTTTACCAAGACAACAACCAATGGGACACACACTATTAAAAATAGAATGGCTTTTTTGTTTAGTTATTTTGCCAATTTTTTAAATAACTTTATTTGGTTAGAATTTCATTGTGAGTGTGGGAGATTAATCATATATAGACTATAAATGAGTATTCTCTTCGTCTCTGAGGTCATCTACAATTGAGGGTATTTTATTTAATAAACACTTTTATTGTAACGTTATACTTTTAGAGATGAATGTTTTTCAGATATCTTCTGTCTCATCACTTTTTGGATGTCTCATACAATAAATTGGGTTAAAACATTATCTTTGCATTTTTTTTTATAGACATTCATTATTTTTTTCACTTTTATTTAGAAAAATTGGTAGAGTAATTAATGTATTTATTTTATGTGATAAAGTTTCTAAAATAACTTTTATATATGAATGTGTTAAGCTTGACTTGTTATATTTTAAGACAAATTATTAGTATTAATAAGGGGCGTGGCTAAAAAAATAATAATAAATGCACTTATTAAATTGAAAGAATATTTATATTTAAGGGATAAATGTTTTTTCGAAACGGTGCTTGTAATTAAGGACGGAGATAGTAAATGAGTATTGTTGAAATTTAATGATATAGAGTTATTGATGGATTTTTTTTAAGTGTTGGATTAAAGAAAAATGGTACTTACTAAACACTATGATTAAAAAGTTATAAAATAAATTATGCGTACATGTGAAATTTGTTTAAGTATCCGATTTGAAGAGTTTCATCATATATACTCTAATTATAAGACTCTTTTCATTTTTCATAGTGGTTTGATATAAGATCCTTCACAAAATTTAAGATGTATTAATGATTTATTTAAAAAAATATTCCTATATAATTTATCATTGAAAACAAATATTTTTCTCTATCTTATTATATCAAATTTATTACTCTAATAATTTTTCTGTATACTCGTGATTTTTGTTAGAGATTCCTATAATAAGGAACAAAGAAAGTATATGAATGATTTTTGAGTGAAAATTTGAAGTTAATTCCTATCACCCTCCGTCCCATAATTAAGTGATTTGATACATATTAAAAAAAAATATGAATAAATGAGAGAAAATACTATTTTTATAAAATTATTTGTGTTAAATATTGATATATTATCAATGTCATAAATATATAGTAAAAGATATTACATTAAAAATTATATAAATAATATCAATTAAATGGTACAATCCTTCAAAATCAAAAAGATCATTATGTTAAAGATATTTTTTTTTTCTCTTTTCAAATGAGTAAGGAACGCAAGGAATACTAATTTTTTGTCATTAGTTCTTTGTTTGCTCTCGGTACTCCACAACAAGTCTTCCCAATACTACATTCTTAAAGATGTTGATGTTGATGTTGTATATGGTGCTAAAGGTTGGTATATGATTTAAATAGGATCAATAGAGTGCCTTTGTGAAAATTGTGAAAGGAAGGGTATGATGCATCTTCTAACCAATCATGATTTTGTTATACAAATACAATGCATTAAGCTGTAAATTACTTTCTCCATTTTAAAATAATTAAGTTATTTAGTCATTTTACATATATTAAAAAAATATATAAATAAAAGAAAAAAAATTATTTTTTATTAAATTACTCTTGTTAACTATTAGTATATTATCAATATTATAAATGCATAATAAAAAATATTATATTAAAAATAATGCAAGTAGAATTCATTAAATGGTACAACCGAAAAGAAATGTATTAAAAATTAGAGTGTAA
Organism: Cicer chorassanicum; assembly: GCA_037974735.1. Taxonomy (NCBI): domain Eukaryota; kingdom Viridiplantae; phylum Streptophyta; class Magnoliopsida; order Fabales; family Fabaceae; genus Cicer; species Cicer chorassanicum. Next base: position 49,954,295 of record JBBPBP010000003.1, on the reverse strand, counting down.
TTTTTAATCAAAACGACTTTGATGAATTGCATACTAAGTTATCAACCTCGTCAAATGCGTACTTAACAACAATGATATTTGAAAACAAAAAATTGACATCATAGACATTGTTCACCATATTTATTTGGCGAATAGTATTTTTTTAAAACAAAAAAAAAATATTTATAGCATTTATCACTTTAAATACTTTATTAATCACTAAAATATAAATAATTAACCACTAAAATACAAGACATTAACCACTTTAGAATATTTATATTTAGTGATTAAAAAAGTACTCTAAAATATTTAATGTCATGTCATATAATATATTTTAGTGTTTAATGAGATATATACTTAAAGTAATTAATAAAAAAAATTACATCAATAACATTACAATGCTATAATCTGTAAATTTTTTTAATCTTAAATGTTTTTTTTTTATAAAAAATAACATTACAATATATATATATATAGTCTGTGTTAAAAGTTGTATTTGAATTACACGGCTGATTACTTAATCGATGTATATTTGGGCAAATTGGGAAGTCCAGCGCTGAAGAAGCGATTATAATTGTCCGTACATTTTTCCTTAATTGCTCCCTCCCATTCATCCCACACAGAAAACAGTGCAAATAATCCACACATGATTTACTCAACCCACACATTTCAAGACCGTTTAGTATCGACTAGTTTTAAAATATTCTGTTTAATTTTGTAGGGAAAAGAAAAGTTATACAAAACACGCATGATCCAAAAATAGATTGATTATAAGTTTTCAAAAGAATTTATAAAGTGAGATACTATTTAGAAGTTTGTTTTATAAAGATAAATCGATATAATATAAAAAAAATCTTATATGGTATTAGAATTTATCGATTTAAATTTCACAAAAATTAAAGATAAAGTCTCAAAGAGAAGTTAGACGCCCAATGCATCAACTCCCTGAACGCGTAAAAATAAGGTCGCTTATACATTGGAGTACTTACTTTGAATATAGTCCACTAGTGAATGTGAATCATGCCAATTGTAGAACCTAAAACATTTCTCTAATATTTGTTAAATACCACTTGTCTTTTGAGTTTAATGGCGGAGCTAACGTCTGCCAATCGACAACGCACGATGCTTATATTAAGATAGAGGACCAACACCATAATTAGAAGGGGAAAGATGGGTTGAGAAATATTGTGGACTATATGCTCAATGGTTATATGAGGATCAAATCTGCCATATTGGAAACTCTTTTCATTTTAAGTATCATATCTCTCTAATTGCGTCCATCGATTTAAAAATGGTTGGAAATGATCTTGAAACTTAGAATTAGTATTGTGTGAATTGAAAAAATGCAGAAGTCCAATACTAGTAATGTTTTATAAAGTAGGAGTATATCTTTTACGGCTTGTCCAAGGCTCTGCTGCTTGGCAGGGTGTAGCTTTGAGTCAAGTGGTATATTATTTTTTAATACTCCGAAAAATAAAAATTAATATTTATTTTTTTAATGCGTATGTTTTTCTCCTTGAGATTTCTTTTGACATGTTTTACACGCGTTTTCAGTGACTTCCACCGAGTCTAACAATCAACAACTGATATGTTCAATTCCTCTCATTTTTACATGACCGTTTCGTTGATCCGATCAAATTGGGTGGGCAATAGTTTTGCAAATCCGATTAAAAGGGCCACATTTTCTCCTCCAGTTAGTTGCAAAACTCTTTTATAAATAGATGATTCTGCTCAGTTTAGAAAATATACCAAAACTCTGAAAAATTTCCGAGTTTTCTCTCTTCTTCCTTTTCAACTTCGTTCTAAATTTTCTTTATGTCCCTTTATCGAAAATGATTTGTCCTTCAAATTTTCGAGTGGTCATAATACCATATTACGAGTAGCCTTAATCACCATATTTAAATAGTATAATTCTAGAACAATTTTCTACAGTGCAATAATAAAACAAATCTAGCGTACGTGAGTTATTTTATCCTAAAGGTTTCGTAATTGATAATATATCTTGCACAATTTTAGACAATTATGCGAAATGTCTTGAAGAGAGCAGTTTAATCCACGACTCATTTGTATCCTACATTGTTCTGTAAGTCTTCAAATACAAACTATCTTATTCTATTATGAAAACCATATATTTGAATATTGAATCCAGTTTGTTCCCATTAAACACTCCATTTGGTTAATTATTATGTTTCATAATATTAACATTTTTTCTAGTTAACATGGTATCATAGAAAAGAACCAAAAGAGTATACTCATATAATATAACCAAAAGGGTATATAATTATTGACTAGGAAAACCTTAACAAGTACAAAATTGAATACTACCTCTTAATTAAGTTCTTCTATATGATACTTAAGAAACTCATATTCCACACAAATTAATCTTCCTCAAACTTAATTACAAGTGCATAACAGTATAGATTTGAAAAGGCTAGCTATATGCTTAATTAGTTAATTGTTACACATGATCAAGATACAAAAGAAGCCATATTTGGAACGGTAGAAGGTGAAAATGCCAAGAAAAATAAAAGCAACAATATAAAAACAGGAACAAAGAGAAACATCAAAGGTGGTGGTGGTAGAGGAGGCATCACCAAAGGTAGAAGTAGAATTGACAAAGCCAGAAGAACCAAAATCAAGAAAGAGTACCTAATCATGCATCCACTACTAGTACTTGTGCTCTCTTTTACCATCATCATCTTCAATGTTGAACCACACCATGAAAAAACCACATTGACAATTGAATGAAGAACAATAGATCAATATAGTGGGTATGGTGAGTGATTGTGGCTATAAATGTGTGTTACTTATATATTTATTTATTATTTGTGAGAGAGTTTTGTGGGAATTGAAAAGATGAAGGAATTGTGAAGAGGGATGAGGGGGGATTTTATTGTTAATCTTTTAGAAAGGGACAAGGATATTTTGAGGACATAGTCTTTATCATTGTAAATGCCAAAGGAGTCATTGTCTAAGATAAAAAAAAATGTCTTGGTTCAACCAACTCAAATGTACGTTGCATCAAAATAAAACTACTTGTATTATACCCCATGATTCAATGTGCAGGGTCATTTAGATGACTTTCTTTACTCACCCTTTTTAAAAATTTCTTCCTATCTTTTATTTTTTATTATAAGAAACGGACCCATTTGCCTTTTTTGGATTTCAAATTGGTAAACGGAATTAATTAATGGTTATTATAATTTATATTTGTTGCTTAAAGCAAAGGTTGTTGTTAGATTTTTTTGAGTACTGAGTGTGATGTCAACAACATGAATCATTGTCATGACATTGAAAAGTAAAGGAAAAATAGTAAAAACCTCTAAATTTACGTTTTCACTAATTTCTTTTAAGCAAAGCCATATTGGCTCATTAAGTGGCAACAATCTTTACTACCCCCAACAAACGTTTCCGACACATTCATTCATTGTATGCGTACGCGTGGCTTAAGAAAACAGCCAGGACAATCTAGTAAAAACAACATAAGTTACTTTGTCCCATGTTGAGTGATAAACAAAATAGTGTTAAAATAAATAACTTTCATTGAGGCTAAAGTTAATGTTTTATATAATTTAATTAAATTCTGTTAATTTTGACATATCATAATAATATATCAATTAACTTTTTTTGGACAAAAACTCGATTATTGATCTCGTTATAGTAACAATTAAGTATTGATTTTTTTTTTCAATGATATATTTTTATTTATCATAATTAATAATTTTTTAAAAAATTGTCCACAACTCAAATAACCTTTAATCCAATAGTAAGTTTAATTTATTGAACGATTTAGTAGTATTCCAAATATTACACAAATATAATTGATAAATCATTTTATATATATTAAAAATATAATAAATCGATAAAGATATTACTTGGATTTTAATTTATTTGATTTAATTTTTAGTTTGTGGAAATTGATTAATACTCTAGAGCTAGAGACGAAGCTAGCTCTCTCAAGCTAACATGAAATGATTTTTTCAAAAAAGAGTAGGAAAATAAGGTCCAATTATTGAAATTTATTTTGATCCAAATTAAACATCTCCTTAACGGATTGAGTCTAAAGAATGAGACTATATTTTTATATTTTTATAATGAGGTTAACTCGAGTTCAAATTCTTACAAGATATCTATATGTAGTAGGGTCATTTTAATCTTGTAAAAGTATTGTTATGCTCTTAAAAATTGAGTTCATAATAAAAAAAAATATAATTTTAATAATTAAAAAATAAAATAAATTTTAAGCTCTAAAAAGTTTTAAAATTTTATTTTAGTCCTCTAAAAAATTTCAACTTTTTAATCTATAAATTTATTTTATTCTCTTTTAGTTTCTATTTTAAAAAGTTTTTTTTTTAAGAAAAAGTAATATTTTTAGTATCTATAAAATCATAGAGACTATAATGAATATAAAAAATTTAATAACTAAACTTAAAATATTGTAATTTTATAGAAATTAAAAAATATATTTAACCCCTCATTTTATTATATTATAAAAAAAAATAAATAAATAATCTCCATCAATTGAAAGTTGACTATTGGACTGCCGATCAGTCCAATAGTCGATCTTAATAGCCGACCTTAATTTAAAGTGGGTAACTTGCCTCGAATTACCTTCCTTCAAGAGAACTATGAGGAAAAAAAATTGAATTACCAACTTTCTCTGTTTTTTTAATTTCTTAAAACTCCTTTAATTAAATATCTATGTAATGAGAAGCATTAATAACACAAGAATCACAGCTTTCCAATAAGTTCACAACCAATAGATAATCCGTCTATGTCAACTAAGCTAAGGATATATTTATACCTTTTTTTGGTAAATTACGTACTTAAAACTATTTTAAAATACTATATAAGAACCAAACAACTTCGGTGGTTTATTCTTACCATCAAATATGACGATTAGCTGTGGAATCATTGCTACTTGACAATTAAAAACAAAAATAGTAATGATGTTAAACAATAAATTACATCAAGTTTTTTCGACATGTTCAATGTATCAAGTGAACTGTATATATATTTTACGTCAACAACTAGAATTAGTTTAATCAGTCCTAAACGAAATGGTTCAATTACAATCTTTTTTTCAATATTATACTACTACTACTATAAAATAAGTTTTTAATTCCAACTATGGATACAACTATGTCAAGTTGTAGATATGCTTCTTCGAATTCCAACGAGAGACCAAAATTTAATTATATATCAATTTGTGTTCATGCGTCCAATCCTATTTAATTATTTCTTATTACGGATCCTAAATTTTGTTTCATAATCACATGGCAGGCTGCTAACACAAATTGAATATTCTTTATACTTACATCTTAGGAATATAGGCTTCCTTAAATAATTAAGTGTATAAAATATATAAGTTTGTGTATATAAAAGTATTTAGAACCCAAAAAGAAATTCATTGGGGAGATAATAGATCAAAGATAATAAAGCTCAAAAGGGCGTGCGGCATCTCAAACCGAATAAAGGAAAGAAAAATCTTATATATATAATAGTAAAATTTGTTTTACTAAGAACGGAATTTGTCAAAAAGCAAATAAAATAGAGCACTATACTCAATTACATTCAAGTGCAAAAAAAGACATAGAAGAGATCGAGGATCATCTAAAATGGTCCAAATAAAGTCACTAATTAACTAACCAACTAATATATCCAACAATATCATATCAATTTATTAGTACTGGTTTTCACATTAATTCATATTAAGTGACTTAATATAAATAATTTACCTATACAATTTATTTCGGAAAGGAAGGGGTCGAAGCACATTATTATTTTTCTATAATTATTTATACTTTTTTAAAAAGGAAACTAATACATCTATATATAAATAATTAATTTTGTACTTGCGAACATATTTTATAAAACTTTTAATTGTTGCTTGTTGTCTTTTCTTTCATTATTCTGGTGGTTGATATTTTGAATTTATGTTACCGTATTTTCATTCAAATTTGAGTTAAGTTTTTGTTGTAGAAACTCGAAGTGTTTGAGAAAGTAATGCAATTCTTTAAAATTTATAAATTACTTAACATCTTTAAACCCAACATATTTAAACAGTACTAGAGTGTTCACACAAAAAATATAGCCATCTATAATATTTTTATGTTGATGAATTTTAATATCATCTTAGTCTATAAAACTTATCTTTTTATAATAGTATGTTTTATTGATGTTAGTTATTATTGATTTATAATAATATTTAAATTTCTTATAACAATAAAAACATAGTTGTATATTAATATGCTATATCAATTTAATTAATTTTAAAGGCTATATTTAGTTATTTTTAATAGATCCATATTATAAACACCTTAATTACTTTGTTATGGCGATATAATAGCCATTGATGGTAATTTAGAAGATGGCTCTGCGTGGTTCCCAAAACAAATTGGAATATAGCTTGGTAATGGTGAGATGATTGATTTTTGGAGAGATAATTGGTATGGGAATATATCCTTTAAAGATAAGGTTTCCATTGGTGTTCAATAATTCATCCAAACAATGTGGCTTATGTGAATGGTGATCTTGATGTGGTGGGCAACACTCAAATTCATGAATTAAGTACAATGTTACTTGTATTGGGATTAATAACATCATGTATTTTGAGAAGCGGATAAAATAAAATCATGTACTTCTATAAAATAAAAAAATAGGTAAAAAATGTATTTGAAAAGTTAATATATTTAATTTAAATTTTTAATTAGATACATTTTTCTTATATTATTTTTGTTTAGGAAAAACGATATATGGTAAGAAATTACAAATAAAATACGAAATTTTAGAAATAGGTTTTTTTTACTCATCCTCCGAAGTTTTTCATTTAGTGTGAGAATGATTCTTTGACCATCCATTGATAAATAAAAAATTGTTTCGTATTAAATAACATCACTGTTTTATTTATATTTTACTATAGAGGAAGTATTATGTAATGAGTTTTATTAATTCATTAAAAAAAACTCCCTCAATGTTATGGTTCCTGTCTCCCTTAAAAGAGCTATCAAATGCCTTAGTAGACTTGTCTATGCTAATGGTGCAATAATCAAGAATTTAAGGATAAGTGGCGTGTATTTTTTTAAGAATAAATTATAGTGTAAAAGTATCGGCATAATTGTCATCTCAATTATGATTACACTTAAAAAAAACTATCATGTATAACTAGAATTCAAGGATGAGTGGCGTGTATTGTTTCTTGAATAAAAATGTCGTATAAGATTGCATTAATCATGCAATTAACTAGAACTGAATAGTCGGTGCAGAGATGAAATAAAGTTCAATAGTTGTATTTTCAATTAATCAATTTGGGGTGTGATGTATACATTATACATAGATGTTTCACATGTTCTCGGGTTTACAGAAAAGAAAACGCGTGACATGATTCATGCTTGCAACAATTGTCCTACATAGTCAACTTTGGTTAAAATGCATCCCCTCATTGATAAGAGCTGTGTCCGTTGCTCTCAAGAATTATAAGATGTTGATTTTCTGCTCAGCCATAATGTATACGTTTGTGCATTTGGTGTGGTCTAAATTTAATATTTGACTAGGACAAACTATTGCCAATTTCTGGAACTTTAGAATGAAGAACCATCACTTCGATTAAAAAAGAGATCGAAGACAGGTTTTTGTAAGCAAGGGCATTTTAATTTAGTATTTGTGATATAGCATGAAATTAAATTAAATTTAAATATTTCAGTTAGAGATAAAGTTTATATTAGTTCGGATTTTACTTTGATTATTGTTTAGTTAGACTTTTTTAGTCTTTAAGCCTTTTTATTTTATTACTCCAACATAATATATGTAGTTTCATTTAGACATTTGAAATTACCTAAATGAATTCTATATCTCTGTTAAATTTATTAGTCAGTTTTTCTTAAAATTTACTTAAAATAGTATAAATTTTTTAGATTCATTTGTTACCAATTAAAATAAGTAATTTTGACATTCAATAACTTAGATATTCATTATTAAAAATTTTAACATGATAAAAATTATATTTTTTTAAATATATATTTCAAAAACGATTTTTATGAAAAACTTTTCAAAATAATTTTTCATTTTAATCACTTTTTGAAATTTTATTATCCAAAAACAATTGTAGAAAATAAATAAAATACTTAAAATCATATTTTAAGATAAACCATTCAAATTAATTTTTTATTTAAAGATTTAGTTACAAAATTCTTTCTTAAAAATGTTATAATAAAAAAGTAAAATAATATAAAAAATATTTTTTAAACAAACCGATTTATTGTTACTTGATCACTTTCACTCCCGTGTTGATCCAAATAAATAAACAAACAAAAGTAGAAATCAAAGAAGGTCCTAACTTGAAAACAATAAGTACAGTTAGCTAGGCGATCCTTTTTCGACCCAAAAAAAGCTAGACGATCCTCTGTTAAGTAAAGGAGTTCTAATGTCTATATTTTGGGGAGTTTTGGTATGATCGGTTCAAACTTTTACATGGTATAAGTTGAATTTGATCTACAAAACAGTAAATATAGTAAATATTGGATAGAACAGTATACAGCATTACATAACAATTTTTTGTATTTTATTATGTTTGATGGCCGATTTATAGGGCAAAAATAATTTGCAATGCACCTAATTTGATATGTCTATATACGAGACAAAATAATATAATTTTAACTATAATACATTTTATATATATATATATATATATATATATATAT
>JBBPBP010000003.1:49896692-49907410 GCA_037974735.1 Cicer chorassanicum | reverse complement strand
ATATATATATATATATATATATATATATATATATATATATATATATATATATATATATATATATATATAAAACTTTTCAATCACATAATTTTGAACTTGAACTCATATTAAACTTAAGTCGCCATGGGTAAGTGAAATGTCCAATCTTCTTTACCAATCACAATCGGTACCAACAACTTTTTTTAAAATCGATAAAACCAACAACTCATATCATTCTTAAACTGAGGTGAAAATAAATTAAATTCAACTTAGTATATAATAGAATGAATGGAATAAAATGAAGCAAAGTTGTGCAATGGAGCATAAGTTACATTCCATTGTTTTTGTATTTTAAGATGAAATAGAACATAATTTGAATAAAAATAAAAATTACAAAGGAATGAAACAAAACAATATTAAAAGTGATCTAATAAATTTTTATTTAATATTTCTTACGTTTGAAAAACTGAATTAATAATTAATTATAAAATAAATTTTATAAATTAAAAATATTTTAAATTTATTTGTTTCTTTTTAATTTAGAAATTCTGTAATTAATTTTTCACACCAACATCTATCCATTAATATCCCATCATCTGAAGTACAACAAGTACTGTACTAATTAAAGTTTCTTTTAGTTTTTTTTTTATATACAAAATATATGAAAACACTTTGAGCATAGAAATGTGTGTGAAAGAAGGAGAGTGTTCACCTATGTGAAGAAGTTGCGGCAAAAATTATCCAACTGTTCTGCATATGTTGCCATTTGATGATTCGGCCATCCGAAACGCCAGTGTAAGGTCCTTCCCCGTAAGGGTCGAAGGCAAAACTCTCTGGTCCAACTCCGTTTTCAATAGGAATTACCGTCTCGTATCGCCAAACATCGGAAACTCCCGTAGCTGGTGTTAAGATGAACTCATCCTTACATGTTCCAACTCCGCGGTTGTATGATAACCATGCAGTTACAATAACTGCCACAACTGCCGCCATGAGGTGCAATTGAAGCCTCATATTTGATTAAAGACAGAGAGTTGGGAGAGAATTCTGAGCCACTGGTATAAGCAACAAACAAAAGGTGTTGTTTTGAGTTTCATATACTCTTATATTAAGTCATAATACTAATACTAATATTATTATTTTTTATTTAACCGAATAAAATTTTAATAATTTAGAATTTCATTAAATAAAACTTAACTAAAGATTGTATTAAGATTTAAACTATTATTCAGTAATAATTAGAGATTTTTTTAGAGATTTTTTTATATATATTTGATATTTAGAGATTCTAACATATTCAGTAAGGTATTAAATATAGCATTAACTATTATTTAATTATATAAGGATAAATTTCATAATAGTAGCAGTAGTCTGGTACCACACTAAAACTGCTTCATTGGGATTCTAACTTTTTCTGATAAAAAACAAAAACAAAAATGTATAACTAATGTTTGATTTTGTTAACTTCAACTTAAAACCAAACATGCACTTGATTTGTGTAATAATTGATGATAAAATGGATTTTGTATAAAAGTTAATAAACAGATGAGATTTTTTGTAATAAAAAAGGTATTAGGTTAATATATAATAACAATTGAGGGTTTAGAGGATTATAGTATACAAAAGGATTTGTCATGATTTTTAGAAATAGAAAAATATGAAATCATGATATATACATGGGTGATCCACCATATTGTTTTTGTTAACTTGTTGGTGGTGGTTTAAATTCACACATTATTCATTACCACTTTTTAAATATCTATTTCATAGTTTAAATGGACACTAACATTTTCTAGTAGCAATCAAAGTAATACATTCTTGTACAATCTATACTTAAAAAGTATAAAAAGTATAAGGTGGATAGAGATAGAGAGAGGTGAATATGCAGGGAATCATAATCCCCTGTATCATTTGAACCCTTTCATCAATGTAATTTAGTCCCAAATGCGATTGTCTATCCAATAAGCATGGTGTGGCCCAATAATTATAGGCAATGAAGCAAATAAGTGGAACAAACACAATTCTTATATAAAACTAGTTTTTCCAAAGATTCAAAAGTAATTCACAATTTGTATGAACGACTAAAAAAAGTCTAAGTAAACTTTTCAAAAATTATTTTTGGAAAAAGTAATATTAAAAGAATTTTACAAAAAGTATATTTTCTTATAAGTTAAAACTAACCTCTAAAATCTCCATTATTTCCATAATTCTCTCATTTAACTCCTCCACAAACATCAATAACAAACTTACTTATAAGCACTTTTTCATAAGTGAAGAACTAGAAACATAGTTTAACTTTCATAAGTTACAAGTTAATCCAAACTGAGTCTAAGGGTAATTCAAATACCATCTTATCTACATTGCATACTCATAATGATAAACTATAAACACCAATAAAAGGCATTAACACTGATGCAATCCAAAGTTTTCCATCTTTCTCTTCCACTTCACTTATGAACTTCAAGGTGTTCCCTTCACAATCTTCCAAGACTTCTAATATTTCCCCTTCATTGCTCAGCTTTATAGCTGCAGCATGAGGCTTCTTCGCCAACGATGCATGCAACTGCTTGAAGTTTCCGAGCTTTAGCAACGCTTTACCGGCCCATGGATTGGAAGCAATCAACTTTGCAAAAGGAGTTTCTTTGGCATGCAACGCAACCCAAAATTGTCCTTCCGAGTTTCTTCTTATATTGTCCGGAAAACCAGGAAGAACGGCGAAAGTATCGACTTGGCCGGAATTAGGTCCACGAAGCCAAAGCCTCAGAATCCTGAAAGTTGAGGTTTCAGCTACCACAAGAAATGAACCATCTTTGCTTAAAGCAACACCATTGGCAAAAGCAAGGCCTCTTAATAAGACCTTCACTTCTTTTGTTGACTTATCATACTTCATTAATCGCCCGGTCTTGTCTCCACTAAGAAGTGCAAGCATAAACTGCCTGCAAACAAAAGTGATCGACAAACAAATTGTATGCGATACTCTGATTTATTGTTGTAGCTAAATAACTGAACAAAAGAAATTATAAATTGTACCAAACATAGATTATTTTTATTTCCACGTGCGTTGTACAGGTTCTCAATACTATCAACAAAAAGAAGTTTTCAGTTTTATTTATATTTTAGTTAGTTTCATAGATATCTTCTAGGAGAAAGTCCTCAAATTGATACAAGGTGTTAAAGAAAAATATTATCATGTGCTGAACATTAGAAAAACAAAAGACATCTAGATATGTCTAAGAGAAAAGCACAGTTTTCCTTGATATTATTTTCTTCAACCTTCAAGCATTAAGTTTTGATTTGACTTGAACAAGTGATTCATACTTTGTGAGAAATTTCCATCTTACCACATGTTTGAACATTCCAAAACTGGAAAACCAGGATGATCTTAACAAAGGAATATTAATTTCAATGAACAAAACTAACATGCAAGAATCAATTTTTAAATTCATAGCATACTCTGAAGTGACAGTGTAATTAACATCATAAGGACTATTTATTTAGGGAAAATGCTAACATCATAAGCTTTTATTTTTTAACTTACCTTCTCTGGAAGACTGTGCTTGAATCGGTGAAGTAAATCACATCTTCATCTTCACTGATGTCCATGTCATTGGTGAAGCGAAAGGGCTGGCCTTCAGCCTCTGTTACTACCTGAGTGGCCAAACCCCCTTTAGGTCCTACCACATTGAGGCCAAAGTAGGCATCAGCAATGTAAAGATCTCCAGTTTTCTTATCAAACTTTAGTCCTAGTGGCCTCCCACAAACATGCTCCAACTCTAGTGCGAGCGGACGTACACAATCCGACCTTGAAAATCATACAGCTGAACTCATTAAATTCATAAGAAAATCTCAATATAGTTAAGAGAACAATTTGATGCATCGCCGGTGTAAAGTTCTTTACATTGTCAGCCAATCACAAATGATCATTTGTATGACTTTTAAGTTAGAAATGATAAAAATCAAACTTTATTAATGATCGAAGTGTTATGATTGATTTAACAGTGTAAAAAATCTTTACAGCATCAGTGCATATGAATTAAATCCTATAGTTAATGAGTTAGACTAATGCCATGACGTTCAAACAAAATAATCAGCATATGTCCTTTGCAGCACATCTCCTCTGACTAAAAATAGCCATTAAAACTAAAATTCAATGGAAAAATAAAATAACTGAGATTGTTTATCATTATTTCATCAGAAGACTAACCAGAACAAGTAACAAGTAAAACCATTCTTGCACAATTTGCATGCATTATCGATGTCCGAAAACAGACAAAAAATTAGGTCTTTATGCTTGCTTGCATTCTCAAACAAACAATGCTGTGACCATTTAAAACTAATGACAGAGAATGCATACATTCATCCTTAATAATTAATGCTGTAAATTACCTTTCTTTAAGAGAATAATTAGCTCACATATTGGTCCTAACTCTTAAGTTTCTTAATATACGGCATGTGAAACAGGAGTCAGTAAGTAAAGAGTATAATTAAGGATGAAACTAGGTGTCCGCGACCCACAGTTAGAGACTGATTCTTCAAGGTATTGAAATCTATTTAAAGGGTCAACATTTTCTAACAGAATCTCTTCTATACCTAGGACTGATCCCCTCGCCGGACTGATCCCCTCGCCGCATACTAAAGAGATTCAATTATCTACCCACTGTGTAGTTAGAGTAAAATAAAGTTTCCAGCTTATAATTTACTATATACATACATTATAAATAGCCTTGCACTCTAGAAGATGCAAATAAGTGAAAACATAATAAGCAAAATATCAGTTCTAACTCTCTGGAAAAAAAGGTACGAGTTCTAACTCATTAAACTGAGTCCCTATAGTAGAAAAAGAGTAAAGACAATTTATTTCCAATAACTCAACCTATCTAACTAGCTCAAATCCTTATAGTATCCAATTAAAAAGGAGTACAACCACTCAAAGTCAAAAGCACTCAACTACCCTACCAAAAATCAAGTATCCAAATTAAATACTTCCTCCATTACATATCGTTGATTATATACAAAAAAAAATTATGTTTGATGGTCTAAAATATAAGTAAATGTCAATTACTTTCTATCATTTTTCTAAAACACAAATTATTTGGATAGAAAAGTAAAAAGGTAAAATGACAAAAAGATTTGAAATAAATATAAAGCCAAGTTAAGTATGAGTAATATTATGTACCTATTGGAACTTGTGAGAGCAAATTGAGTCCAACCTCGTTCCTCCCCTTCCCACTTAAGAATCCGACCATCGGCGACGCCTGTGTAGGGACCTTGACCGTTACCGTCGAAGGCAAGACTCTCCGGTCCGACGGCTCCGGAGACGTGGAGTATCCGAGCAGCGTGGAGGTCGTTCTTGGATCCAGGAATAAGAATCGGTACAAAGAGGTTTAGTGGGTTGAAATAGGAGATGATGATGGTTAAGATTGCAAGCAAAGTTGCAGAGGCGATCAGTTTGGAGTTCATGACTACAAGATGATAAGAGGAAGATGGAGAAGTGGTAACAAATTTCGAAAACTTGAAGCGTGGAAGTAAAAGTCAGCAAATGAAAGCGAGTGTGTTGTTTCTGTTTTTTGAAACATGTGTCCATGACAGTAATTGGTAGAAATATTTAATACAACCTCTCGCTCTCACGTGATGTACAAGAGACTTCTGAAATGTAACTATAGAATATTAAATCATGCTCATAACATTAAATATCAATTATTGATATGTATTATTATGATTAAAAGTTATCTAGTTATACATTTAAATAAATTATATGATTTTTTGTTTTATTATTGACTATTTATATTTTATCGAAGATTAATAATCATTCATCTCATTTTTTTATTATAAAATTCGTCTCATTTTATATTTTATTTATAACTCATATGGTAGATATAGAGAAATTTGATATATAAAAGTGTTAGGTGATATGAGTAAAATTGTCATTGTATCAATCTTGCAATTGAAGTATTATATGTCTCATTAGTGCAACATGATACCTTATCAAGTCTCAAATATTTTTTTCATCTTTAATCAAACGTTCAACAAATATGCTAAAATTAAAAAACCATAATTTTGTAGGGTCTAAAAATATATTTAGACAAAAAAAACCACCTTCAATTTGTTATATTATACAAAAAAAGATTGACCATCTCACTAATTAGGAGTCTTGTGCTATTAGATTGTACATACAACTCAATAGTCAGCCATAACAATAAATCATTTTTTTTAAATCCAAAAAATTAGCGCCACAAGTTTTTACGAACAAATATGTATTTCGAAAAAATTGTGAATTTTTTTTTGAAATTATCATAAGATTTGAAAAATTTATAAATAAAAAACTTATTACATGTTTTATTTTGAAATACATATATTTATTTTGAAAAGTTTACCACAAATATTTCGAGTTCTACTGTAAAACATTTGGTTACCAGAAATTTTAGAGGGTGAGAACATGGGTATCCAAAAATTTTGATTGAGTGAAAAAAATGGAAAGTAAAATGTGAATTAGTAAAGTTGTAAAATATGACAAAGAGGAAAATAGACATTTATGTTAAAATGTGGGGTATAAGACAAATGATTATGAAGTGAAATTTTATTATATTAATTGTGTTTAGCCTTTATAAAAAGGCCCATTGTTAAGCATACTTTACTGAAACTCATTTGACAACCATCACGGGCTTAGGCCCATTGTTAAGCCTATATGATTGAAAATCATTTCACAAAAAAAAAAAAATGGATTTTGTACTTCTACAATTGGACCTATACCATTCAAAATGTAAAAAAAATGCAATCTTATCTCTTTTATTTTTATTCAATTAAAGATAAAAAAAAATTACTCTAAAATATTATCTCTCATCAAAATTTCCGGTAATTAAATTATTTTTCCAAAAATTCGATATACAAATTAACAAAAATTGTATTTTTACAATTCCCGGTGGTACAATTGATATATTGGTAATTAAATTATTTTTTCAAAAATCTGGTATACAAAATAACAAAAATTGTATTTTTACCATTTCCGATGGTACAATTGGTATACCGAAAATTTTAAATTTCAACATTAAAAAAAAAAACTTGTACTGGAAATTTCAGGAACGAACTGGAAATTTGACATTTCCGGTACTTATTTTTCAATATTGGAAATTTCATTTTTGAAATTTCTGGGAGTTTTCAACCAGAAATTTGAAATTTTCGGTAGTTATAATTCAATACCGAAAATTCCAAAAAGTGAAATTTTCGGCTGAGAACATTTGCTAGATTTTTAAATTTTCGGATAACACTAACTCCTAGAAATTTTAAAAATGAAATTTCTGATATTCAATTGTTTATGAAAATTTCGATGAGAGAATTTCAGAGAAAAAAAATTACTTTTTTCGAAAATTATTTTTACTGTATTCTTAAGGGTATTTTAATAAATTAAGAAATAATTTTTATAAATAAGAAGTATAAGTTAAATTGTAAAGTACAAAATCCAATTTTCATTTGAAGCCCAAATATGAGTATACGAAAATGATTTATTTTTTATCATATTTTTTCGGATAATGTTTATTTCATTAAGTAAATAGAAGAAATAACAGTATTATATCTCACGTAATTTTTCTTCGTGAAATGTTACAAAATTGATGTGTATGTGTATTGCTTATAAAAAAAACAATTGTACTTTTATATTGAGTGGACTTTATGGTGTGTCAAAAGATTTGACCGACCAATCGAAATGGTTCGTGATATATTTGTGATTAATCCTCTCGCGATATTAATAATTTCTCATAGAAAAAATTAAACGACGTTGAAATAATTTTTTCAAAGCCTAAGTGATCATAACTAGCCAGATGTTTAAATTTGATTCTCATGTACGAAGAAAATTAAATTCTAATTTATAAATATTGAATATAAAAGGAGAAGACTATCCTCAATTTCCATGGCTCAATGTTGTTTTTCTTTGCAAAATATTTTCTGCACGTACATTTACCTTAAAAGAATTTTTTTTTTAATTATTTAATATTTATATACATTGATATTGTAATTTTTTTTACATAAACATCCAATGACATCTTATAATACATATATTTATAAAAATATTTAAGAACTCACATAACAAAGTAAAATTATAACTGTAATTTTGATTGAATATATGTATAAATATTATATCAACAATCCGTAATAATCAACATATCTTTTAATATAAGTAAGGTTAAAGAAATCACCATATTAATCTAAAAAATTTGCAATAAAAATGAAAACATTAACAAACAAAATAATAATTAAATATTCATTGATAATCTAACATATCAAATAATACGAGATAATAAAATATTCAAAATAAGACGGTATACGACGAAAGAGTATGTATGATCTCCTTTTTAATAAAGAAGTCTATATTTTACTTAAATGAAAAAGTTTGTAATTAAATATTTGATATGCCATTAATCATATTATCCAATGCAAAGCCATTAACACCAATGCCAAAGGAAAAGAAATTTGAGGACTAATATAGTGCATGCCCCTATGTCATTACAGAAGGACAATTCAAACACCCTTAATGTCTCTTCAGGACTACATAAAGACAGGGTTTGATTTGGTGACCGGCTTTCCCTTTTTCAGTATTCTTCAGTGTGTATATATATACACGTATATATTATATACTATAAACTTTAGACAAATTAATCACATGGATCCTAAGATCTGCGCAAATCTCTAAAATAAATGGAAAGCTAATAAAGCAGACACGGTATAGGAGCAAAAAGTTGATAAAAATGTGTTGTAAACTTCCTCATATCAAGCAAAAAGAAATGGTTGTGTTCTGGATTAATTTTTTTTCTTTTTTATATTAATCTAGGCTGGAAAGAAAGCCAATCATGTGCTGATAAAGTGTAATTAAGTAGCTTAAATTTTGTGACTCTATTGTATGCGTGCTACGGTGTATATATGTTATTAAAAAAACATAGATAATAATTGACAATAAAAGTTTAATAGCTTTACTCATTTATAATTTATTTTTTAAAATATATGCAATATAAAAGGACAAAACTCATATATAGTATCATAAATTAAAAGATGACACAAGGAAAAAAAATAGTCATTTATTTGCATTGGATATACATTTGTTTTCAATTATGTCATTTCTTTTAAATTTTGTTATTGGAACGGTTATCTTCAAATAATGCGTCATAATTTCATGACTAAAAGAAGAAAAGACTTTAAGATTATGTACAACAATACATGTATACACATTGATCTTGTGGTCCAAGAGTTTAAAATCTGTAGTAAATAAAAAAGAAGTAAGTTCATTCCTCTTAACTATATATTATGATTATCCCCGTAGCGATGTATTTTTTGTGACAAAAAAATTGTTTGTTATATAAATTTGAAATTTAATTGTTTGCATTTTTTATGTACACTTAAAATGTTTTAGGTACTTTAAAGGGTTTGGATTTTGGAATAATGTGTGCATGATGATATTACCCGTGAGGCTATGATATACACTTTAGTTACACCAAATTTTATGTGTCACAAACAAGCAATAATAATTAAATAAAATGAATTTATTATTATTATAGTAGTTATAGTTATAGAGATCTCAAAGTACAACCGTATCTCTTAAAGACTTAAACTAATAATAATAATAACAATAAATTACCCGGCCGGACCATTCAATACAATGTATCTGTAATCTGACTTACAACAAACTTAATTATTTAATTAAATTCACTAACTTAATGATATTTTGATCAGTTACACCAGCTCATATAAGATTTCTTTTTTACCAAACCTGCTCATATAAGATAAACCCCCTATTTGCCACATGAAAACAATCATATATTTTTATTCTAAAAAATACGATTAGAAAATTATATTTTATTATGAAAAAAAATATCATTGTAACAATGATACCACTAACACGAGATTCTGACCTTAAATATAAATAATAATAGATTAAAAAAATTAATATATTTTGTCAAAATTTTAAAAAATAATATCAATTTTCTTTAACATATTTTTATTTATATTTACAATCAGAGAGAATAAAAATTAATATTAATTAGACCTATCATTATAAAAAAATCAAAACTAATTAAACCCTCAAAACATTTTGATATGAATCAGATTTACGCACACCCATGTGTTTGTTTTAGTTGTTTGTTAATTTCTTGTGGCTTAGCCCCTTTTATTCAAAAAAATCAAAATGCGTGTGTTTGTTTTGATTAGTTAGACGTAGTTGTAGGGATGTGACTCTCTTAATCTAAATTGTTTTTCATAAGAAAAGTTTGTTCGAATCATATTTATTTATTTTTATGAGCAATATATCACATCAGGGATGTATTATATATCTATTTAAGTGATAGGTCAACTCTCCCTAGAAAAAAAGTGAGAGGTCAACTATACTGTTTTTTTTAGAAGGAGAGGTCAATGCTAATTAGTCACTATAAAAATTATTTAGCACATCACAGAAATTTATTTTGAGTATTTTATGATCCTGACTAAAAAAGTTGATACTGTATTTTGTTACAAGTCAATGAATATAGTAAGGCCTTTATTTTTTCTATTAAAAAAAAAATATTAGCAAAATTTGATGCTTAGTCAAATTTTGTATAAAACTTTTATAATTTTTCTCTGAACTCCTTGTACATTAATGAAAAAGAATTTGACATATTATACAAAGTCAAAATATAAAATTAAATATTAAAATCGTATTAACAAGTGTTAAGTATTGGCTTTTTGTTATTTTACAATATTAACTTATGGTCTATTCGTTATAA
>JBBPBP010000003.1:49851049-49871540 GCA_037974735.1 Cicer chorassanicum | reverse complement strand
AATTTATGAAGAAAAACTTACAATAATATCCTAATTTATATGGATGTAACGTTATACTCTTTTGAGTTATTTATTTACATGTGTATTTAATTTTATAGTGACGAAAATTTATTTTAAACGAATTAATTTTATAAAATTAATTTTATTTACAAATATTTTAGATATATTTAAGTAAAAACAAATTTAGCAACAATATAAAAATCATATTTAAATTTAGAAATTATATATTTTAACATCAAATTAAAATCAATTCTAAAGCAAAATATCACATGTATATGTCATAAGTGTTGACACATTTTTAGAAAAAAAAAATAAAAACAGCATATCAAAATTATTTAAGTTATAATTTTTCGCGAGGGAAGATCCTATTCGAATAAGGTAATAACACGTAGCCACCGTGTTGATTACTTAAACAATTGATTTTTGTTGAGAACCAATGATGTGGGACAAGAACATCTTTTGTTTCGCCTGTGATGTAATACTCGCTTTCTGATTTGGATATATATATATATATAATGCTTCTGACCCTTGTTGCTACACAAACCTTTTATAACAAAGTTGGTTTGACTTATTGCAAAATGCCAAAACCTCTCAAGCATATAATTTCGACATGTAATTTTCTGTTGTGTGTAGACCTGGTCATAATTTCACTCAGATTTCCATGCTGATTGATCTCTTTCAGCACAGCACTGGTCCTTAGTAGAGAATGTTGCTCAAAATGAGGTATTTGTTTTTGTAGAAATTGAAGAATTTGAACAACCAAGTTTGTATCCTATGCATTTTAATCGTAGTATAGTGTATTGTGGCTTTTAACATGGACAAATGCTAATTTAACCAAACTAAGCAGTTATTTCCAATTTTCTAATAATTATACATTTGACCCAAAATTCTGAATATTGATTATGGATGCAGATGATTAGTTTGTTGAGCACATATAATAAACATTAGTCACATACTGTTTTAAGTCCCTAATCCTATAACAACATTCTTCATTCTTTCTAAGCCAACATAATTCAATATATGGATGTTGGATTGAAATGATCAGTGTGTTGAAGCCTTCATAGATTTCTCTGAAACATTATCACTACTTGATTGTAAGACAAAGTTTTTCTCTAGATTTAGTGTATATATTACGGACAAAAGAGTTTTGAGGCTTATTTTCTTTATAAGCCGAAGGAAAGCTTTCAAATTCTAGCGGGAGACTAAAAAATAAATTGGTAATCATTTCTAGTTCTAAAACTTTGAACTTATCTCTTGTTAAGTCCAACATTGAAGAACTATTACAAACAATAATACAAAAGTTAGTAATAAAACATAATCATTATCACCTCACAAACCTTTTAGCCAAAGTCTAGTGTAGTATCTATTCTTATTATTCTTATTACGTGAACCATTGGTAATAGACAAATAGCTTTGTCTAATAGATCTCTTTGATTTATTCCTTATCCATCTCTAAGAAATAATTTTTGCTTCCTCTATCATTTTGGATAATTCTGCCCTAATGTCTTGAACGATCTTTTCATTTCTTGCTTTCCACACTAACCACGGACATACACTCCATTAAGGGGCAAACTCAATAAATAACAATAGTTTTGTGTTTAATTACCACAATTTTATATATTTAATTATCTCAAATAAATTTATTTGTAACAAATTAAGAGAAACACAAAAGTAAAGAATTTATTATTTAATTGATATATTTATTCATATTGTTTTATCACATTCAATTTTTACTACAACTTCAAATAAAAAATTTTAGCAATAAAAAATGTCAAAACATGACTCATAAATAAAATGATTATGAATTTCTTACAAATACTTTAACAATTTACTTTGAAAAAGACACTTTTAGTTATTATAGCGTCGTCGAATGTTACTTTTTTAAATAATTATTGGACCCGTTTATCTAATATTTTTAAAAGTAATTTTAAATATTTTTAAAAATAATTTTTAGTATAATTTTCTTAAAAATAGTAGAAGTTATTTCAAACTCATTTGTTGCCGATTAAAAAATAATAATTTTGAATTCAATAAATTAGATATTCATTATTAGAGATTTTAACTTGTTAAAAATTGCATTTTTTTTAAATGTATCTTTCAAAAATAATTTTTACGAACAATTTTTAAAAATAATTTTTCATTTTAATCATTTTTTATAATTTTATTATAAAAAAATCATAACAAATAGATGAAATACATAAAATGATATTTTAAGATAAACTATTTAAATCAATTTTTTCATTTGAAACTTTATTTTAAAAAAATATTATAACAAAAAGATAAAATATTATAAAAATTATTTATAAAAGATGTTAAACCCATCATCGATTTCAATTTTCTTTATTTAATTTTAATTTGCATTTTATATAAATAAAAAATATTATAAATTTATTTTATTTTTTCTTTATACAATTAACTCTTATAAAAATTAGGCTAACTTCACCAATAACTTACACAAATTAGTTGATCTAATAACTTTCTTCTGCATTCTAATACTCTAACGAATGTCCGACATTGTTATGTACCAAAGAACGAATACCAAACTTAGTTTGAAAATAGCATACGAAATTTGAGAACAAAAGGTGCATTGGAAAAAACAGGTGGGGAATAGTTTCACGAACATCACAGTTAATAAAAAAAAAATGACTATCAAATAGCAGAAATTCAAAAAAAAGATAAAATAATTTTTTTATGTGATTTAGAGAGGTGTAAGGTCTAAATAGAGGTGAGAGGTTGATTCCTGTTTTAAAACACATTTGTTGAGGCCCATTAGAGTATACTATTCCTCATTTCCTTCGCGCCCAAACACTTGAAACACATGCAACAATGTTAAATTTCGATATTACCCTTGAGGTTGGTGTACGGAATAGAGAATGGATCTTACTCTGAGGAATTTATGTTTGATGATGCAAAAAAAAGATTGAGAAGCGGTCCTTCGCCGGAAAACGAACGATAACGCAAAAAGGATTGAAATCTGTCAGACAACCGTGCGACCATCCCAGATCACAAGTGAAGCTGAGAACGATCCTCTACAGCCTACTGCAATGGTCACCAAAGCTCCCATCACAGAACCGATAATCACGCTCTGATCGTACGGTCATGATTCATCCACCAGATTTAGGTTCCTGTCTCCTTAGAATATAAGGACACAGTAGTACGATCCTATAGAACAGATCCTGTTCAAGTACGATCATGCCTCATGCTCTATGCCATGGTTATATAAATACTTGAGTTTTGTTATGTGTCAACGATGTGGGACTAGCACTGTCATGTGAGCCTGGGCCTGGGCCTAACATTAATTTTCTTTTCTTCATAAGTGTTCAACTACTTCCATAATTGTCAAGCAACATATATATATATATATAGCAGATAACATTTGGAAAGAAAACGAGAGAGATCATAGCAGAACAGAACAGAACAGAGAAGAAAGTGTCTTACGATCCTCCATTGTGGAAATTTCACCTGTTCTTGATTGAGTTTCAGAGGTGAAGAAACTCGCAACAAATTCACCGATCACCTCTACGCAGAGGAGAACTTATTGCTCCTCAATGCAATTCACCAATCTCTCTCTTCCGTCGTGCTTCTCTCTCCCGACTACGCTTCTTCGCACATGTTTTCCCCGTCTTCTACGATGTAGACCCCACCGATGTGAGGCACCGGCGAGGATCTTTCGCACATGCTTTTGTTAAGCATGGAGAAAGGTTTGGAGATGATAGTGAAAAAGTTCGGAAATGGAAAGAGGCCTTGACGGAGGTTGCAGAGCTTTCTGGCTGGAGCTCCAAGGGTCGGTAATTAGTTTTATAGCCTTAGTTCATGTTTGGATCATCACATTAATAACTTAGTTAATGGCTTATTGTTATGTATTTTATTTGGTTAATTAGTTACACTGATTAGTTATTTTTATGTTGCTTATTTAATTGACTATATAAATTTTTTTAATTCTTGATATAATTAATTATCTCAATTACCAATATTATTTAATTTATATTTCTTTTTTTTCTTTCTTACCAATGATTTAAATAAAAATCATAATATTTATAGCTTATTTCCTCTATCAAATTTTCTTACAAGTGTTTATGCAAGAGTATATGCTATATAATAAAGATATAGAATGAAACCATAATCAAAATAGGTCCTTGCTCATGAATCATGACAATTTTGTTCCTTGATTATTCATGTTAAATATTAGTTAAGTCATTTCAAATTTATTCGTTATAGGCGTGAAACAGAACTCATTGAAGAAATTGTTGCAAAAGTATGGAAAAGGTTACAACCTAAACTGCCACATTATGATGATGAAATGGTTGGAATTGATTCAAGGTTAAGCAGCGTGTGTTCACTTTTAAGGACAGAGTCAGAGGAAATTCGCTTTGTGGGGATATGGGGCATGGGTGGCATAGGAAAGACAACTCTAGCCAAACTAGTGTACAAGAAAATCCATAACCAATTTGATTTTAGTTGTTTTCTTGATAATGTTAGAGAGGTTTCTAGTGAAAGAGAGGGTCTGCTTTTTTTACAAAGAAAATTGCTTTCTCATCTAAAAATAAGCAACATGAGAATTGAAAGTTTGGACTAAGGAAGAGAGACAATACAAAATCTTTTATTCAATAAAAGGGTTCTCCTTGTCCTTGATGATCTAAGTTCTGATATCCAGCTAGAGAATTTAGCTGGAAAGCAAGAATTGTTTGGTCAAAGGAGCAGGGTAATAATAACTACTAGAGACAAGCATCTCCTAGTATCACTGGGTGTGTGTGAAAGTTATGATGCTCAAATCCTAATCAGTGGCGAATCCCTTCAACTTTTTAGTCAAAAAGCTTTTAGAAGAGGAAAACCTGAAGAAGCTTTCGTAGATTTGTCAAAACGGGTGGTTCAATGTGCTTGAGGTATTCCCTTGGCACTCAAAGTGTTGGGTTCATTCCTCTGTGGAAGAAGGGCATCTGTATGGGAAGAGGCTCTGAAAATGTTGCAGCTTCCACTTGGTCTCAAATGTCTTCCCAGTGGGTTAAAAGTTCTTGTATGGGAGGAATATCCTCTCGAGTCATTGCCAGTTGGAGACCAATTGGATGAACTTGTTGACCTTGATATGTGTCATAGCAAAATAAAGCACCTTTGGAGAGGAACAAAGGTAATATTCTTCCATTTAATCTTTAGATCCTATTTTATTTTAAGAGATCACATGCACATCTGTGTGTATATACATATATGTATACATAGAACTTGAGTTTTACACCCTTCACGCTACAAATCTGTAATAGACTCTAATACCATATTAAAATTTGGGTTTAAGACCTAACTCAATCCCAAAAGCTAACCCAAGAGGTGAGAATTACTCGAGCCTTATATAAGGACTACTTTAGTCATATCTCTAGTAAATGAGAGATATCAACACATGCAAACATACATAATGTATTTATTTATTTATTTATGCATTTTCAGTTTCTGGGAAATTTGAAGGCCATCAATTTGAGAAATTCCAAATATCTACATCAAACTCCAGATTTTACTGGAATTCCAAATCTTGAAAAATTGGATCTTGAAGGCTGCATAAACCTAGTTGAGGTTCATGCTTCTCTTGGACTTCTTAAAAAGCTTTCATATGTGACTTTAGAAGATTGCAAAAATCTTAAAAGCCTTCCAAGAAAATTGGAAACAAATTCTTTGAAGCGTCTCATTCTATCAGGCTGCACGGCAGTTAGAAAGCTTCCTGATTTTGGGGAAAGTATGACAAATTTATCCTCACTTGCTTTGGATGAGATATCCATAGATGAACTACCTCCAACTATTGGTTACTTGACAGGTCTTAATAGCTTGTTTTTACGGGATTGTAAATTTTTTGTCTCCCTTCCAAACACCTTTTCTAATTTGAAATCTCTCAAAAGGCTCAATCTATCTGGTAGCTCAAAATTTTCCAAGCTTCCTGATAAATTGCACGAAAATGAGGCTTTGGAGTGTCTTAATGTGAGTAACACTGCTATAAGAGAAATTCCTTCCTCCATTGTTGATTTGAACAATCTTATATTACTTTTATTTCATGGATGCAAAGGACTAGCATGGAACTCAGAGAGCTCACACCTCTCTTTGGGTAAGATTTTCAGGTTTGGTACTCATCCAATTCCCAAGAAATTAATCTTACCTTCTTTTTCTGGTCTATCCTCATTGAAGAAACTAGACTTGAGCTATTGCAATCTCTATGATGGATCAATTCCAGATGATCTTGTCTGTTTATCATCATTGGTAACATAAGATATAAGTGGGAACAATTTTGTGAACCTTCCTTATGGCTGCGTGTCTAAACTTTTGAAACTAGAAAGACTTGTGTTGAGGAGTTGCCAATACCTGCAATCATTGCCTGAGCTACCACCAAATTTACTTTTTGTAAATGCAAGTGATTGTGGTTCAATGAAACCCTTATCAAATCCACAAGATATATGGGGTCACTTGTCATCTTTTGCCTTTGATAAGGTACGATACACTAACCATGCATCTCTTTCTTTTATAATATAGTTTCTTGTTAACATACTGATTTCCCTGTAACAGTTGCAAGATGCAAAACCAATCAAAACTTTATTGGTAAGTCCTGGAAACGAAATTCCATCAACTTTTTTCTATCAAAGTTATTTTGACCGGGACATACAATATTTAAAAGATAACTACATATGGGCTGATTCTACCGTGTCAATATCTGTGGACATGGCTCAACTTCATCATCGGTATGATAGAAGTGAATGGTGGGGAATTTTGGTTTGCCTTGTCATAGAAGATGTGGTGTCTTCTACACTAATGTTTTGCGTCAACTACTAATGTTGGTTGGATTTCAAAAGTTCCTGCTACTACTAATGTTTTGCGTCAACTATGTCAAAAGTTGTTGGAGCATGGTTTCATTTCTGTTGTACCAAATTACAAGTGTCCTCACATATTGGTTTTGTATATTCCCATTCCTTTGTCCCGTTGGTCTTATGTTCAAGACAAGTTTCAATTAATATTTGTCAGTTCTAGTCTTAAGAGTAAGTTAATGATAAAGAAATGTGGGTGGCGCATATTATGTAAGGAAGATGCTCAACTCATGCGCAGAAAACAGTCTGAATGCAATACTTCTTCAACCAACCAATGTGTTTCACAAGGCAATTGCATATCTTCGTCTTCTTCTTCTGGTTCTCCTTTTGCATCTTGGAGATGGATTAGCTGTCTCAAGGTTCCCCAATGTTTCAAGACTTTCTTGTTGGCAGTCCTATGTGAACGCTTACCTACTATTGCAAAGTGCAGGTTCTGCAGCATTGAAGGCACTATTATACATGTTTTAAGAGACTGTAATCGAGCTTGTGCAATTTGGGTTCAAATGGTTCCTCCTCAAATACATGATGAGTTTTTTTCAATGTCTCTTCATGACTGGATGCATAGGTTCCTTCGTAAGTCAATGTTGCCAAATAACTGCCAAGACTATGATGTCGACTGCTTGAGGTTTTCTGTCACCACTTTTCTGCTCTGGAAGAATGGAAATAATTCCATCAATGAGGGAAATTCTTTAACAGATGATAGATTGTATTCTATGATCAAGTCTCTAGTACAAGAACACACCTCATCTACGAGGCATTTTATTAAGTTGAATGTGGATGGTTGTTGCAGGGAGAATCCTAAAAATGCTGGTTATGGGGGTCTCTTTCGCGATGTGGAGGGGAAGTGGCATGGTGGATTCTATGGCTCTCTGGGATTTACAACTAATATGAAAGCTGAGCTTTATGCCATTTGTCAAGGTTTAATCACAGCTTGGGATTTGGGTTACAGAAATATACTAGTTGAAACTGATTCCTTGGAAGCTGTTAAGCACATTGAGGAGGGCGAATATTGAGCGTGATGCCTATGGTAACTTGGTGACCGACATACGCTCCCTCATGCAAAGAAATTGGTTCTTAAATTTGGTCCATTCTCTCAGAGAAGATAATGCTTGTGCAGATATTTTAGCGAGACTTGGAGCTGAGCAGCATTAGGTCTATTGCTTCCTTGCTTATCCACCACAACAGCTTCAGCTGCCATTGATGGCTGATGCCCTGCATGTTCAACTTCCTTGCATGTAGTTCCTTGTTTCTTATTTCATTTTTCTTTTCTTCTTGCTTGACAAAAATAGTTCCAATGATGGTGATTTTTTATTTGGATAAAACAGAGGTTCCTCATGAAGATCAATGACCCCTGGTAGATGGTCACCCGAAGCTCCCATCACAGAACCATTAATCACGCTCTGATCAACGGTCTTGTGTCATCCACCAGATTTAGGTTCCTGTCTCCTTAGAATATAAGGACACAGCAGTATTGTTCAAGTAAGGTCGTGACCATGTCTCTCCGCGCACAGTATATAAATAGTTAATGTTTTAGGCGAGCTAACGATGTGGGATAAGAACCATGTTTCGTTTCGGCTGTGATTTAATACTCGCTTTCGTATTTGGATTTATATATAAAAAAAATGCTTCTTGGGCTTGTAGACTCGGACTAATTTTGATAAACTTGACTGGTATATATAAAAAATGCAATCTTTTCATCAGAAAGGTTTTGCAAAATCCTTTCATGTTATCGTATGAAGCTTCTTACATTGACGGTCATTACATTTCAAACATTACTTTTTACATGGTCCTCCCAAACATAATTTTGACATTTCAAACAAACATTTAATTTCTGTTGTCTGCAGACCTGGTTAGATTTTTGCTCACAGCTTTCCATTCTAATTTCTCTTACAACACTAGTCCTTACTTCAACATGAGGTATTTGTTTATGCAGAAATTGAAGAATTTGAACAACCAAGTTTGTATCCTATGCATTTTAATTTTAGTCTAGTGTATTGTGGCTTTTAACATGGACAAATAATAAAATCTCACATCATGTTCTAATGTTCCCAAAATTCTGAATATTGATTCTGGATGCATATAATTAGTTCGTTGACAACATTTAATAAGCATCTTTTAAGACCTAACAGCATCTGAAACAACATTCTTCATTCTTTCTAAGCCAACTTATTTCAATATATGGATGTTGGGTGGAAATGACCAGTGTATTGAAGCCTTCATAGATTTCTCTGAAAGTTGATTGTAAGATTTAAGGCAAGCTAAGTATGGAGACTGTGTCTCTATATTTTTATTCACAACAAGGTAATTTTTGTCATAAAGATTAGACAAGGTTTTTCTTGGATTGATGACTAACCACAACATTGTCTCTATACAATGCCTATTTTAGTGTATATAGATACACAACAACTGTAATAAATGTTTATCTGCATTTTCAGTTCATCTAACTGAATAATGATTTTTCTTTATGTCTTTACTTTCAACTGAGCTATGAATATGTGATAGATGGGCTAGTTGTTCAGTCCACATAACATTTTATTATGAGCATCCATAGCAGTAACTTGATATATTGAGGCTCTTAGGTGTTGCCTATAACTTGTAGTAGCTGGCACATTTCACCCAAATCAGATTAAGGTTTTTCTGGTGTATCTATTAATTATCAGATGCATTTTTGGATGTTCAATTTTTTACTTTTAAGTGTTTTAGGTTTATATCAATATCCTTTTCCAAAAATATTTCTTTCCTATTTTGTAACTACTATATCCCTCACTTTGAACTCTTGATTGATAACATTTTATTTGAATATTGACAATATAGAGTCTTGATAAGTCTGAATGGTGAAATTGGGGCTTTGAAGCACACTATTCATACAAAATAAAGAATAATTTTAGACTTATTCTTCTTAATCTTAATGGTGTCTTCCACAATTTCTTATCACGCAATATAATATTATTTGCTTGTTCTGCAGAGTGAAGACTGGATGGATGCTAAATGCTGAAATTCTCTGACAAAGACAGGACCAGGCCTCTACATTTGTTCTCTTGCAAATACAATGCTTTTGTTCAGAATGAACAAATTAGAGAAACTACCAAAATATATAAAAAATGAGAATAAGATTCTTATAGGGGGATTTTTTTGGGTTTAAGAATTATACATTGACAGTTTTTTTTTTGTTTTTTTTTTTGTTACACAGTTCATTATATCAGATCTTGGTATAATGACACTATGTTATATTACTTTCTAAAATATATGATTGGATGACACTGTTATCGGATGCTGTTAATTAAGAAATACTAGTAATCTACAAGGTTGAAAGGAAAAATGAGTTTCAAATATATATGCCTATCCTATATTATTAATTAAGAATAAACTTTTCTTATCTGGCCTATTACTACTTTATTGGAAGACCTGTCAATGTTTTTATAAGTAGGTGCAGTATTCACTGTATAAGTCAGTTTTGAAGAGTTGGGTTAGGCGAGGCGGAACCCAAATTTTAAGAATTAGACTGCTAAGAACATTCAAGTAGCATTGGTCATATACATGCTGTTTTTAAGACTTAACAGCATCTGAAACAGCATTCTTCATTCTCTCTAAGCCAACTTATCTTAAATATATTCAAATTGGATGCAAATTATGAGTATGTTGAGGTCTTCATAGATTTCTGTGTAACATTTTCACTACTTGGTTTTGAGATTCAATATTGGTTGACAATGTATGCTTCAGTTAAACATAATAAGTTCAATCCCTCTACTGAAAAACAAACTACATTGTTGCAGTAGTTTTTCTTTTCCCCCTAAAATTGGCTATCAATTATTATAATAGGCAATCTAGAGATAAGCATGTCTCTGTTATATCAATTAATATGCACACAGATGTACCGGTCAATTAAGTTGTTGTTTTTAAAAGTATAAATTAAAAACATTGTCATTTTTGTCATAAATATTAGACAAGTGTTTTCTTAAGATTTATGACTAACCACTACATTGTCTCTATACAATACCTATTTTAGTGTAATAAACTGTTGCCTGCACTTTTAGTCCAGCTAATAAATATTCTTTATGTCTTCACTTTCAACATAGCTATGAGTATGAGTATGTGATAGGTGGGCTAGTTGTTAAGTCCAAATGATAATTTACCATTTTTATTAGAAAGAGGAAGAGGATGAGCATCCATAACAGTAACTTAAATTTAAACTGAGCTAAACTTTTTGTTTATCAACAACAAAATAATAGACCTTTCTTATGTGGCCTCTTACACTTCTACTTTAGTGGGAGAAGATTAGCCCTATTTTAAAATTACCTCTGTGGAGCACTTTATGTATACACCTTTGATGTATGTGCTGTTAGCATAATTACATTTACAGCTCCACTTTTTCCTCTGTCCCCTCTTTTTATTTTCTCCATTATGTGTTTGTCACTTTACTGGCCTTGATATTTTCATTGTTGGACTTGGCAGGAAACGTGGCATGTAGATAGAAGCGGAACAAATGAACTTATACACATTTGTACATAAGTGATTTGATTTTCTTTTTTGAATTCAACCATCTTTATAAATTATTATTTCATACAAAATTTTATGTATTGTAGTTGCCTACTAATAATATACACATTTATTGAAAAGCTTTTGTTACAGGATGTGGACGTGATTATCACGTTTTCTACAAACGTGCAACATGCTGCTGTTATATTGGTACTCACAGCTTCTTCAAATTGCCTAGTACAAGAATAACAAATATGAATGAAATTTGAGGCATAACAAGTTTATTGGAGCAATGAAATGAAATGTAACAGTCAGTTTCTGTACAAATTAAGGGAATATAATATGAAAGAGGCCCTCACATAATACAGAAAACTGATTGTGAAATTTGTTAGTATTCTCATACCATTGTCACCATTTATGTGTCATATTATCCTCACTTACTACCACATTCTAACATCCAAAATAAACCCATAAACTGTTTAAGGTCCTTATTTTCCACCGTTAATCTTTGCTAGTAAATGTTTTTGTAATTTTTTGTTTATGGACAAAAGAGTTTTGAGATTTATTGTCTATATAAGCTGAAGACAAGCTTTCAAATTCTAGCGGGAGACTAAAAAATCACAAAACATGATGGTTGGCAACTCTAATCAAATATTTATCGATATTTGACTAAGATTAAATATAGTATTTATTTTTAAAGGAAACTACATTTATCTTATCCATTTATCTTATCCTTAAACGACACTCACACCGTCCTAAAGTCCTAAATCAAATATTGTTAGGTTTGACGTGAAATTTGTGAACCATATGTTTGTTTTAGCAGAGAGGGGGTTTCTAATAGTATCTTGCGACTTGAGCTATCATGTGTATGTGATTCCTTGCACCGTAGTATGGGAATGACACATCCCTCCACTAATTTTATACTTAAAATTTTAAAAATTAATTGTAGATAACTGAATTTTTTAATAATAGTAAAACTGTATTTTTTTTTTTTACTTAAAATTGTGACTGACAGGAGGAAGTATACCAGAAGAAGAAAAAAAGAAAGATAATGTACACAGAATATCAAAGGCTATTATGAAATATCAAAGCAAAAAAACAAAAGGTATTTTGATTATTTTCTATCATACCCTTTATTTTTAAAGTTTAACCAGTGGTATGCAATCTGCATTATGAATTGTAGGATTTAATTATTTTGTGATCATAAGCCTGATATCTACGATATCACAGGACAATTTCAGCCTTTAACAAAGCTAGTTAAATACACAGGATACTTTATTTAGATCATGTAAAGATTGTAACATTTTTCCGTTTTCTTTTGAAATTTGAAAAGGGTTATGAGTAAAGCAACAAAGTAGATGAGATGAGACAGCTACTTTAGCAGCTCATACACACATAGCAACAATGGAGTTGTGGCATGAGTTGGATTCCTTGTGATGTTGTGAGTGGTCCTTCTAAACATCTTATGATGAAATGTCTGTTTCAATCTATTTTTAGGGTACAAATGATGACATTTTCTTTCAAAATTCAGTTTGTTTCCATCATTTATAATCACACCACATGCCTATTTTTGTCATTGGCTTAAAAACTATGTAGTGTAACTCTCTTCTCTTTTTGCCCTATCTACTTGTCATGTTAGTTAATCATTCACTTTTTATTTATTTATTTATTTTTCCTTGTATCTTTTTTTTATGCAATGGTTTATGATTCCATTAAGTTAAAATTAGTTTTAAATTTGCTAGTTAGACGATTGAACTTAAGTGATTAATAAATTTTAAATAAAAATGAGTCGTTTGGAAGAACTTTAAAAACAAATTTTAACTAAAAAAATTGTTGATCGTACTTAATTTATCTTTAATTGAATTCTGAATTATGAATATCACGCTTGTTTGGAAAGAGATGTGTTATGGAAAAAAATGCTAAAATTAATTGTTAATCATTAAATTGTTAAAATTCTCTTAATATGGCATCTGATGTTAATAGATATTACCCGAATAAAAATTGAAATATTAATATGATTTACATAAATACGAGAATAATATCCATCACAATTTAATAGGACGTGAAGTGTAACTGTAAGACTATGACAATTCTTTGTAGCAAATATTTACATAATATATAATCTATTTGTATTTTTCTTCATTTCATCTTTTAACTTATTATCTAAATAGTTTATAAAATCAATAAATCACAAATGAATCATATCTTCCAGATGGGTCTACCTTTCAGTTGCTTGTGTTTGCTAGTGAACATTTATTGGCTTAAAAGGTGAAGTTCCTATTAGCCTTCACTTTGGGCTTTATATATTATTTTATAATTTTTCTCATTGTTTTGAGCAGTCACCACCTAATTAATTAAGTAAATGCTAATGTATAACAGCTTCTGGACTTTTTTATAATTTCGTTAACTTGAAGTTGAAACCAATTCATTTTTGGCTTTTAGATTAGATAAAAATGAAACCAATTCTATTTATAGGCATACATAGTGTACCCACAAAAAAAGACAGTTTTGTAGTTGCAGTTATTAAAAAAGAGAGAGTTAAAATCCAAATAATGTCGATTAGATTTGCATTTTTTGTAATGTCACAATTTTAAAATGTTGTCTGTCAAGTGGCAAAGCAAGTTAAAAGCCAATCTTATTAATAGTGTGTTTGAATTTATGTTCAAACTCATAATATCGCTTATTAATGCAATCTGAACGCGATTTTATAAAACTACATACGTAACTTTTATGTAATCGTGAATTTCAAACGTCATTATGCAGTTTTTCAAAATATGCTAACTTAGTAATTCATGCATGGTTAATTAGAGCTCTTTATCGTCATTTTCTTATATGTGGTGGTATGTTCCTGAATTTTTGTGTGACAAATATGAACACTTTTCATTTAAATATAAAAGGCTAAATATTTCTTTTATCTCTATAAAACTAGAATCTTTTAAGTTTCATCCTTAAATTTTAATAAATATATCTAATTCACAAATATTCGCCGTTTAGAAGAATAATTTTTGCCGCTAAAAAGATCGTTCATATGGATAACAAAATGTTCACATTACAACCACATGACATTTTAAATGAGGTGGCCTAACAAGTCTCTAATTTTTTTCTTTCTAAATTTATAATTCATTATATTTTTTTGGATCAAACTTCATTATACTTTTTATCCAATAAAAAAAATATTAAAACCAATTTTTAAAAACATTAAAAACAAATCTTTATACTTAATCTCATTTACCAAAAGAAATTATCCTTCCCAAAAGAAAATTCAAAGAAAATTTAATATCTTTTTTTTTCAAATTAGTGTTTCCTCGTCTCCAAAAATTCACAAGACATTGAGAGTCGTCTGATCTTGATATGAATTATTTAGATTAAAGTTCAGTGTTTAAAATTATTAAATAAAAAATCAAAGTTGTTGTTGGAACCAAGTTGGTTTTACATTTAGAGTTTTAATGTTAACAAAAGTATTTTATGAGAACAATATATTTGACTTCAAATAGTATGAAAGAAGATTCATGTTTTTGAAGAAAACCTAAAATAAGATTTGATTCAAATTTATAATTGAAGAAAATCTTAAATAAGATTTGATTCAAAATTATAATTGATGAAAATCTAAAATAAGATTTGATTCAAATTTATAATTGAAGAAATTTTTTGACCAAGTTGAAAAGAAAATATGGTCAAGATTTGAAGAATATTTGATCAACATTTAATTGAAGATTTGAAAAATATTTGATCAACATTTAATGAAGATTTGAAGAATATTTGATCTACATTTAATGAAAATTTGAAGAAGATTTGAAGAATATTTGATCAATATTTTAATGAAGATTTGAAGAATATTTGATCAACATTTAATGAAGATTTGAAGAATATCTGATATGAAGAATTTACAAAGTCAATCTACACAAAATATGAACAGAATCATTCTGAAGAATTTACAAAGTCAATCTACACAAAATAGGAACAAAATAAATTTGAAAAATTTACAAACTCAATCTAAAAAAGATACAATTCATAATTAAATAAGAACTAAATTGAAGCTCAAATTTTCACTATAAATAGACACTCAAGGCTGAAGGAGAAAATCATCAAAAAGCAGAAAGGAGTAAAAGAACTCAAGCTCAAAGTTCTCAATTCATCTTAGAGTTCAAAGAGATAAACACTTGTTCAGGTTAGAAATGTTTTTTGAGTGTTCTTTTCTTATAGTGTGAGAGTTATTATTATTATCATCTTTGTTAGAAGCAACTACTCAAGTTTCAATCTCTTGTATCCAACCCGATAGTGGTTTAGTTCCTTTTTCCATCTGGGGTTGTCAGGTTGTTAGGAGAAGACTTGGCTTGTAGGGTTAAGGTGGTTAGTTCCTCAAAAGTCTAGGGTTGTCAGGCTGTTTGGGAAGACTAACTTGGAGGGTCAGATGCTTTGTAATTCAATGTTTTTGAATTAGTGGATTAAAACCTTCTGAACGAGGGGACTGGATATAACCAAGTTAGTGATGAACCAGGATAATTCTACGCGTCAAATTATTTATGCTTTCATTGCTTGCTGCCTCTAAATCTGATTGCTTCTACTCCAAGTAAGTCACCAAAACCAAACTAATTTTTAATTATTTATAAATTATCAAAAAGTTATCAATTGTGTGCAAACACAATTCAACCCCCCCTTCTCGTGTTCGCACCTTCAGTTGTCTTTATTTTGAACAATCCAATCAAGATCGGACGACCCACACTACTCTGACGGTGTGACTATTTGTTCCTGTTGACTGCCGAGAATCTATGTTCCCTTTCTTCTTCTTTTGTGCTCATATATACAAATTCAGATCCATATATAATCACAATTATTCAACCTCGCCTCTCAAAATAGTCTATCTTCCCTCTACGATGACATCGTTTCGTAGATACTCTTAGTCTTTGATTACCTCATCGACTTCCTACATCAAATCTTTGAACACATAACCGACGTAGAAGTGCAAGTAATCATGGAAAAGATAAAAGTGAAAAGAGAGGAAGTTAAGTTTAAATTCTAAAATTTAATTTTTATTAAAATCACAGTGATACTCTAATTCCTTCAAGCTCATCATCAATCCAAAGGACTAACGTTTAGAAATTTTGGATTAACATTTTGGGAATCTTAGATTAAACTTCAAAGATCCAATTTAACCACATTGTCTCCCCCATTCCAGAAAGTCAACTACACTGTGTTTTCACATGTTAAAATTGGTTACAATACTCATAAAGAGATTCATATGAAAATGTTTAACCTTTAAAAAAATACATAGGAATCTTCCAATGGTAATTTGTCCCTTCTGCCTATTTATTGCTTTCCCAAAAGAAATGGTCCCTTCTTTCCCAATTCTTAGTAGCAATTTAAAAATGGTCCTAACCAAAATTTTTATTCTCACAATTACACAAACATAGCATTGATATTCATCAACTTCCCCCTCCAACCTACTTGAAAGCTCCTTTTCTACCACCACTTCCCTCTTTTCCTTCTTTCTCTCATCCTTCCCATCTAACCCTCCAAAAGAACAACACAATCATTATTATTCCTTCAAAAAAAAAAAAAACACACAATCATTATTATTTCAAAATGGTTTTCTAAACCACAAGTTCAAACACCAAACTCAAAAAGTTTGAAGTGAGAAGAAAAAAAAGTTAAAATATTAAAAAAGGTATCTTTTTTGGAGAAAGGGAGAAAATTAAGCACACCCCATTTTTTTTGGTAATCATGGGTTGCTCAGCCTCAAAAACAACCACCATAGTTGCAAAACAAAATCCAGAGGATAATAATAATAATAATCAATCACCTTCTGTTTCTTTTCAATCTTCTTTTTCATCAACCACTTCTACTTCTTTTTCTTCTTCTTCTTATGCTAATGCTTCACAATACTTCAATTCTTCACCACCAGTTAGAAAAGCTTTGTCACTAACAATGCCTCTTGTTCATCATCTTCCAACCAAAAAGGGTGACACACACCATCTTGTTTCACTCACTTCAACCACCTATGGTTCTCTTCTCCTAATTGACCAAAAAGTCCCCAACTTTACTTCTCACGATGAAACCCATTTCAAAACCTCTCCAAATGGAACAAACCAAACAAATCAAGAACCATCATTGTCTCCTGATTCTGTCATCAACACTTGGGAACTTATGCATGATTTAGATGAAGATTATTCTCATGATACTAATGCTAAGGCTCATAAAGTTTCTATGTTTGACAACCCTTTGGGTTTCTCGGACAAACACAGTTCATGCAGGTACACAACATTTGATGGGTCTGCAAAAAAGAACCTGCTTGATTCATTTGAGTTACTGAAGGCTTCAGAAACAGTGATTGAAAAAACTGCTTCCGAATTGTTTGTTAAAAAGCCTCTTTGGCAGCATTTATCTGAAGAAGCTTTGCTTGCTAAGTTGGATCCAAGTGTTGCTTGGAGTTATAGGAGAGCATTGTCATCAAGACAATTAGGTAGCAACAGCAACAACAAAAACAATCTATTCAGAGGTGTAATGTCAATGGGGTCAAGTCCTATGAGTATGAATTCTTCTTCTTCTACTACTTGTTCTTTGTTTGATAAAAGTTTGTGTGTTTTACCTGGTACTGAAGACAGAATAGTTGTTTATTGCACAAGTTTGAGAGGGATAAGAAAGACTTATGAAGATTGTTGTTCAGTGAGGATGATTTTGAGGGGATTTAGAGTTGTAGTTGATGAGAGAGATATCTCTATGGATTCATCTTATAGGAAAGAGTTGCAGAATGCACTTGGTGGCAAAGTGGTGACACTGCCACAGGTGTTTATCAGAGGGAAACATGTTGGGAATGCAGAAGAGATGAAACAGTTGAATGAATCTGGTGAATTGGCAAAACTTTTGAAAGGTTTTCCAACTCAAGAATCTTGGTTTGTTTGTGACAAATGTGGTGATGCAAGGTTTGTGCCTTGTCCTAATTGCAATGGTAGCAGGAAGGTGTTTGAGGAGGAACAAGGAAAATTGAAAAGGTGTCTTCATTGTAATGAGAATGGATTGATAAGATGCACAAGTTGCTGCTCATGATTCGACGTGAATCAGTGATGAACATTACCGATTATTTATCTTTTATTACTGTTATTTTTCTTCTGTTGAATTTTTCATGATAAATTTGGCAGCTACTATGAATGAATATGCATATTTCAATTTGCTTCTTTATTTTGTGTTAACCGGCCATTCTCCATGCACAACTGCAGACTAATCACTCGAGCTGGTTAAACTCTCTCTCAAGAGTTTAATGTTGTTGTATTCACTCACGGTGTTAGATTCGAACTTTGAACCTCTGGTAATTTGATTCAAGATACTCGAATTAGTTATCCAAGTGCTCTTGGTAATTTGATTCAAGATACTCAAATTAGTTATCCAAGTGCTCTTGGTAATTTGATTCTTTGGTTTTAGTCCTTTGGGTTAGTATTAATTTGTTTATGTCTCACTTTTGCTTTGTTATTATTATGGTTCATTACCAAATTAACAATCACAAAATAAAACTGGCAGTTTATTTGTAGATTGCTTAATTGCTAATTTCAAGTGTCTGAAACTGTGAAAGAGGGTAGAAGGTCACCATTAAAAGCTGAAATCCATGTAGCAGATAGATATAAAAGAGAAGTTGCAATTTGTGGGGTTACTGCTATTGGTTTGTTTTAGCGTTTGTGTTTGATCAGTTTCAGCTAAAATAGGATAGTTAATGTGTGTGAGGGTCAATATCATAAGACTGGCCCATTTTGCTTTACCATAGTACAGTCTTCACGTTCTCACCACATTATTTGTCTCTGCCATGCCACTCTCGTCTTATTTATTTATGTAATGAATTTGAGAAATATATAATTTACTCCAACTATATGACATTCACATTTTCACATGCTACATAAAGACCATGCTCATAAATGTTTGATTGGATCAATGCTCTCGAGTGAGGTTCATATTGTTTCCTTTTGCAAGATCAATGAATTGTAAATAGTATTTAGGAAAAAGCAGCATGTGATAGATTTAAAAGCATTGTATCAGAACAAATTTATATGTTATAAAAAAAGGAAAAAAAATTATACTTCTAATAATTTGAATGATTTTATTAGTTTACTTTTAATAAGATATAATTAGTTTATGGTTTTATTAGTCTATCATGTTGCTAGATAATTTTTTAATGGAATCCCTAATTTTACCTCTTTTACTTTACATCTCTTATATTTATACGCTTCTAATTTGCATACATTTATTTAACACCTCATTTTCTTCCTATCTGTTTGTTGCTATTATATCACTAATATGTCACGTATATTACATCACTTTCTCTATTCTTATCTCTCTCAAGATATTAATGAATTTTAGATGTACACCAAACATTTTTTTTTTAAATCGGTTGATATGAGTGTTTTCTTCCCAGAGGTTTTTAGTCTTTTCTTTGTTTTGTTGTTGGGCCTCAGTCTTGTTTATCCATAAAAAACATTTACAATAATTTTTTTTTTATCAATTTTATAAGAACTTAGTGTTTCAAACTTTCATGTTCTGTTTTACTTCCGATTCTTTTTCCCTTCTCTCGTGGTATTTTCAGTTTTACTCTATTGAAATTGAAATTGTGCAATTTAGACTCTACTTTCTTTGGCTGATTTTGATCTTCAATGTTTTCCTGATTTTGTATAAAAAGATTGTAATCCTTTTGAATTTATTTATAAACAAAAATTCATAATTTTATATTTATTAAAAAAAAATAGTTAAGTACATTTAATTTTCTTGATGTCGGGAAAATATTAAATAAACTTATCAATTTATCGCTAATTATAATTGTTATCTTCTCACAACTTTAAAAAATAAATTTAAGGGTTTTTTGTCCTAAAGTCCTAACTCAATTAACAAAATATCGATATGCTTAAGTTGTACATCGTGTCTTGGTTAGAACCTGAAACATTGCAGTATTCTTTTTTTAATAAATGTAAAATTATGAATTCTTGTTTATAAATAAGTTCAAAGGGATTACAATCTTTTTATTACAAAATGAGAAAAACATTGAAGATCAAAATCACTCAAAAAGAAAGTAGAGAGCCTAAATTGCACAATTTCAATATAGAGTAAAAGTGAAAATACCATGAGAGAAAGAAAAAAGAATCGGAAATACAGAACATGAAAGTTTGAAACACTAAATTCTTATAAAATTGATAAAAAAAAATAAA
>JBBPBP010000003.1:49836214-49850925 GCA_037974735.1 Cicer chorassanicum | reverse complement strand
ATATATATATATATATATATATATATATATAATTTATTTATATTTGAGTCCAAAAAATATAGACAATATTTTCTTATATTTATATTTATAATTGTATAATTTTGGTTTTACTTTTAGATTTTGATCAATTACGATTTTTTGGGAAATTGAATATGATGGACTATTTGAGGAAAGGTTTAAAAAATTTATACTTGCAGTACTAAAATGGAGTTAAACATTATAATAGTTACAAAAATAATACACAATTTTTTATAATAAGAAATTTAACTAAAGAAAAGTTTCACCTACAAGAAAGAAAAAAATATGTTTAGAGAATTCAGTTCTACTTCTCAAATAAACCTAATTAAATTTCTATAATTACAAAAGGTACTTGTTCCAACCCAACTTAATAAGCGGCCCAACCCATGTCAGTAGGCCAATTTGCTCGAAATATTTGAAAAATTGATCCTGTACCTCCACTTTTATCCCTATACCCCCACAATTTTTTGAAAATGTCAAAAATATCCTCAATTTTTTTCTTTCAAAATC
Source organism: Cicer chorassanicum (assembly GCA_037974735.1). Classification (NCBI taxonomy): domain Eukaryota; kingdom Viridiplantae; phylum Streptophyta; class Magnoliopsida; order Fabales; family Fabaceae; genus Cicer; species Cicer chorassanicum. Next base: position 49,850,397 of record JBBPBP010000003.1, on the reverse strand, counting down.
CACTTTCAATTTCGGAAAACTATTTTCAAGAATTCCGGTACACAGAGTTTTACCGGAAAACTTGTAAAAAGTTTTCCGGTACAAAGGAAAAAATGTGTGTACCGGAAAACTTTTTTCAACTTTTCCGGTACTCCGGAAAACTTGTTTCCCGACAAGTTTTCCGCTACACACCCTTATTTTTTTAAAAAAAATAAATTTTTTTAATTTTTTATATCATTTGAAAAATTATTGAAAATTTTGGGGGTGGTCGTGACAACTCTATATCATAATAAATTTAGTGGTTATAACTTTGTCGTCTTTATCTCTATCCCTACCCACCGAAGAAAAAAAAATATAGTTAAAATCAAATTAATTAATTAAATATTAATATAATTAAAAAATTAAAAAAAAATCTGAAACAACCGGAAAACTTGTGGATGAAGTTTTCCGGTAATTTCCGGAAAAGTTATTAACAAGTATTCCGGTAGTTCATTATCTCCAGAAAACTTGAAAAAAGTTTTCCGGAACTACCGGAAAACTTGAAAAAAGTTTTTCGGAGTGGTGTTCTGTACCGGAAAACTTGAAAAATGTTTTCCGGTAAAAATGGAAATTTTGACGTAACATATACGAGGGTATTATGGTATTTTCACTGACTTTTTGGGGGTATAGGGATAATTGCGGAGGTACGGGGTCAAATTTTCGAAATATTTACTTGATGCTAGATTATTGGGCCGGCTATGAATCCTCAAATATTTACTTCATTTCACAAAAAAATTTATGAGGTATGTGTTTTTAAGCTGCAAAATATTTAGAGTTTTATTTGTGAGAATCATTTTAGAGGGGAAAACTTAAAAGGTTACATTTATATTTAATATGTAATTTTTATATTACCAATATCTATTATTTAAAATTAACTCTAAATTTAAAGAGTTAGCTTTCTCCGATATTCTCGTATGCTTTTTTTGATTGATTCTTATTTATGTTTTAAATAAATATGAGTGATGTATGATCAATTTTTTTTATCTGAAATCACTCTTTTAATCATTTTTATTCTCTTTAAATTGAATAAGTTATTTTTACATATTTAATTTTTCTTTCACACTTATCTGTGTGGTGCTATGTTTGTTTGTCGTCTTAATGCAGTGTTTTGGTTTCTTGTTTTATATTGATGTTTTTTGTTTCAATTTAACAGATCAACTTCAATCAAATATAAATTCAATTAGTGATTTCAACATCATTAACGTTACATATGCTTTATGCTATTAATTTAAATATTGTGAGTTTGTTAACACACACATATATCGATATAATTTTTATCAATTTAAATGAGTAAAATTTATTTTATTTAATAAAATATATACTTAAATCTTATTTTTTATTCGTTATCCACGCTCTTTTATCTAATAGAGCTTTATTTTTATTTTACTTCTGATTTAATAAAATAAAATTATCATAAATAAAATAATAAAAATTCACACATATAACTACGATATATCAAATTCAAATTTAAAATATACATTTGACATAATAATATCTTCGAAATTTTATCACTTGATATTTTATCTCTAAATAAAATAAGGTTTGTACATTTTACTAAGTGAATATTTAATAAAATAAATTATTTACAACTGATCCAATTGTAAAAAAAAAAATACTATTTACAACCCTTTTACTTTTCAAAATTTTAAAATTCTGAACTAAATTTGGACGGTCAGATATCAATTTGATTGTCACCTATATGCTCATCGCGTGAATACTTGTAATAGGGAGACAACAGGGAATCCCAGTTCCCTTTTAAGAGAGTTCAGAGACAGAAAAGCAGCAGTAGAGAGAGAGAGTTAGAATGGCAGAGAATGGAGAGTACAACGAAATTGAGAGCGTAACTCCGATGGAGATTGAGAATGGAGATGCTCTTCCACAAATACAACCACAAGAACAAGGAAGGTGTTTGATTACCAAGATTGACGATGGTAGCGTAGAGAGTCATCGTTACTACTTGTCTCGAAGAACTACGCTTGAAATGCTCAAAGACAGAGGTTACTCTATCCCCCCTTCTGAAATCCAACTCTCTCTTCACGAATTCCGTCAAACTCATGGCCATTCTCCTGATGTTGATCGCCTCCGTTTCACCGCTACTCATACCACTAACCCCTCTAAAAGGGTCTCTCTCTTTCTCACTCACTCTCTCTCTCTCTCTCTCTCTCTCTCTCTCTCTCTTATATTTTTATTTATCATATTTTGTGTTGTATTTTTTTTTGCAGATTTTAGTGATATTCAGTGGGCCAGGTATTGTGAAAGTGAATGTGGTCAGGAACATTGCAGGGCAGATTGTGAATAGAGACACTTTGACTGGTCTCATTTTGATTGTTCAAAGTCAAATTACTAGCCAGGCTTTGAAAGCTGTTAATCTTCTCTCTTTCAAGGTTGAAATATTTCAGGTTTGTTTCTCACTCTCACCCTTCTCTTAACTCTTCAATGTTGTTTCATTTGGGGAAATCAATCACTTTTATTTTGCATGTTCTGTTTCTAACTAGGTCTGATAGCACCAATTTTTCAATTTTGATAAAATAGATTCATCTTTGAGTCTAACCCCATAACTGTACGCCAAACATGACATAAATTAACATAAATTAAGAATTTTACTATTAGTAAAGAAAAAACATAGGGAGAGAGAGAGAGAGGAATTTTCAAAATACTAAACAACACACTTTTCATACCTTAAATATCAAACTAAAATGTGAAGAAACGTGGTTGTTGTAAAACTAAGATAAAAATCAGTCTAATGCTTATTCATTAGATATTAGGAGAAATACATAAACAAAATACCAATGTTCGAATGCAATAAATATAAGATAAATACTCCAAACATATAAAAATTGTCACACATCTGACTTCTGATCCATGTTTTCAATAGTTGCATTTACATCGTATACTTCTTTGTAATGACCACCTTCTCTTTTTGTTGTTGAGTGTGAATGTCTTGCAATGATTGAGCAACATTCACCGTACCCTTGTAATTTCTGCCTTCTCCTTTCGTTCAAGAGTAGAGCAGGTGGGTAAATTAATTTAAACTATTCACGTGCATTACAAGGGTATCTTCAATGTGTGGTTCAATAACTGAAGAAAATTCACACACAACAGCAAAAAAGAGAAGATGGAAGTTACAAAAGAAGCGAATGCTTTTAAGTTAGTAAATGCAGTCTTTGAAAATAAGGATAAGAAGTCAGATGTTGCTTTCCTATATTTGGAGTATTTGTGTTATGTTTAATGTTTCGTTAATGTTGGTTTTTATATATATTTCTCCTTACATCTAATGAACAAGTATTAGGTTGATTTTTATCTTATTTTTAAAAAAACACAATTTTTTTGCGCCTTACTTTGAAATTTAAAGTATGAAAGACTGGATTGCTCAATATTTTGAAAATTTCTCTCTCTCCCTATGTTTTCCCTTTGGTAAAAATTCTTAATTTAGGTCATGTTTTCCATTTGGTAAAGAGATAGCCTAAAACTCTTAGTTTTAATGGCAAACTTCCTCAATATCTATAGAATTCCTTTGGTAACCGACATTTGCAATGGAAATTCATAATTTCAATAATTTGTAAAGAATAAAGAAGTTGAGTTAGTTTGGAATTGTTCTGTCATGGAAGGAGAAAAATGGAAATGATTACCTGTACTCTTTAAAGTTGGAAACTTTTCGAAGAATGTTTGGAATCAAGGTTGTCAAACTTGAGAGTCTACATTAACTTAGAATTTACCTAATATAAACCATAATATTAGAAAACCTATAAATGACAAATGTACATAGTATAATACCATTAACACAGTAATAATTCAACGTTCTAACTCCATATTAAGGCAAAGTGGCAAATTACAATATTAGCCTCAGACATTATCTGAACTCAACGGAGCAAACGCGGGACCTCAACCTGGCAAGGGGGGAAACAACGTCAAATTGATGAATCGGGAATGGATAGAAAAACTTAATGAGAGGAAAACATTGAGTTCAGTGGTGGAAGCATGCCTTGTGCTGTGCAAAACATTGCTCTGTGCAGGCATTTGCCCATTTTTTGGGAATTCGCTGCGGGGAAGAAGAGAGGCAGGCTGCACAAAGAGAACTCTAGGTAAGAATGTCTGATTGTCTGTGTTACTAGCTTCAAGCTTACACGAACAGGAATACACTATTGAATGGACACAAAACATAAATGAGGGCGTGCCATTTGGGCTTTTGATTTCACTTCTCTTCAAACTTGTTGACTCGTAATTAAACTTGCAAGTTTGCTTGGGTCTATCTGAGTCTACCAAAAACTGAGTCTGTGCATGAGTTAACCAGAACTTGCTACTTAGGCATGTAAACTCGAGTTTACAGTTGACTTGCAAGTTTGACAACTATGCTTGGAATGTTGGAATAACAGCGTAGAGATATTTGACTAAAACAATCATTTGTAGGAAAAACAATCATTACATTGCATAAAATAAAAAGTATACAATCTTCACCTTAAATTCCATCTGCAAGAGAGAAGTCACACACTTCACCCATCATTGTAATTTGAAACATACATGATAAAGTGTAGATATTTATTTAAGGAAAAATCTGAAATGGATATGCACCTCTAGTGCACTTGATCCTTCAACCTAAGCTATCAAACGACTGTCATTCTCCATCTTGTTGCTGCACTTCTATTGCTGTGACCCTTTCTTCTGTGTTGGACTGCTGCCTCTGTGCACTCTCTCAGTCACTGCTGGTGATTTTATTTCTTCTTACTCATGCTATTTTATATATATATATATATATATATATATATATATATATATATATATATATATGAATTTAAGTGCACATATACACAAATTAGTTTTATTAATTTTGTATGATCTTATTATCCGTGTTCCTATTTACAATCTTGACTCCGCTCTCCGATTCTATCTAGGATCTCGATTTTAACTACCTTCTACTGGATTACTTAAGGAGAACTCCATTTTTTAAAAGGGTGCTTCATTCTAGAGTGTACTGAAATCACTATTGATCATTCCTCGAGTTATTTGATTTTCTGTCATGTTGAAACTGGGTATTATAACTTATTAAGGAAGAAAACTTTGACATACATCAAGTTTGAGATGCTTACTAGTTGTTAGTAACAACGGCATCTCATTCTGAATGGGTTGACTTTGTATCCTAACTTCAGAGTGTTTTGATGATGGTTTTATCCAACTAGAAACTTGTTGACTTTTTTTCTTATTGGTGATGTTCAGATCACAGACTTGCTTGTTAATATTACAAAGCATGTATTGAAGCCAAAGCATCAGGTGCTGACTGATAAGCAGAAAAAGAATCTCCTGAAGAAGTACAATATACAAGAAAAGCAGGTCAGTTGATATAACTTGGGAAGAGCCTATCTCAAGCTCCGGCATGAATGAAGTATTTTTATACACTATATCACATCTATATAAGTTATTAAATTTTCTGAGTGTCTGTACTTCAGCACTATTGTTTTTATTCCAATACTAGTATTCTTATATTAAGTTTTGTTACTATCAGCTTCCGCGGATGCTACAGACAGACGCAATTGCTCGATATTATGGACTTGAGAGGGGGCAGGTAGTTAAAGTTACCTACACCGGTGAAATCACCCAGATGCACGTCACATATCGATGTGTTTGGTGATATTCTCTCGGTCTCAGTTTCTCTTTCATTTTGATGTTCAAATTTGCAGAACTCAGATGTTGTATCATGCAGAAATTTATGATTGTAGAATACTAGAATTATAACTGTTAAGTCCTAGGTGATCTATCCTAACGTTTTGAACTTGCTTAGTTTAGTCTTGTGGATTTTTTTCTTGAACCCATTAAGAACATATCTATATTAAAATTTGATGAGGAGAGCTAATAATATGCACTCAGACACTCTTTTTTCATCACCCTCTTTTATTGAGTAAAATTTATGTAGGTCTCACTATTTGGGGAATGATTATCACCAAATGCGAGACCGTGTGTTGGAAAAAGAGGATTTTAAAGTGAGTGTTGTTGGCACTTTTCAAAAATATACATGTACAAATTTGATTTTCTATAAGGAAAAAACTAATTGTAAGTTGCAAAACTTTCTGTAAACGAAGTACTTATGGCTTTTCATTAATACTCAGCTGAGCAATTCAAGGTGTCGTGTGATAAAAAGAACTAGAGACTAGATGTGAATGAGGTTGTCTTTGTAAGAGAGTGAACAGTCTATTTGTTTGTCTCTTACTGTATTTTACACGAATAGCTGCAAAACTTATCTTGTCTCTTGCGGACTCAGTATGCTTCCAATGTAACACAAATATAGAGACATGTCTTATAGCCGTTATGTGCTTGCTAATGTATAATTAGATTTAGCCCTGAATATTAAATGAAAAAGTGACTTTAGAAAACAAAATTGGAGTGTATTTTTTATATTTAAAAGTAGTTATTATTTTTGTAAAAAGTGGCTTTAAACTTGTTTGGTTATGTTCGAAATTTGGGAAAGCTATAGACCCGTGGAAATTGGAAACCGTCAAGTATTCTGCAACTAAAGAAACATTGTCAAATTAAAAAGGAGAAAATTAGAGATTGAAATTCTTGCTAACATACCGTGAGGTAATGGAACATTTAAAATTGAGTGTTTCTTCTCTCACTTGTAATGTTTTTCAAATTGATAATTCAGAAGTGTATTTTGACAACAACAAAAAAAAAAACATATGAATAGGGCCAATCTAAATTTGTATTTTAGAGGCTTTTTAGATTATAAGACAAATGGGAGAAGAAACTACCTAAAAATTTGATTTTCAATCCAAATACAATGCCTATCTTCTTGAAACAAGGCTAAGTAGAAAATCAGCTCTTTCATCATTTTAGTCTTTAACGGCATCTACAAAATCTTCATATAATGCTTTTACTCTTTGCATAAATTTTTTTTTTTAATTTTTAAACTACAAATATAATATGAACAGATGATTTTAGTTTAATGGCTATGGTTAAATATTATAACTCTCCTTTTAACAAATAAAAAATGTTAAGAGCTGTAGCTGTCAATAAAAGGATTATTTCCTGTTGACTTTAGAATGTTTCCCAATGAAAATAAAACAAACAAAGACCAAATATCCAAGAATGTGTATATATTCAATTCTTTCGGGCCAATGCTGCAGCAATGCCACCAAGTATAATTCCCACAGCTGTTGCAGTGATGCCAATTCCTATTACACCATCTGCATCGATACACAAACCATTAATTAATGTTATGATGATGCGATTTGAAATTAAGAAAGAAGTTTCTTACCCTTTGCAATTCGTTCTTCGACTGTTTTCTTGAGGGACAGTGCCTGCCTCCAATCAGGTGCAATCTGCAAGGATAAAAGATAAGTTGAGACTGAATCGTTCATGTTAAACAAAGGACGTATGTTATAGTTTAAATTTCACCCAGTGTTAGTGTAAGACTCTTCAAGCTATCGATCAAAAAAGTGTCAAATCATCAATGTAATAACTAGGACTATTCAACAGTAGTATAATGTTATTAGTAGTGGATTGAAATAAAATAAAACCATAAATACCACACTCATAATCCCAATCATATGCAAATAATATATGAATAAGAAAAAAATCTGCCCTTTAATATGATGAAAATTTCCATATAGTCAACCGTATTTAGATTACTGATAGTCCTTTTGCCACTGTTAATAATAAAGGAAAATGGATCCTCTAACTGATAGCATACTGAATAACAAGTGAAGAGATCTCAAATTATATGAAACAACACAAAAATCTGATTATGTTCTCAGACATTTCGGCTCCACAAAAGCATCCACCTCACATAGACTATTGAATCAACTAAATGAAAATAAATTAACTAATTGTTGAAAAGAGAGAGAGAGAATTTCCTAGCCTAGAATCAAAACAGTGGACTCTGGATGGTTCATAAGGATAACAACTGATCTTAATATTTATAGTTTTCTAGGCTCTCATAAGAGAAAAACAAACCAAAATCCAAACAGAGCTTTTGTGTACCAATATCAACATGCATGAGGCGTCATATGAAATGATGATCTGGCCCCAGCAAAATGATGTGATCATGAATTCATTAAGCATATGGAAGGGCAAACAAGAAAAATATATGATCTCATAAAAAAAAAAAAAAAAGCAAGAATGTAGTGTCAAGCTACTCTCTGTCTATTATTGAGAAAGACAGACCTCCAAACATTGCTCCAGAAGCTGCCGACTTCTACCATAATCACTAGTCCTGTAGTACCCAACAGCAAGAAGATAAAGCTTCTCTCTTTGATGCAAAGGACTTTTATCATTGCCCAAAGAAGCTGTGAATCATAATTAAGGATGAACGAGGTTAGCCATGCATATAAAGGTGACTCAGAATACTCCAACATCAAACATATCTGTTTAGGGTTATATATACAACAAAACATAAAGAAAGGAAGGGGCTGCTGTGGCCTACCCTAGTGGCAAGGAAATTGTCTAAATTCATGCCACAAACATCTCAGGTTATACTTTTTTTTTTAAAATATTTAAAATGCTACAAATACAGCTCTGTAACAGAAGAAATCTGATTTGCATTGTTGAGGCAGTTTAAACCATGGAACAATGTTTTCTATGATATTTATATTCAGCAAACAGAAAACCAGAGATCACAACTGTTTCTGGTATGTTCATAAAAGGCTGGTGTGAATAGGCAGACCACAAATATTAACTACAGATAAAGAAATTTTTAGTAAAACTATATCACAATACCGTATTTTAAGAAAATATATATAAAATGAAAATGTAACCCAAAGCACTAAAATGCATTCTGTAAGTGATTGTACTTTCAAGCATGGCGATCCCACGATGAATATCTTCTTTTTGCCTTGAATGAACAAGTGCCCATGACAACCTCATTAAGCTCTCATTTATCCGCTCATCAGAATCATCATTAGAAGCCTCTGCAACTTCTCTTTCACACCCCTTCAAAACAATGCAATGCAAAATAGATAAGACGGAAGGAAGTAAAGCAAATAGCATTAGAGACTTGTCTAAGGTCTGCCCCATTAAGAATCATTTGAATTGAATCATTTGAATTTATCTACTAATATAAACATTTGTGAAACTCTTTATTAGAGCTTTAATATATACCTTATGACATTTTCATAAACTATTTTTACTTTTCAACTTATTTTTGTTAAATCTCTTAAATAACTTGTGAAAATAGTTTATAGTTTATCTAAAAACAGATCATTCAAATTTTATCATTTATTATAGAAATAACTTGTACATAAATCTTATGTTACAAGCACTTAATTAAACTATTTATTATCTGAACACTTGTTATCCCCCTTCTCGTGCAGCTGATTTATTTATTATGTATAAATAAAAAATGAAACCTGTTTGATTTGAGAAAATATTGTGTGTTTTCATTTCATGTTTTCAAATAAAATATGTTAGGGTAACATTTTTGCATCTTCTTCCACTCAATTTGCATATTTTTTTTCTTCTTTCAATCTGGTTATCACTTTAAGGAAATGTACCGGTCAAAATATCAATCACGGAAAGTTAATGTAAGAAAAAAAAATCAAATCAATTTACTTGATGGAAAATAAAATAAAAGCGTCACAACGTTTGTATGTATTCCCTGTGATGATTCAAAAAAAGCTAACAATCATCACAAAACGTGTTTTTCACATTCGAATTTCTGAATGCAAAACTAGGGGTATGAAATACAGAAAAAAGAAATTGGAAAAAAGATATAAATGAATTGAGACGAATGAAGAGGAAGTTACAATAATGACATCACGGTCGCACCAAGGGATCTGATCGCCACCGGTGAAGAAGTTTCCGATAGATTCAAAGAAGCTTCCGATGTTAGCGTCCATCGACGATTAACTATTGGTTTTTTTTTTTTTTGTTGAGATTCACAACATTTCTATACTCTTTTTTTTAATGATTTATAAGTAAAAAGTTGCAAAATATTTTTTTTTTGTTACTTTTACAATTTTAGTTATTTTATTAAATAAGTATTTAAAAAAAATATTTTCTTACCTATTGAATTTTACGACTAGCCAACTTGTATTTATTAAGAAACTATAAATAAATAAATACATAATTAGACTAAAACTAATTTTCTTGTTTATTCTCTTAATATCTGTTATTAAAAAACTTTACATTAGTTCGAGTAGAACAAAATTTTAATCACTTAATTGCTATCTTATTGTGTCATAAGACTAATTTGTGACAGTGACATAGACAACAATTTCTACTTTCTACTAAAATTTACGACTATTGATAACTGTTTCAATATGCATTTAAAATCTAACCGTTGAAACAAGGAATTGTAATTGTATCATGGATCTATTTTGAGCTCTGTGGTGGAAAAAATGTGGTTGAGAGACACCCACCTCCTACTTGGTTTTTGACAAAGATTAATTATTAAAAATAGTTCATTTTATTTTATCATTTGTATTTTGCTTCTTGATCATAAGGTAAATTTAAAGATAAGACTTTTTAAAGCCCTTAAAAATATTTTATTATAATTACTAAATTTTTGTTTAACATTTATTTCTAAATGTTTTAGAATATAAAATTATTTATTAAATAAATATAATCGATTTCGTGTAACATTTTTAAAAAAATTCATAACAAAGTGAATTGGTTTAATATTTGTTGGGATTGTATTAATTTTATATAAAGTTTTATTAAATTGAACTTTAAAATTAGTATAATACGAGATCTTTTAATTAAATAAAAATATTATGTTTTGAATCTAAGACAATTGTCTTGATCACCTTTATCTTTGAGCCTATCCTAATATTAAATTAATAATGACAAAATAGTTTTGGAGAAATTGTAGTTCAAAGCAATAGTAATTGAGTTTACATTAATCTCTAATGAGAACTTATTATTGCAACATAATTTTATTTTATAACCACATTTTAAAAGTAACTACCATACGAGATTCTTGATTCCAATATAAAACTACTTTCCAATTCTAAGATAAATTGGAAACTTGGCAACTTTATGGACATCTTCACCCCAAGCAAGCTTAAATTTTTCAAGAACATCATCTCCAAGAAGGTCCACACCTTTTTCCATTGCAGTTTGATACGCTGACCATGATCTTATATAAGTTAAGTAATCATTTAAATCCATCAAATTCTCTTTCACAAACTCAAATGGTCCTGTGTGATCAGCTCCATCCACTGCCTCAAATGGAAAATCAATGCTTCTATAGTTGCTATCTATAAATCTAATTAATGGGTCGCAATAAGAGCTTGCATTAGTAGAATATAATTTATCAAGTATAGTGTCTAGCTCATCACAAACTCTAGGCAAATTGTAACACCAAGCAGCAAAAACTCCATGAGGTTTCTTGAGAATCCATTTGACTTGTTTATAGAAAGTTGGAAGGTCAAACCAATGAAGGGCTTGTGCAATGGTCACGAGATCCATGGTTCCTTGAGGTGCCACTATTTGTTCAAGTTCGGACATGGACATTATTGAAGGGGTATGTTGGTATCGCACATTAGGGAGTTTTATTGCAAACTCAAGTTGTTTCTTACTACCATATGTTGCTATTACATTCTTGTACATTGAAGCCAACTGAAATTACAACAATTCATTCTAGTGAGAGGAAAAACAATTTTTAGATGACAAAATAGTACTTAATCAAATTTTTAATATATAAGTATTAAACTTGAAAACACACATTAATTTTAAAAATTAGTGTTGGAAATGATGAATAATTATTGAAGGAATTGTTGGTATTAATGGTGACATTAATGAACTAGTGTGGTTGTGAATTGAAAAAATGAGAAGTTCCACATAGGAGGGATACCACACTTTGGAAGGGTATATAAGGTGGAGGTATGTACCTTGGGGCGTGCCCCAAGGGGTACCCCAATTTTGTGAAGGAGGGAGAACGCAAGCAAAGTTGACCACCACACACGCGCGCGCGCCGCCGCCGTCCGTCCGGCTCGGCTCGGCGCGGCCCGGCTTGGTCTTGGTCTTGGTCTTGGTCTTGTGGTGTATTATGCTTGCGTTTGATCTCTTATTGTTGCGTTAATTACGTAACTGCCCTCCACCGAATCTGCCTAATGATCTGTTTCAGTCCTTCCTTTTTGCCCGGTCAAATCCCTGACTCAAGGTGCCACGTAACTGCTATTGCCCGGTCATTATTCGGAGTCAAAAACCCTAGCGCAAGTTCAGGAAGTCAAAGGCGCACGTTTTGGGTGAGCAGCGGTTTTGAAGCACACGTTTCCTGAAGTTCAGGTTTGGATCGGTCAACAGGAGCGCTCTGATGGATCCACCAATTTCTCTGATCCAGTTACGAAATTTCTCTATAAATAGAGGACTCTCCTCACTTGAAAACTCGCACCAAAAGCACTCCGATTCTGAGACTTTTCTCTCTTCTTCCCCCCGTTCTAGCTTCTACTTCTTCTTTTTTTCTTGAGTGGCCTTCGTGCCATATTACAAGTGGTGGTCGTCAGACTGCCATATTGAGGGTGTAATTCGAACGGTTTTCTGCAGTGCAATAGAACTCTGTATCTGAGATGTTTTATCCTAGGGACTTCGTGGTTGATAGTCTGCCTTGCACCTTTGGGCAGTGCCTCGAAACGTCTTAAAGAGAGCGACCTAGTCCGCGACTCATCCCAGTAATCTTATCGGTGGCATAAATTGTTTTTTCAAATTTTTTCGAAATCCAAATTAACAGTTAACTACTGCAAAATTTTCTTAATCTATAATTAAGAAAATGCTTCTTCAAAAAAAATCTATAATTAAAAATTAACATTACTATAAACCTTTTATCTTGTGATACAAAAATATAGATTAGAGGAAATACACCTCGTACATAGAAACATCAACCTTATTGATAAATTATAATAAATTTTAACAACTCAAAATCTTGATTCGAATTTAAAGTAACAATAGGTGTTATCGGAAGGTCTATAAACTTTTTAAAAAAATTAAATTTAAAATGTGGTGGTATTTATTATGTTACTTTAATAATTGGAATAAATGAAAATTTATCTATCCTATAATAAATTTTACATCGATTACCATATCAATTACAAAAGAATCTCAAAACTCTATACAATAACATATGATAAATCTCATTTTGAGATTACGATTGTATTTACGATCGTTTCTACGGAAAAAAAAAATGTCATTTTGAGATGCAAAGTAACAAAAAAAAAATCTATCACAATTTTACAACAGTAAGTTATCTCTCTTCATTTAATATTTTAATGAAATATATAATACTAATACTTTTTGAGAAAAAATTTCATTTAAATTTTATGTCTTTCTATAAATATTTACTAAAAATATTCACGAATACTTGATGCCTTTTTGTGGGATGTACGGATCAACTGATTCAAGAATTATTTCTGTTTTCTCAAACATTAAATGTGTTATATATTTTTTATTAATTTATGTAGTATAATCAAGTTCTATATATAAAAGAAAGATATAAGAGAGAAAGACACACTGATATAAGCAAGGTTGTGAGAAGGTGTTTGGGAGGCTATGAATTGAAAGAGTTTATTTGGATAACTTGGCCTTGCATATGCGTATTCCTTTGCCTGATTCACAAATAGCTCTGCCATATCATGTTACTTTTATCAAATATATCAAGTGGTAATTCGGTATATATAGAGATGTGGGAGAAAGTTATCTGATATGATGTCAGAATGGAGACAAGAATCATCCTTTTAAATAATTTATAAAAACAATATTTTTATGTATATATTCAAATATAATGTCTGAATAAATTTATTTTATATGTGATTCATTATTGTTCATAATATTATCATAATTTACTTTACGGTTATTATTTTTTTCTATTTTTAGTTCAATTAAAAAATAAGATAAGTATAATTATTTTTTATGTTGATGAGTCATTGCAAGGACCATGGATGAGGACGAGAAGAAAAACTCTTTTGGGTGGAGAATGGGGCGAGGATGGAGATATTTCAAGTGACTGGATAACGGGAGAGTATTTCTCTATATAGATGAATATGCTATATTTTTTATGAAGGGTTGGTACTCTGGTTCAAAGTAAATAATATTTCAAGATTAATTGAATATTTAAAAGGGGTTTATATTTGTCTTCTTCTAATAGTGCTAGTGGAAATTAAATCTACAATATATCATAATATAATATATATGTCTTTTTACCAATTGATCAAACTAATGAAGTTATATAGTTTTTTTTTTTT
>JBBPBP010000003.1:49808707-49834408 GCA_037974735.1 Cicer chorassanicum | reverse complement strand
CGTTAACTGAAATTAAGTTAAGGGACACGGATGTAATTTAGTCAAGATTATACTATACTGTAGTAATTATACATAGTACATTAATATGCAGATTCATCGTTTTTATTTAAAAAATAAAATAAATTTATATTATATTGATATATCCTACAATTTAAATTAATAAATATTGTTTCTTTTAATAAAAAAACAATTAATTCCAACATTGGAGATATATACTCCATAATCTGGAAGAAGTTAATGCAATTGCTCTCTGTTTTGTATAGAATGCAGTTATAGTTCTTATTTATGTTTAAATATTAAAATTCATAGTAAACAGTAAGAAAATAATTTTTGTCTATTTTTGGACAAACTTCCTTAATGTGCTGGAATTGCTATGCCTATAAATGTATTTCTGTAGTTTTTTTTTTTTTTTATGCATAATATTTTTGAAGTTATCTCACAAGTTATTTCAATATGCTCTATTCAAGGCTGTAGCACAATAAAATATGATATAATAATGATTGAGTTACATTATCAAAACAATCACAAGATTTTATTTCTAACATGTGAATAAACATGAGCAACAGATCAATGCCACAAAAGAGTCTAAATTGTTCAATTTTCGAGATTGAGTCTCGTATCATAATTTTGCATATTCGTGTTAATCATTATGATGTTGCACTTTCAATATTAATTAAAAATAAAATCTCGCGATTGTTTTGATAATCGTTATTATATTAAAATTGAATAAAAAAAAAATTAATGTATTTGATTTAAAATTTTTGATCAAATATATTAAATTATTTGAACTAATTTCTCCTTATATTTGAGATTGTAGTAAAAACATAGGAGATTGAACTACTATTTCACATATTCAAGCATTCCCCAATCTCCCAATTCTTAGATAAATTGGAAATTTAGCAGTCTTATGAACATCTTCACCCCAAGCAAGCTTAAATTTTTCAACAACATCATCTCCAAGAAGCTCCACACCTTTCTCTCTTGCTGTCTGATAAGCTGACCATGATCTTATATAAGTTAATAAACCATCATAAGTCATAATTGTCTCTGTCACAAACTCAAACGGTCCTGTGTGATCAACTCCATCCACTGCCTCAAATGGAAAATCAATGCTTCTATAATTTTCATCAACCAATTTACGTGCTGAATCCCAATAAGGTTTTGAAATAACAGAAAATAATTGATCAAGAACAATGTCTACTTCATTACTAATTCTTGGAAGATTATAACACCAAGCAGCAATGATTCCATGAGGTTTTTTGAGAACCCATTTGACTTGTTCATAGAAAGTTGAGAGATCAAACCAATGAAGGGCTTGGGCAATAGTCACGAGGTCTATGGTTCCTTCAGGTGTCACCAATTGTTCAAGCTCGATTTTGGACATGGTTGAAGGAGTGTGTTGATAACGCACATTAGGGAGCTTTGTTGCCAATTCAAGTTGTTTTTCACTAACATCCGTAGCAATGACATTCTTGTACAATGTAGCTAACTGAAATCACAAATACTAGTATTTTTTTAGAGTTAAGTAGTATTGTGATTAAGAATTGTATTTTGTGTGTGTGAAATTTGACAAACTAAGAAGCATTTCTTACAAAGCAATATAAAGTTGATTCAGTGGTTTAGGATTGAAAAAATGTATTTCGTATTTTCCTCCCTACTTATTATCTTTAAGCATTTTGTATATACATGCCACATGCTTGATGCTTGTAAATCTTTATAAAATATTAGTTTAATTGCAATTTTAATTCTTATTTTTATCAATTTACAAAATTAGTTTTCATATTTTAAAATTTAACAGTTTTGATATTTCATTTTAATTTTTTTTATTAAAAATGACAATGTGACATATTTTGAATAAATACAGTAATATAAAATAATTAAATCTCATGAAATCGCAATAAACTATCTAAATCGCAGTAAACTATCTACAAACTTAACTTATAACTTTGGAAAAAAATTATTTTTATAATTTAATTAGTGACATATGAATAATTAATGTATCTATATTGCTCTATATAATGAAATCGTATATTGCTCTATATAATGAAATCGTATATCACATCATTTAAAATATGTCAAATCGTCATTTTTTAATTTAAAAATCTTAGAGAGACTAAGTCTGTCAACTTTTAAAATAGAAGAACCTATTATATAATCAGATAAAAATAAAAGCATGCAATTAAGCCTAAAATATTTTAATAACTCAAATATGCTTTGTGAAGCCAAATAGCCTAGTTTTCAAACATAAGGGCTCAAATATCGGGCATAATTATCACGACCGACAACAACTTTTTGCTTGACTAAACTCAGTCACGTAAAAAAGGAGGTTATCGTTTTTTTTAAAATGATTAATGTTAGTTGTTAATTGTTAATTTTTGTAAGACGGATTAGTATAATTCAACGTCTTCTTATCATTTTAATCTATATATTCCTCCTCAAATCACCTTAAAACTCCCACTTAATGAGTGGAAAATGGAATAAAACCAATTCACTTATAGTCTAATAGATAAGTTCATAACCAATAGAACATAATCAAAAGATCCAAATTACTCGTTACTCACACTAAACATCGATGTCTTTAACATGACACATCATCAACAAGTCTACTAAAGTTTTTTTAGGAAGTCTACTAAAGTTCCACCCTAAAAATATGCATTACTTTTGGTAGAGCATCGAGTTAATTGATATACTAAAAGTTCCAGTCCACTCCTTTCATTTTGTTTGTGGTTTAAGATTTGAGAATAAAGTAAATATACTACCAGTCTAAAGTTGTTATATACTACCATTCAATTATAATTTCTTATAACATATTAAATAGTTTGATAATTGTCGATGATTAAAAAATTATATAATACGATATAATAAATTAAATTATCATGATTGAACGAGAGTATAAAATTAAGTCATTGATTACAAAATTGTATAATATATTGTAACAGATTGAATAATTTGTACTCTTAGATTTTGAGTGTGTGATTTAAGAAATGAAATTAATAGAGTAGATTTAATACAAATATTATGTTCTAGTTACTTAGTATTATACCTTTTAATATCTCTCATACTAAAAGATTTGAAAATGAGATATTACGGTAATTGAAAAAGAAAATGATTGATACTGTAAATGTAAATAATAATAATAAAAAACTAAAAAAAAATGATTGAAAATGACGAAAAGTTCGGATCCAAAATTGGCATAATAAGGAAGCGATAAAAAAGTGAGGGAGGAGAGAGAACGTACAGATTTGGCGGCTTGGCCACTTCCGGTAGCGACGTCCCAAACGAGATTGTGAGAGGGAGTTTTTGAAGCTATGAATTGGAATAGCTGTAGCGGATAACTTGGTCTTGAATCTGCATATTGTTTTGCCTGATTTACAAATAGCTCTGCCATCTCTCTTTCATTTCTCCAATCGCTACCACGCTGCACTCTTTATAAATCAATCATTCTATCTTTAATTATTCTATGCTGACCTATACCATTACCTCACTTCAGTATGTGTGGACAATACCTATTTCGATTTCAATTATTCTATGCTGACCTATACCATACCTCACTTTTGTGCATTTTTGTGTAATATAAGAGAGCTAGACACTAATTTTTCCTCGATCACCGTCCGGTATATTGGTAGGTTTGGTTCAATTTTGACCAAATTGGATATTTTTATTTGATTTTTGATTGAGTTAAATTCGAATATCATAGACAATTTTTTTTTTGAAATAATAATTAAATTTTAATACTTATCCACGCACAACAAAATACATAAAAACAACTAATTTAACGTTAACTTATTATATTTAACATAAAAACTAAATTATAATTATACATTAACAATAAAAAAAATAATAAGATATATATGTCATGTCAACGAGTAAAGAGTTACTGGTTTAAAATACAAATCTATTGTTCGAACTAAATATATTTGAATTTCGATAGATTAGTTGGGTGGAATCCAAAGTTAAATAAATTAAATTAAAATATTATATATTGAATTAGTTTGGTTGACGTAATTCAAAATCAACTCATATAAGCGGCGAACACCCTAACCCGAGTTAACTTTTGTTAGTTGTGTTCTAGATTAAAATGGCCAAATCAATATGGAGGACAAATTGCAATGAAATGAAATTTAGAAAAAAATTAGAGTATACATTTTTCAAAGTATTTTTGTGTTCTAAAAAAAATGAAATGTTAAAAAAATATATATTTTGAAAAACTTAAAATAAAATTTTCGGTACATACTACTTTAATAATGTTTATGCTTTAATTTTTTTTAGTGTACCGAGAAGATTTATAAAGTTTTCTAGTTTTTCAATTTTTTCGTTTTTGTTTTTAAAAAATTGCTATTTGCTACGAAAAATTTGAAATTACAAATATGTTATAAAAAATTTAAAGTTTAAGTTTTTTAAAATATTTTTGTATTTGAGAAAATAAATGTGTTTTGAAACACTTAAATTAAGTTTTTCGATACACACTTTAATTATTTATGTTTTTTGAAAGAAAAAAAAATTAACCGATATTTTCATGAAATTTTTCGCTTTTAAAATTTTTTTTTCTTGGAAAAAAATTGTGATTTTTTGTTTATTTTAAATAAAAATAAAATGAGGTTTTCATTAAAATGTGAGGTTAAGAGTATAAAATATAGAGTAAATTTTTTCTAAAATTTAACAATTAATGGCCTGCATAGATGTCAAGTTAGAGAGTTATTTTTTGTCTTCCTTCAAAGTTTTTCGAATTGGCCAACTCAAAAATATATTTTGAAAGCTCTTGAGAACACCAAGGGTGGGAGCAGAAGCTACAACCAAGTTTACATTCAAAAGGTTAAGTCCAACACAACTTTTCAGCTAGGGATATTTTAATTTTCTTTAAATTTAAAATTAAAAGATTTAATGATTTCATTTGTTTAAAAAATAAAAAAGATATTTGTCAAAAAAATAAAATATATCTTTAGTCCTTTCAAATATATCATTTTTTGCTCTTAGTCTCTATAAAAATCTTCTTTTTTTAATTTTATTTTAGTCCTTGCGAAATTTATTTATATTACAATTGCTCTCTATAAATTGTAGAATATTTAATTTTAGTCTCTCAAAATAAGAAATAAATTAAAGTTATAGAGATCAATTTTAATATAAACTAAATTTTTATTGATTAAAAACAAAACACCGACGACTAAAAACAAAACACCGACGACTAAAAACAAAATAATATATTTGTAGGGGAACAATATTTTTAAGGAGAATAAAAGTGAAAAATTATATTTTTAAAGATTAAAAATATATTTAAATCAATAAAATTTAAACATGAATATTAACATATTTTATGTTTACAAATCTGTATCCTCTATGTTTCTCTAATCACTTAAGTAATAAATAGTTTACTAATGTAATTTCTAAAAAAATAATTGTGTAAAATTTGAGTTGTAATTGTATATGTACATTAGAACAACAAAATTTAGTTGCAGTTGTATGTATACATTATTTATCTGTAGACTTTTCCTATGTTTTGAGACAACGGTTTAGTTGTTAAACTTTGACACTATCTCTTATAATTTTATGATATTTTCTTGAATGAGAAGCATTCTGTAAATATGTTTTACACCTCCACAAAATTATAGCTTAACCTTAAATACTTGCAAATTTGTAATGTATCAAGTTTTTTTTATAAAAGATACAAAGTATAAAGTAAAGGTTTTGAAACCACAAAAGTTTTTAAAATTCAAATGTTATGTACTTTTAAATATATAATTTTTTAATTAATAGTATTTATATATGAAATATAAAGTTGATTTGGTGGATAAGTTAAAGAGTGGAGTGATAAAAAATCGCGAGATTGATCTCTACCCATAACCAATGACAGATCTAGAACTAGAACTCCCTCGCTCTCAAGAGTGCAAAATATTAAATTTTAATTATTAATAATAATCGTATCTTTAAAAGTAACATACACAAAAATTGACTTTTAAAATGTTGGTTTTAATTTTGAGTAAACCACCAATAATTGATGTTATATAATATTGTCATTTTAGTTCATTCAATAAAAAAAATTCAAATTAATTCTCCAATTATTAAAATGACAGTCAATCTAATATACGATATTATAATAGTTATAGACTATTTTGACTGTAAATTATATATTTAATTTTATGATAATAAATTATATTTTTCAATAATTATTTTAATTATTTAAAGACTAATTTATATATTTAGTTGAGTCCTAAACCAAAATAACAATTTTCTTTTTCACAACTAAAATGTTGGCTTTTTAGGAATGCTCACGTTCATCTTTCTAAATTCTAACCTCTTTCTAGTTGAGTCAGTCTCACATGGAGAATGACGACAAAGAGTCATACAAGCTTCTGGCCGTAGATTAGTCCACTTGCCCACGCCGGAATGACCTTACCAATTTTATTTTATTTAGGAATTTTCCTTTCTCTTCACGGCGCCCAATCACAATGTAAATGTTGTTGAGTTATTTACTAGATTTAACTTTTATGTATCAATAGTATTTTTTTTCTGTGTAGTATCTTTTTTTTCTTTTTATAAAATAGGATAAATTTATAGTCTTTTTTAATCGATATAACTTATATCCACAGTTAATAAGTAGTATTTTTATATTATTCAATTATAACTATAAATGTTTGATTTTAATACTTATAAATCACAAATATAGTAATTGATTAAATTCGCCGACAATGTAAGTACTAATTTTCTCTACTATATACATACAATAAACTTTACTATTATTTTGAAATTAACATAATTACTTGACATCTTTATATTTTTAATGATATATTTTATTATAATATTTTGGATTCCATCAAGACAAGACATTTAATATAACATTTATTAGTTGAATTAAAATCTAAAGATTATCTAACTATTATTTCTTTATATCCACATGTTAATTTTTTTTATTAAATTAGTGCATATAGATAATTTTTTATTATCTCTATCCCCTTTTAATAAGGATTCAACTTAACAATATAGAATTTTTTAGTTGAGCTAGACTTATAGATAATTTTTCTAATATACTCATAATTGTTTTAATATATAATTTAATTTTCATTGTGTTAGTGTAAAATACGACGACTTGAAAACTATGATTACTATTTGACAATGCAATATTTTTTAATATACTGCACATAAATTAAATAAAATTCTTTATATATTTTAACGATTTTTAATGTATTATAAATAATAATTACTAGTTAATTATAATTAATAGTTTAGAGTTTCAAAATAAATATATTAAAGGACATCAGTGTGTGGCAACTTCACTACTTCGCTAACTGACTAAAGCACCAGCATTTGTGAATCCAGACTGATTCCTCTCTCACATAACGAACCCAATATGGAAATCATTCCGATCCCCGCCGATTCCTACACTCTAGGCTTCATCGGCGCCGGTAAAATGGCCGAGAGCATTGCCAAAGGCGCCGTCCGCTCCGGCGTCTTGTCTCCTTCTCGCATATGCACTGCTCACTCCAATCCCGCTCGCCGCGCCGCCTTCGAGTCCGTCGGCATCACACTCCTTGCTTCAAACGACGACGTATTCTCTTTCTTCTGTTTTACTCTTCATCCTCCGAACAGTTATTAAAACTTACAACCGCGTTTTCATTTTATCATTTTCTGATTAATTATTCTTTGTATAGGTCGTTCGAGAAAGCAACGTCGTCGTTTTATCGGTTAAACCTCAATTAGGTGTTTATCGGTTTAAGTGTCGTTTTGCCTTTGATTGACCTGCGTTTTTATTGACGAACTGTGTTGTTGCAGTGAAAGACGTTGTGTTGAAATTGAAGCCGCTTCTTACTAAAAACAAACTCTTGGTTTCTGTTGCTGCTGGAATCAAGTTGAAAGATCTTCAGGTAACCGAATCCAATCCTTTTTCTCCTTCATTTCTCCATCCAGTATACTAGAGTGATCTTAGTTCTTACTAGCTATGAAAGCATATATACAAACACCAGACAAGACACTCCCACTGATATGCACACACAGATAATAATTTAACAAAATAAGAGTGATTGAACGTATCAGACACCGAACTTACCTTTAACTTGAAGTATTGTGCTACATAGTTTATTTGTATAGAGCAAATTATTGTTATTATTACACAAGCTTAGCTTGGGGTAAGCTGTTTGTACAAAAAGTTATCCGTAAGCTATTTGGGGAAAATAAGCTAAACACAATTTATAAACATATTATAAACTATTTTTATAAGTTTTTCCAAGCACCTATGCAACTGTTTATATTATAAAAAAAAAAGGCTAAATAAACTTTTAAACACCACTTTTTGAATAATTTGGCCACTCTAAGTGTCAATTTTGGTCGATTTGTATTCTGTTCATGCTTAAATGTGACTGTATAACCAATTTAGTTCTTGAATTTTTCTTAACTTTTTTACAAATGCATTTCTTCAATAAGTGTGATTCTAAGATATTAAATATTAGATGATTATGAATGTGTGAAAACAAGTAAAGTGTATTAATGAAGAAGTTACTATATTCGGGGATTAATCTACGCATATGAACACTTGTAGCGACCAAAGTAATATAAATTGCCATCTTATGTCCATTTCCTAGCCTTAAAGATTTAGTTTGGTTGCATATTTTTATTGAAAATAGTTGTTGCATAAAATGTAGGAATGGTCTGGGAGCAATAGATTTATAAGGGTAATGCCTAATACACCTGCTGCAGTTGGCGAGGCTGCGTCAGGTATTACCAATTTTTACTGTTGCAGAATGCCTTCTCTCATGCATTATGATAATTCTGTAGTTTTTTTTACCAGAATACAATGGCTATTACTTATTGCATTTCTTTCTTTATCAATCTTGTTGACAATTACAAAGTTGCATGAATAAATTAACTTAAGCTAAACTATGACAGTTATGAGCTTGGGGGGAGCTGCAACAGAAGAAGATGGAAATCTGATATCCCAATTATTTGGGTCAATTGGCAAAATATGGAAAGCCGATGATAAGTATTTTGATGCAATAACTGGCCTGAGGTATGTAAATCTCATTTTATCTTTAATGAATGGAAATTCTAAGGTGGGAGATGATAGAGGTGTGGTACAAGGACATAGGATAAGGAAGGGTTTAAGTCTAGTTCTGTCATGCCCATACAATTCTTATTCTTAGCTATTCACATTTGAGAGAACAAAAGAAGTGTGTCTGGTATCTGATGATATTCTGTTGGGTGATAATTGTCCTTTTTCTCTGTTTTGGTTATGTGTATATGTGGGAATTGGACCCAGGCCTACCTCTACCCAATTCTGCATTCTTCCCCAAACCCCCAAGTTAAAACAACTTTGTTGTATTTACTAAAATATGTTATATTTTCCTGAATTGTTCAGTGGCAGTGGTCCTGCTTATATTTATTTAGCAATAGAGGCTCTGGCTGATGGAGGAGTAGCAGCTGGTCTACCACGTGATCTTGCATTAAGTTTAGCTTCTCAGACTGTAAGTGAAGTGAAATATTATCCTTTTGACTATTTAATTGTGTATTAAATTCGGGCGATGCTTGCTCTTCAATTGTCTTCTACTCTTATCCATTTTGTCAAAATGCCAGATTTGAAGAAAAGAATATTTGAGATGCTTTAAATAAATATGATGTGATTTGTCTTTTTTTAACATTTTGAAAAGTAAAATTATTTCAATATTCTGTAGGATGATATTCCCCGTTTGCCATGATTAAAACTTCTTCTGGCTTTTAAGCAAGTTGAAGAGGGCGAGCCTTTACACAACAGTAAGACAGCCGCCTTGTGTTGTAGAGGTCATGGCCTCATGGGTTCAAAATAATGGAAACCGCCTCTCTGCTTGCGAGGATATACTATGTACATCTGCCCTCCTATGACCCTACTTGGTTGAAGTCTCATGCATTAGGCCGTCCTTAAAATGTTTATATTGTTTCCATCAGCTGTCTTGTGTGTAAGTCCATGCTTGATAAAGGCATCCAACAATGAATAAGGAATTTATTCTAGTGTCAGCTATTTTGCTATGTTTACTGGGCAGAGTGATCAAGCAACTGTAAAATAACTCTAAACAATCTAGTTGATGAACTCATACCCGCAGATAGGCATATAGTAGTACTCCAAAGAAGACCAACAAATAAAAAGATAAGGTTACAGTTAAAGAAATTGTTGCTTCTTGAATATGTGGCAGCAAGAATCCTACTGGACATTATGTTGTAGGGGCTAATCATTGGCATACCGTACTTCTATTGAAACACTTTTGTTCCTAAATATAGTTGTTCTCTTGACTAATGTTTGTGTTTTCCAGGTATTAGGAGCAGCATCAATGGCCACCCAAAGTGGGAAGCACCCAGGACAGCTCAAGGATGACGTAACTTCTCCTGGAGGGACAACAATTGCAGGCATTCATGAGTTGGAAAAAGGGGGTTTCCGTGGAACACTGATGAATGCTGTTGTTGCTGCTGCTAAACGCAGCCGGGAGCTTTCATGAATCTATAGATGAGGATCCTATGATTTCTAAACGAAAATTTGATTTCAGCAGAATTTTCTGCTTATAGTATGTCAAATTAGGGTTCTGTTTTTGAGTAAAACTTGTGAGAATGTTTAGTCATAGCAACATTCTTCTTTTATAAATGCTACTAGTTATGGTCGAGTTTGGCCTATTAGCAGTTATCCCAGTATAACAGTCAGTTTCGCTAACACTATGGATGCGGACACATGACAGGGATTGACTTTCATTCATGGAAGATGATTAAATCATACGAATACTTGGCCAACATGGATATGCAATTATGCATTTTATTTCCAATCCTTCCAAGCTTATTTGTTTAAATGCCAATCTTCATACTTTGAAAGGTAATAAAGGTTCCACATCAAAATCAAATCAGATATCTTACTATGTTAAATGTTTTCAAAGGGAGGTTAGAATGATCAACATTAGCCACAAAGTAAAAGAGTTTATTCTGAGGTAAAATAAAAGTTTAATTGTCAGCTTGATTTTTGATATAATTGTTTATCGTACTGAAGCCCCATTCCATACACAAATTCATGCCAAACTTAATACCTTATCTTACAAAATTAAGGTCGTTGATTCAGTTTTTCTAATACAACTAGCTCAAGTTCATTTTCCTGAAGAATGAACATTTATAATCTAGTGTGTTGGCAACTGCCATGAAATCGGATGGCGGATGCTGAGACACTCCAGTGCAGATTCCAAGCCTTTGGAGTTATGAAATGTGATGAAAAACGTATTCTTAAATGCTTTGACCCCCAAGTATTCATTATAAATGGGAATTTAAAATAAATTTTGTTTCATGTAAGTCATATTACAGAACACATGGATAGGATTAGGATCTGAATATCTTGCAATAATAAAGTATAAGCCTCTTTCAAACTAATCATGACTTATTGCAAAATCAAGTTAATTTTAAATTAGTTATTTCTAATACAGAACACTCATGATTTGTTAATTCATCTCTAATATCAAATGTTGATTTACACATGAATGGTTATTAAAAGAACGAGATACCTCTAATATTATTGCATGATTAACTGATGACATGGTTCACCAACAACATCTTCTGTGATTGCAATCGCAAATATATAACAATGATTTCTTGAGAATCAGACAAGATTTGAGGCTACTTTTCGAATTACCTATTAGCTTGGGAGGAGGTTAGCATTTCAGGTGAAATTTAAATGGCATGAGGAAGCTGTATATCACAATTTCATTTGCAATCTCAAACCCATACATCAAACAAAATGGATAAATTTGAAAGAAAAGCTATTTATTAGCAGGATCAACATGGAACACAGATTGATCAAACTGAATCATAGTAATCGTACATTAAGGAACATTTGATTGATCACTATTATTGTTCATGGAAAAAATACTTAAGACATGCAATGAAATTGTAATTTACAAGTCATGATGCCTAATCATCAGTTATTAACAGATTTCCCCGAAGCACTATCAAAATGCAGCAGAAGTATGACATTATTTGACAATAAGAGATTAAATTATCCAACAATGACATACCAATAATTTTCCTCTTATACATAGAAAATGGTGACTTGTAAGTTTGAGTATTGCTACTTTTGTCAGAGGGAATTATCGTGCGAGCAAAGGAATAACAGGATTTAAACCAATGTAATATACTTAATGGAAATCTATAATATCAGTAGTAAACTACAAGTGAAAGTGTATAACATTTGTAGCATACAACACATATTAGTAGAAAGTAATCTTATTCTTTATCTTGTATCAAGTTTTTGACCATATTTACCAAAGGAAGAGTTCCCTTTGCCATAATCTCTACCCTAGATGTATTTGAAGCATAAGAAAATAGAGACAGTCCAAAAAAGAAGAGCTCAGGAAGATACAGTCTTGATGATAAGAATCCATGCCAATAATGAGGTTCCAGATTAAAAAATGCATCGAAAAATCTCCTTGTGCCAGGTAAATCAAGCTTGAGTAAGACGTCCATACCAAAACAAAAGAACTCCCTTTGTCGCCTCCTTTGGATTGGCCATAAGTCTTTCCATACTTGTCCAGATATTTCATCTCCTGAAAGACCTCTATCAGAACCAAGATACCGAACGATAGCGTTAGCAACGATAGGAGCTGCAGCTAGTGTCCTTGCTACCATATACCCGGTTGAAGGATGAACCATCCCGGCCGTACCGCCAATTCCAATAACTCTCTGAGGGAGAACTGGAAGTGGGCCACCCATGGGAATGACACAATGCTCATCTTCTTCAATGCTTTTCACATTAATACCCAAATGTTTCAACCTAGCAACCATTCTATCCTGTATATCATCCATCCGTAACCCAGGGCGCGCAACAAGAGACGTTTCTTCAAGAAATATCTTGGTGGATGAAAACGGCATTGCGTATAGAAAAGTAGGTATTTTACTATTTCTCTCCTTGAGCTCCTTGTCATTGGCCAAGTGTGAATCTCTCCAGTCCATAAAAAGCATTTTATCGACATCAAACGGGTGTTCATCAACCTCGGCCAAAATCCCGTAAGCAACTTGGTAACCCGGGTTATACGGTTTATCATACTGAACAAGACACCTTGAAAAGCCAGTAGCATCAAGAACAACAGTAGCCTGAACCGTGACACCGTCGTTACAAATCAGCAACGATTTGGTATCCTCGTGAATGACCTTGATAACTTTAGCTTGGTGAAACTTTACACCATTTAATATGCATTTTTGTAGCATCTTTGATTTCAAAAGCTTCCTATTAACCCTACCATAAGGTCTATCAAGATCCTTTTTCGTTTTATCATCAATATAAACAACAGCACCAGACCAAGTTGTGTCAAGGCAATCAAGTAAATCCATTGCTTCAAATTCATCCACCCAAACACCATAATTATTAGGCCAAATTAATCTAGGGTTTGGGTCAATAGCACAAACTGAAAGCCCTGCTTCAGAAACTTGCTGTGCTACTGCAAGACCTGCAGGACCACCTCCAACAACAGCAAGATCCACAACAGTTCCCTTTGATGAATCATACAAAGGAAGTTCAAAATCCAAATTCTCTTTCTTAAATTCAGGAACAAGCTCAAAAAGTGCACTGCTACTAGCCCTCAAACCACAAACACATTTACCCAACTTCAAAAATGGTTTTTTGGAACCAAATCTAAGCTCATGGTTTTGCAACTTACTATAGGAGGCTGAATTATTGCTCAATTTTTCTGAATAACCATGAAGTGGGTGTAAAAATTGAAGCTTGTTTGGTGTTTTGAGCAAAGTATCCATAGTTATCATATGAAATTTATAATAAATCTTTAAAAAATCCTTAATGAAAATTAAAAAAGGACTCAAAAAACCATCTGGGTCACACTAAATAACATACTGCAAGGAGAACTTTCCTAAAAAATGTCAACTTTGTATAGTTATTATTACACCAATAATCACAGTAAGCAATAATTTTTGAGGTAGAGTTTTTGGCTTACCGTGGAGGAGAGAAAGAGGAGAAAACGAAGCATTGCACAAAAGGGGTAATGGTAAATCTCGTGTGGACACCAAACACCACATGTCAAAGAAAATTCCAAGTGGATCATCTTTTATTTATTTATTTTATATCTTTTTTATAAAAGGAAAATTGTTGGTGTTCGATAATATCCACCACATGGGTTGGAAATGCCAAATGTCCACTGATTCACCAATCAACATCGTAATTATATAGTTTACCCTTATCTCAGAAGGTTTTTTATTTATTTTTTCAATTTAGTGAATTATACTATTGGTCTTACTAGGAGTTCATTCAACTAACATTTAAATTAATTAAATTATTTTACCTTTTTTTAAGGATTAAATTATTTTAACCAAAGATACAAAATAATATAAGTTTTATGATTAAGTTATCATAACTCTATTATTGTGTAATCAAACGACACTCAATATATATTTAACAATTATAAAAAAATTGAGTAAAAATTAAAAATATTATTTAAAAATTATACAAAATCTTTAGTATAAAGAAGAACTATATCAAAAGTATGTATTTTTAAAAATTATTATTGTTTGGTTTTTATTATATTAGTTTAAGTTTTTAATCGTCTTCACAATAATCTTAAATGTTAATTAGAGAAGTTTGAGACTCGTTTATGGATTGATGTTTGGTTAGAGGGAGGCGCTCTAAGTGAGTGTTTTAGTAGACTTTATAGTTTGGCGGTTGATAAGGAGATTTTAGTGGTTGAGATGTTTAGGCGGGGGATTGGTATGGATGATGAGGGGTGGAGATGGAGAATGATGTTATTTGGTTCGGAAGAGGAACATGTCCCTCCTTATTTGACGAGATATTGGTGAAATTGATCATTAGTTGTGTATACGTGGTTTTGGTGTGCAAGAATCAGTAGAACATTTATTTTTGAATGTCCTTGCTTTGGAAATATTTGGAAAGCGATTTTGCAATGGTGTATCACCAGAGCAATTCTAAACCTGTCTCTCGACTATACTTTTCAATTCCCATATTTAGATAATGGTGGTAAGAGATGACAACACAATCTGCACATGCGGGTAACTATCTGAATCGTCTCGAATTTGATTGGATGAGTACGTATTTTCTTCAAAATTTAAACTCGAGATCAGGGACTGGTTTGGGGATATTGATATCCATCCCGAATCCGTCTCGTTAGTAATATTATCGTCATTTTAATTTTTTATATACATGAACATATTTAATATATTTAATATTTTTTAAAAAATTAAAAATTATAATCCTCATCTATATAAAATATGATTTTAATATATTTTTTTAATTTTATTATTGTATAATAATAATTATTTTATTATATTAATTATAATAAATATGACTATTAGATTTATTATTTTATATATATAAATAAGTATGGGTGTGACGTAACCCAAACTCCAACAGAGATAAAGACTTAAATATCACACCTGATAAAAAAGAGGTGGATGCAAATTTTCTCCGACTAATCGGATGCGGAGGTGGAGGAGACAAAATTCACCCTCGCTTTATTGCTATGTCCAATGGCGGCAGAGTCACGAGGGAGAATCTTAATTCTATTTGGTTAGTTGTTGTCTAGTTGTTGTGGAAAACGCAAAATTAATAAATTCTTTGAAAATGTCAAATTTTGGTTGTGGTACTAGTTTATGTTTAAATATACTATTAAAAGATTTAATTAGGATTTGCACCATTAATTTTTACAACCTTTGGTGTGTTTAGATTTGATTGAAGTATGTTTGATATTTTGGTGTGATTCAATGAAAGCACTAATTATTCTAATGATCTCATTGTATATTGATTTGTTTACTTTTAATGTGTCTTTGTCCTTTGAGCAGTGATCGTTATCTTTGTGTATATATATATATATATATATAATTTTGATTTTAAAAAAGTTAGGGAGGTTTGGAGGTTTGAATTTTTTTTTTTAAAAAAATCATTTTGGTATTTTTCTTTAACTAAAAATTGTATCTAAATTTATAAAAAAATATTAAATAAATATACGCATTCAGAGCATTTTTTTTATTTCAAGTTTTTTGGGATACAGTCGAAGATTTTCTTTTTCAAATGAAACACTTCCTTTTGGACCAATGACAGCAACATGAGTTATAGACTTGATCCCATGAGCAACCAGACTAATTAAGGATTAAATTGAATAAATACATGATTAATTAATTTTTCTCATTAATAAATCTATAATTAAGGATTAATTGAATAAATACATATTAATAAATACATGGATAAATACATATATAATTAATTAATCATGTATTTATTCAATTTAATCCTTAATTTGTGAATAACATGATTCATTGATTTATAATTTTAATTTTTTTATTCTCATTTTTCCTTGCACGGGCTTGGTTACACTAGTATATTTTATAAGAAAATATTTTGTGAACACTTATACATTCAGTTGATCACTTAAGGGATAAATAAATAGAGAAACTGATTTAATAAATACAATATATTGACGATTTAATAAAAAGACAGTTATAATTATAAGAGTTAATAATAAATAGAGAAATAATGTGTCGAATATGTGTATAAAAATTTGAGAAGTAAAAATATAAATATAAGAGTTAATATTTTATATTCACCATAATAAATAGAAACCTAAAAAAGTATAGTTACCTGACATGTTATTAAGGGTCAATAATTTCAATTTGCCAATTTTGCCCATATTTTTCATAGTAAAAAATGACATAAAATTATTGATAAATTGAGATTGATCAAGAAATGTAGATAGAAGATTACGTTAATATAAAATAAAATAAACCAGTTATTCAAAGTAGTATATTAATAGTTTGAAAATTCAAACAGCATACAGTGCTGAACCCTTGGCAATATGGTAATGTATAACAAACTTTGACAACTCAAACCAGGTAGAATAATACCACATGCATAAGATATATAATTAATTAATGTGAAGCCATTAGTGAGGCTTGATTAGTGAGAATCTTTAGAGGTTGGAAACCATGACGAATAGTTGCTTCCCATACTTTGTCAGTGCTAAGTATAGTGGAACCACACTCATGAACATTCCATCCCTCTAAGGCATGAATTATTCCACCAATACGCCACGCACTCATTACTCTTCTTGGAAGCCAATTCTGTTACATTATAAATAAATTAATTATTAGTTTGCTAACATTTAATATTTTTAATTTAGACTATGTTACAAACCTCGCAAGAGTGTGAATTCGTTAATGTAGTAGGAGTAATCATTGCTGGCGTATAGTGGTAGAAGCATCCTTTTCGCATTTTCTTTGGAGGAAATTGAGAAAATGGTATGAACAATGTTCCTTCTGCTGCTTTCATTTGCTCATTTTCATCCCATTCATCTCCAACTAACCATATCTGTTACACTCATTATATTATTACAAAATTAATCAATTCAATACAAATACACATAGAAAATAGCTGAAACTACCAAGTCAATTTAAAATTGTGACAAATTTTAAAATATATATAAGAAAATGGATCAACCTTTGGAGTATCAATTGGTAAAATTGTCAAGCTTCCTTTTGACACGATGACCCTTTGTTCAAGCTCTTTAAGCTCATCCTTATATAATACACCCACCTATACTTACATGGATGTTGAAAATGAAAATAAAATCACAAGATAGGCTAATATAAAACATGACATGAATTTCCGTTCCAATCTTTAATTACACATTGACATACCTGTACATTTTTGGAGGATAAAGCATTAGCAATGGCAAAGGCAACCTTATTAAACTTGCCACGAAGAAGCACTTGATTTGTCCCTTTAGGAATGTTGTTTAGCACAGTAGCAGCAGCTAGGCTACTGCCGTCTACAATTTTTATTTTCAGTTGTGGGAACCTTTCTATATAAAGTTCCCAATGTGCATTAACCTGTTCTTTCTGCATACATCAAAAACTATTTTTTTACTTCATATTCGATATATATATATATATTCTAATTTTTAGCAAACATGTATACACACTAAAAAATTCTTCATTGTCGCATTATTGACCGTAATATTGTTATAAAATCACAAAAAAATAAATGATAAAAAATTAAAAATAAAATCAATACATTTCAATAGAGCTATCAATAGGGCTGAAGTTCACAACATGTCCCACTTGACCTTTATGTCTTTTTTCCAAAAAAACTCAATTTTTTTTATCAATAATAATTGAAAAATTAGATTTTGTATTCCCACACTTTACCATCTATTCCTACAATTTAGAAAAAAAACTCAATTTTATTTCTACTATTTTTACTTCTTCTTATTTAAAATTTTCGGACCCATTTTTTGCTTTCACAAATATAAAATTTGTGATATGTGACTTTATTTTCTTTCAAATATCCGATTTAGAAAATTATGTATTGGGAATTTCACTTTTAAAATTTTTAGTACGAAAAAGTTTTATATACAGAAAATTTTGAAAGGTAAAAGTGAAATTATACATGTATATAATCTAATAGTCTAATTAGTGGTTAACTTTTTTGAAGATTTTTGGATTGAGAATATTTTTAGATAGATGTTCATTCAACCCCTCAGGTTATTTTTTTTTATGCGATTTTAATTTTTGATAGTGTTAAATATACTATAGAATCGAGAGTACGGATGAGCATTTTTCTGAGTGTTAATTTCTTAGTCTAGTGGACTTTTTGGCTTTCATCCACGCTGAGATCATGCACAATGAACTTTTTTCTTAATAAGTATCAGTTCAGACGAGGGAACCTTCACCGTGAAGTTAAAAAAAATGTGTTTATAAATATAGTGTTTTTACAAGCATTCTCTCTTCACTTTTTTTTTTGGATTCTACTCAATTAAATGCACTAAAATAAATATATATTGAAATGTAATGATATATAGTTATTGATATGACTCATTTAATAATTTTTTTTGAAGTGTTAGAATTAAAAAGATTGAATGTTTATTAAACATTATGATTAAAAATTATAAACACCCAAAAATGAAAGCTACATTTGTGATGCCATAGGCTGCAATGATTTGCCAATTATAATTAACTTTTTAACATTTGTGCTGAAAAACATAGTCTAAACCATGGAGCAACTTAAGGCAATACAAAATTCACCATGTTACCTAGTACATGCAATAACATATACTTAGAAGTTAAAAGAAAATGATTTATCCAATAATCAATGTAATTATAAATTAACAGAAGGTTCGTGTGAAATTACCTGATTTAAAAGTCCTAGACTTATCACCTTTGCTCCACTTAACTCAGCCTCTATAATTGCATCTTCAATCAAGTTGTTCAATGTTATGCTCTGCTTTTTTGAGAAATACTGCAAAGCATGAAATAAAAAAAAGTATTAAGTTTATGTAAAAATAACTGGTATTAATGAAGTTGTAAAACAAATAAAAAAATATTAAAAATAAAGAATTGATACCCGAAATACATACATAAATGTATAAGTATATAATTTTTAAGAACTAAAAATTTACATATCTGTCTATAACGAAAATTATGTATGGGTCAATGTAAAAATCAACGGACCACAATTCTTTTTGCCTTTCGTTATTTAAGTAATTGTAATAACGAGCATCACTAAATGATTTATCCTAGTTGGATTAGAATGAAAAATCTAAATTCACAAATAAAATCATACTTGTGTTTTAAATCTTGGTATAAGCCAACAATGCAGTTTGAGATCCTTGAAGGTGTTGCTTTCTAAAACAAATGCAGTCCCACTAATCCAAGTCATAAAGATAGAACACATTGTAAAAGGCCACAATAAACGTAAATACCATATAGATGTTTGAGGATTGGAGGCTAAGGAAGAAAATCCTAAGCGCAATTGATAAATGGAATCAAGTGTGGTTAAATGTGTTAAATGAACCACATCTGGTGACTCCTTTGGTTTCTTTAAAGAGGCTTCATATGTAGCATCTGTGGATTTATCTACAGTACCGTAGATGTAATCATACATAGGCATGAAAAGTGAGTAATTAGTCCTAAATTTGGTGTGATGCAGTGAGTGATACCTGTGAAAACCAATAACAAAATTAATTAGCTAGTATGAGTTTAAGAGTTTTGATCGTAGAAATTATGAACTTCATCATTTATTACATGTCTTAAATGCAAGCAGTTTCACCCAAAAATTAATATTAGATATCTAGTTAGTTTACTAAGTCTTAATTAGTTGGTCAGTATGTTAATTAACTAATGAATATTTTCAATTATATTTAAAAACTTACGATGGCGTGTATGTGAGATACTTGAATTGGGGAAAGAAGTGGAAGAGTTTGTGAGGAAAGAACTCAAAGTTGCAATGACCCATGTAGTTCATGAAATCGATGTAAAAGATGTAGCCATATAGTGCAGCCACAGAAGATGTTTTGGTGAACAGTGTTGTCAAGATTGGTATAGCGAAAAGCGTAAAATATGCCAAGTGCTCACCAAATGGATGTATCACAGCTGCCAACAAAAACACAAAAAGTTACTCACAACTTTATTATATAGTTGCTCTCTTGCTAATTTGGCTAATCAATTAAATTATTTTTGTTGTGTCGTGTATTTTGAAATATATATCTTTTAATTAATATAATTCATCCATCCATTTATAAGGTGAAAGATATATTTAATTTATAAATTTTGTTTTCGTGATAGTTTTTTTTTAAAAGGATTTTATTTACATTTCATATAATGTGATATTTTTAACACACATTTTTACTTTTAGACAGTGATGAGATATACATTATATACATCGAAGATGGTTGTCTCTGCTATTAGTTTTATTTTATAATTAGTTTTTAAATAATTTTTTTTTTTTGTGAAAAGTTAAACGATTTCCTCACTAAAAATTATTTAATATTTTCTTTGAAGAATTAAATGTACAAGGAGTGTGATAAATAAATTATTGAAGGTTTAAATTTAATGATGCCTTCAAAATTATCACACACATAGAGAAATATATTTTTAATAGTGTTAAAATTGAAAAATAGAAAACAATTTTGAAATATCTTCAAATTTTGGATATATAATGTTATAATTTTGTAATCTTCAAATTTTGAATTTAATGATTAAGCATTGACAATCGTACAATGGAAATTTATCATCTTATCACGTAGGCTTATTTTATACCCATATTTTAAAAATGATTATCACACTCTATTTTTATTGAATTTCCGTGTAAAATTATTTACATTTTTATATATACATTAATAGTGTAAAATTTTGCCTCTACTTATCAAATTTTTTTAAATTCGTAGTGCTCTCAAGATTAGACATCTAAAACATGATCCAATCAATCTAACAACGGTCATGAATTGATTCATCTTTACAAAACCGGTCGATTTGTAAAATAAAATTCCTCTCTCGTTTATATCATATCCAATTTAAAATTGTAGACACAAATTAAGCATTGAAGATGAAGAGAGAAAAAAAGTTCATACAAGTGATAGGCTCAGTGACAATTGAAGAATGATGATGAGAATGATAGCGAGAGTAGAGATAATGGTGATGAAGCGCTCTGTGTAGCCAATAATATAAGAACTCCACTGGTCCAGCATGCAAGATAGCAGTAAAAACTACACCATCTGTTCTCCACCAAGGTAAATTGGCAGTCATAGGAATTGTTGTGTATACTATATAACTTAATAGTGCAGTAAACAAAATTTGGTCATCCCTGCAAATGTTACCCAATCAAAAGCTTCAATTAGATTAACTTAATCTTTCAAATAAGTTATTATTTAATTTTGATAAACTATAAGATACAATTTTCATTAGATTATCGATTAATTGGATCAAGCTCATCTAAAATAAACATCACACATTAGTGATTAAGAGTAATATTTATAGTTGATAAATAAATAAATAATTAATATTATATTCACGTATATAAAGGATCGGATCCATAAAAAAGTAACTATTTATATAATATAATATATGAGAGTTTCTTCATTACATTGATAAATTGAAAGATTGTGGTACAATTTTTTCATTAACTAATAAATTAATTATCGTTTTGTGAATAAAAAATATATTTGTAAACTTTTATACTTAAAAAAAATCATTTCGTAGAAAAAAATATATAATTTCATTGTTTATAAGTATTATTCTAATTTATATATTTTTTTTTTTATAAAAATATTCAATATTCACTGTCAGTAATAACCAATCTAAATTTCTTTTTAAATGTTATTTTGTTGACACTTTTAATAAACGATATTTAGTTAATATAATTATTAAATGATATTAAATATTCTTTATTAAATAAAAATTCATTTATTTATTAATTTAAAAATTAAATATATCGGTACATGTTGATTTTGTACATGTACCATAAAATTCCTCATAATACATATTAGGTGTTGCAATTCAGACTTGCCTCCGCCGTATCCATTTATATATGCATAACAAATCAAATCATAGGTTATTAACTATTATTGAGTACTCAGTTTAGTTAGATGAGCCAAATCTCAATTAATTAATTATATAAACTATACTAGTATTTAATTTAGAAAGAAAAATTAGGGCTTAAATAAGTTTTTATTCTTTATAAATATACCAGATTTCTTTTTTAGTTCTTCTATTTTTGTTTTCAAATAATACTTCTTCAAATATTTTTCATTAACAATTTTGATCCTTCACATTAAAATTAATTTATGTGTATCGTCTGAATTTTTAAATAATTTTTTTGCATGCATGTTTAAGATATTATAAGAATTTATGCTAAAAAAATTTAAATGTTTTTAACAAGGGATAAATTTAATATAATTTTTTTAAGTTGATAGTGCTTAAAAATTCATATTTAATTAATCTTTTGTTAAATATTGTAAATTTTTGTAAGAGAGATTTTTATAATGTTTCAAAGATGAGTATAAAAAATTATTCAAAAATTCAAATAATACACATAAATTGTTTAAAAGATAAAAATCAAAATTATTGATTGAAGATATTTAAAGGATTATTGTTTTTTTTTTAAATTAAAAAACTAAAAATAAAATATAATGTATTTATAAAAAAACAAAAATTAATTTAACCCAAAAATGATTGAAAATTAAATATTTTTGGCACCAATTGGTTTCTCTGTCGACTTGTTCAAATTCGAGGCCTTTGTCAACAATTTTGCTTTTGCCTTTAGCAGTTTGGTAGCGTGAGACAGAAATCCAAATCTGGCTGTGTAGCAATCTGAGGAATATATAAGGGAATATGAGTTGGTACATTGGGTCCCGTTCACCCCGTATGAAAGAGTATATGCTATGTGCAATCCACGGGCTTATAATCACGAACTTTATGTTCATAACCACCAGTACATGCATATACAACACAAGTACACAAAACTTAGTTAGTCAACATCAAAACTTTTAAATGTCTCAACTATAAAAAGTACTAAAATTGCAAACAAAAAAATAAATTATGACCTATATATATCGATCAAACTAACAAATGTGTTTAATATATTTGTTAATGAATTAAAAATAGTAAATTTTTTTATAAGAAAAAAAATTTTGAACTTTTAAAATTTTAAATACACAATTTTTAATATATTTTAATGAAAGATTTCTATATTTTAGTGAGTTTTGTTCTTTTTTTTTTTTTCTTTGACTGGAAAATTAACGTGAGGAAAAGGATCGAGGGTAAGGAAGAAAAGAGAATGAGAAAACACAATATCATTTTGAGAGATATAAAGAAGTATGGTTATAAATAATAAGAGTAAACAAAATAAAAGAACCTTGAAGCTCCCAAGAGGTTTCCAAGGCCAGTCTGTAAGGATGCCTGGTTTGGAAGCCATATTATGAATATGTGATGTGATGTGATGAGATCTTAGCATATGTAAAGCTATTTATATAGTCGTGTTAGCTGATTATACGAGGAACCAGGTGGATTATTTTTAACCGCGTATGTGGTTTATGACAAATCGATTTAAAAGTCATTTGTTATTCTAATCAAAATCAATGATATTAGGTAGAAATATAATTTATCGTTTCTTATGTATTTAGATTTATGGTTGAAAAAATGATTCTATTAATGTTAAGTTTCTATAGAAATAAAGAAAATGAACGTTTTCTCAAAATTTAATTTTTTGAATCTACATCAATTAAATTGTTTTGTCGTTAATTTATAAGAGTATTATCGATTTTTATTATAATTTCAATTAACTTTTAATAATTCATGGTAGATCAACTATCAAGGTGGCATATTTTTATATGTTTCACCTAGCCATACATGTACGAATAGATGGCGAAACTAACATAATTTCCACAAGGGGACAAATATAAAGAATACAATAAAATATATTTAAAACTATACATTTTTTCGACGATATTATTGATGTAAAGTATCTATTATTGTTTTTGAGTTTCGAAAACTTTTTAAAAATTACAATTTATATCACCGACCACTATAAAAATCGAAGGGACAACGACACAAAATCGCTCATAAATATCGAAGGGACAGAAAGAAATGAGAGATGTTGCTCGGAAATAAGTCGAGCAAAATAAAAAAAAGAGAAAGTTGAGAAATGCATCCAACTTTAGTGTATTTATCACAAGAATTTGAAACTCATTATATAACAATGGAAACAAACAAACCCACGTATGTTTTCTATCTAATGTAAGACTTTATTATTTATAGAGTTGAAAACTACTCAAAATATGATAATCTAATGTAAGACTTTATTATTTATAGAGTTGAAAACTACTCAAAATATGATAGTTTTTCAATATAGAAATTCAACAACTTTTAAATTCACACATTAATATACTCTATGTTCCACCATCTACCAATTTATGGGAAGACTAATCCATGTTGTGTAACCTGACTACATCTGAAGCTAGTTAATTCCACTAAGACCAATGATATGTTGGTAAAACTAATTAATATATTAAACATAACCAATAAGAAATGTTTTTTTACAATAATTTGCACATAAATTAAATTAACAATAAAAGAAATAAAAATTGACAATAGTTATTTAAAAAATTGAGTTTGACGATGTTTTAAAGAGTCAAATTCATTAAATTTATAATAAATTAACTAATAATGTATTTTTTTTTGTTATAAACAATTAAATTATTTGTAAGAAATTTTTAATCTATTTTATTTTTGAGTCTTGTCTTAATAATTTTATTGTTGAGAAAATTATCTATCTCTATAGTTAGAAAACAAAGTGAATAAAATCTACAAATCGAGTGATAATTTTTTACTTTTTTGTTTCTGGTAATCTTTTGCCAACGAACTTATTTAAAGTAGCTAATTATATATTATTAAGATAGTTAAATGTTACAATATATCTATTAAAAATATTTAGGTAATCATAAATTACTTCTAAAATTTGAAATAATATATATGCCCTTATATTCACATTGGTTCTCTTGATTAAATTATTTGTCATCTAGGATGTTCTTTGAACACAACTTAAATATCACCTTAGTTGACTCGAATTTAATTGTTTGGTGAATAATTGATAGGAGGCTTAGGATTTTCACTTCAAAGAATTGGAGTATAGGGACTATGACATTCACTTTTTGAAGGAATGTCCTCTCATATAAAGCAAATTGTCAAAAGAATTTTTTTGTATAATATGCAGAAAACTTAATAGTTTTCGAATGTTTTATTTGATGAATTAAAATTGCAAAAAAGTAAAATAAAAATTAATTATAATAGTATTTGTCATTTCTTTTAAAAAAAATATAAAAAAGGAAGAAGAAGAAAAAAATTAACTATTTATTCTAATGTAGTCTCACCCAAACATCGATAATTTTAAAAAAAATTAATATATTTTTAAATAATATTTCAACAAAAATT
>JBBPBP010000003.1:49776622-49798199 GCA_037974735.1 Cicer chorassanicum | reverse complement strand
TCAAAGAGTTATCTCTATATTTAATAAAAAAAAACATAGGTGTAGGGATGAAGACAAATAAATTTTTAACGCAATCCATTTTAATAAAGATTTAATTTGTATACACTATTAGTCAATCTCAATTGTTGAATTATTAAATTTTTTTGATTTTTATGATAATTACATTAAAAATTACAATTATGAATGGTTGTGATGCAGTGACAATATAAAACTTTTTACACTAATAATTAAACTCTTTTAGCGATGCATGCTATACTTAAAACGATTTTTACTGCCTTCCCAATCAAATTGTAAGCATATGTTTATCTCTTTCAACAAGGAAATATCTTTCAACAAGGAATCCTAAAGCACTATCAAAAGAATAAAATATCTTTAAGTTGAATTATCACATGCATAGAGAATAATTACTTTTAATTTTGTTATCAGATGGAGCAAAATAATTACAAATATGTATTTCACACATTAATATGGATATCATGTGAAGCTGAAGATAGGATTCTAATCCCATGGATAATGAGGGCGTTTTTTTGAGCTTAAATAAAAATGATTTTTGTTTTAAATAATTTAGAGATTATTTTTTAGAGATTTTTAAAAAAATGATTTTTTAACTCCCGTTTGTTTCTTATTATAAAAATGATTTAAAAAAAATGATTTTTAACCTGTTTGTATACAATTTTGTAAAAATAATTTTTTTTAACTATAATGATCATTTCGTATACACATTTTAAAATTTGATCAATGTAATTGAATACTCTTAAAAAAACCAATAAATAAACGTACAACAAAAAAACAACGATGTAAAAAAATTGAAAAAGAAAACAAAATTTACTGGATGAAAACCTAGATGAGGGTTAGAAAACTAACAACTTCGTGGAAAAAAAAAAATGGCCACAGCGTGAAAGAGAAAAAACGCATAATGAATTGATGTAAACTGATAGATAAAAATTTATTAAAAATAAACGAGGGTAATTTTGGATTTTCAAAATAAGACATGGGTAATTGCATCATTTTCTCTCGTAGGTAAGTTCTGTCTTTTTCTCTCTCATCTATCGCAAGAGGCAAATGTGAGAAGTTGCTATTTTTAAATTTTCATTTTTAGCCAAAAAAAAATAATTTTTTTTCATTTTTAAAAAATTTAAAACAAACACCCTTCAAATTCTACAATGATTTTTTGCTTGAAAAAATAAATTTTTTCTTTAAAAAAATCTGAAATACCGTTGGTCCTAAGAAGGGATGTGGACCATATGCTATATGCTATTTGTACATGTGTGCTTCGATAAACACATTTATTAATGACAACTCGTTCTCGTTCATTTATTGGACAAATGAATTTGTATTGCGCTACTACCATACTACTCCCTCAAGACTCAACTATTTTTAAGTAAAACATGAATGCATTTGTTGCACTTAAATACAAATAAATGTAAATTAATATATTTATACTTAATGTTATTTCAAAAATATCTTTAAATTAATTAAGGTTGAAATGTACTTTTAATTCTCTATTTTATTGAAAATTAATTTTTAGTTGTATTTTTGGTTTTTTTTTTATAATTTATGGAGTTTTGTTGATCTCCTCCATTTTATGATATGACAAATTCATGGGAATGATGTAATACAAATGAATTAAATAAAATAGAATTGAGTTCAACATTATTCTTTTTACTTTATAATATTTTTTTTACGTTATTACTAATAAAGATATTCGTGAAGTTTTGTCAAATAAAAAATAATAAAACAAATATTGTTTAATGGTATATATTTAATGTTATTCAATTTAGTTGCCACACATTACTACTACACCATTAGTGAATAAGCAACATCGTAAAAATAAAAAGGACCAATAAAATCTCACAAATTGTAAAATAAAGACCAAAAACTTGTTTTAAAATTATGAAGACCAAAAATTAATTTTGAACAAAATAGATAAATTAAAAATACATTTAAACGACTAATTAATTACTGTTATAAAGATATGACAATTATAGTTAGGACCAATAATTTAATAAATATTTTCTATAATCATAAATATAAATAAAATTCAAAATATATTTGATTTAAAATTTAAGTAAAATAAATTTTAATTTTTTATATTTGTGATTAGAAAAAATAAATTTTGTTTTTTATATGAAAATAAAAAAAATTAATTACCGTCCTAAATAAGTTTGAAAACAAATACTTTTACATTAATAAGATGGAGTATCATACTCCATCTTTCTATTCATTTATTGAGCATACATGCAATGTACAACAATTAATACAACCATAATTATAACTTGCCAACAACCTTTTTTTTTCGGAAACTTGCCAACTACCTTCATCTTAAGTTGTTCGGTGCAAAATAATTTTGGTCTATAATATTCATGAGTTAGAATGTGCTCCGTCTTAAATAATTTAGAGATTTTTTAATATAAAAATATTGTAGTCTGTTATTGACTATTGTAATATATTTAATAATTTATAAACACTTATAATATATAATTAATATTATAGCGTTTCGAAACCAATATACACGGACTATGAGTCAGTCATGCTTATAATATTCCCTCCTCCGTATACTTATAACTTTTCCTCCCTCGCATAAGGTATAACAACTCATTTGAAAAACAAATTCTAAAAGGAATGAGCATTTTCCTTTTTAATAAAATATTGTTGATTATTGTTTTTAATTATATCATTTAATTAATATTATATATATTGCTTATCTTTTATTTTGTATGAATGATAATGATAAATATATTAATAATTGATAAAAGTGATTTAATAAAGTATTACTCTCTCTTTTTTATTTATATTTTTTTCTTAATTTGTATGTGAGCGGTCAAATAAATCACTCACTGAAACAAAGAGAACCACACACCATGCTAGCAATTTTGACTTTCCATATTTGTTTAGAAAGGTAAACGAAACAAGTTTAATCTGTCTACTTTTGAATCTTTTAAGTGTAAATCCACTTAAAAGTTTTTATTTATTCTAGTGTTCGGCTTAGACATTGCAACATAACTCCTATTAACGGATATTCATCTGAACTCTTCTTGATTTTGATTGAAAAATCCACGTTGATTGAATGCGAGTGCGGATTCCCCAAAATTAGAACCTAAAAACAAAAGCGGATTTGAGGTATTGATATTCTCCTCACCCCACCCTCAAATCCACCATATTAGTAATATCTTTACTATTTTCAAATTTTTATATACATTTATTGTTGTTTTTTTAGTTTTGAAAATATGTTTCAAAATAAATTTGTCACCGAAGATATTACTGGGTTAAGTCGCATACTAAGTCGCTCTCTTTAAGACGTTTTGCAGTACTGCCAAATTGTGCAAGACAGACTGTATCGAAATTCTACTGCACTGTAAAAAACTTTTCTAAAATTACACCCTTAATATGATGGTTAAAGTCACTATCAATATGGTACTATGATCACTCATAAATCAAAAGGACTATGGTACAAAAATCGCTCTAAAAAATCGAAGCGACTACAATACAAAATTGCTCTAAAAAATCGAAGCGACTACAATACAAAATTGCTCTAAAATATCGAAGGGACTACGATACAAAACCGCTCTAAAATATCAAAGAGACTACTGTACAAAACCACTCTAAAAATATCAAAGGGACATAAAGAAAGGAGAGAAGTGACTCGAAAATGCATCGAGCAGAAGACGGAGAAAAGAGAAAGTTGGAAAATGTATCCAACTTTGATGTGTTTTTCACAAGAGTTTGACACTCCTTATGAGAGTTTTTCAATGTGGGAATTCAACAAATTTTTAAATTCACACACTAACATACTCTATGTTTCAACATTTATTTGTTCATTATATTTAGTATTTTTATATATTAAAAGTTTTAATCTATACTCTAAAGAAAACATGATTTTAATATTTTTATTTTTTTCATTGTATAAAATTTTTTATTTTATGATATTAATAAATATAATTTTTAAATTTATTATTTTATTTTATACATATGAAAAGTGTGGGATCTAGAGAGAAAAACTCAATCTTGTTGGATGCATGATGATGACTCAAATTTCAAACCCGACAATAAATAAGAGTGGATGTGGGTCTTTCTCAATTAAATGTCGAAATGAGGAGGCTAAACCTACTCCGTTCTTGCACCTAACTCCAATTATTAATCTATTTGTCTTGTAAATACAAGCAAGACAACCTTTGGTCTTATAGGGACCTGAGCTCCTGATAGGGCTGTCTCAATGTTTTTGAAGGTCTTATTCAAATTTAAAAATTGGGCCCCTATAATTTCACAACCTTAATATAAAAATTCAATATTCTAACATTTGGTGATGGGTGGTGGCGCCTGGTAGGTTGCAGCCACTATCACAGATTCACAGTGGCGGGAAACTGAGCATTTATTATAGGCATAAGGTGCAAATATAAAATTTTAGAGTGTTCAACATACAAAATTAAGATATCAATGCAATTTTTAAAAGGTTAGGATATACTATAAAAAAAATTG
Source organism: Cicer chorassanicum (assembly GCA_037974735.1). Taxonomy (NCBI): domain Eukaryota; kingdom Viridiplantae; phylum Streptophyta; class Magnoliopsida; order Fabales; family Fabaceae; genus Cicer; species Cicer chorassanicum. Next base: position 49,793,723 of record JBBPBP010000003.1, on the reverse strand, counting down.
GGTCTCTCCCTAATTGGGAGCTTTGTGCCAATGTTCTAATTGCACAAGTTGATAGCTGAGTCTGACTCTTGCCAACAAAAGAAGCCACACCCAAACATTCGACAATAGCCGTCAAAGTCTTGCACTTAAGCAAGACCTTCACGTTGACCCATCGAGGCCCAGTAAAGATCTCATCCAACTCAAAGGTGTACTTTTTGAAAAAAAATCAAGGTATTTACACAAACGACGCCACTGATCCGTATGAAACCACTAGAGACAGTTGTTGGTCATTGGTGACGGCGACAAATCGAGGTTGTTGGTTGTTTAGCTCTCAATGGATACCTTCAAACACTATGACGTCCAAATTAGTAAGAGTTGGGGAGAAGTGAGAGGTAAAGAGTGATGTATATAGTGTTTACAGAGGCATGATCCCCTTTTATAGAGATTTTTCTGCGGGTGATGACGTGGCGACGATTATTCCATTGTCAAAAATTCAATGCAAAATGCAAATTACCGTTTGATCGTCATGTAACAGTTACGATTGACTGGACACAAATTCGGCGTGAATTCAGCACTCTATTGATGTTAGAAGTATGACACTTGTTGAATTAGGCTGAGGTCTACCGACCAATCGCTTGGTGGGTCTTAGATCTGAAATAGTACATATGCACAATATTAATTATCTGTTGCCTATTAGCCTGCGTATATTATATGACATTCACAATTTCAAATTTTCTCAACAACTAAACATGTAGAATTTTCATAAGGAGCACGGCGCCCTTTTAAAAAATAAATAGATATATTAACTACTTCAATAAAAATAAAATCAATTTTTTCAATAAAAATGAAATACTATGTAATAGGAGTTTATATATGTAATAGGAGTTATATTTAGACAAATGAGAAATGATACTAGTAACATTTCAACAGTTACCAACAAATTCTCCGGTGCTGTGACGGATATTTTATTTCTTCACGTTGACATAAAAATATAGAGATATAGGAATAAATTTTGGGGTTTTTATTTTATTTTAATAACCCAATTTTTTTAAAAATTTATCAATATACTCTATTTTGAAAATTATATACCAAACTAACATTTTTATTGATTTATTGACTTAGTTATAAGTCGTTATTTACAAATACGACTTTCTTAAGAACTTTATTTTTAATTATCTGAAAATCGCCATTTCAAAAGGTGATTTTGATGTACTTTTGAAAAATCGTCATTCCAAAAGACGATTTGGTGCGATTAAAGAAAAAAATGAAATCATTAAGAAAGTCGTATTTACAAATGGCGACTTCTAACTAAACTAAAAAAAATGGTAGTTTGGGATATTGTTTTCAAAAGAAAATATATTGGTAATTTTTTTAATTGGATTATAAAAAAAAACCTTAAAATTTGGCTTATTTTTATTTCTAAAATTAGTCATGTCATTGTGTTTCAGTTTTAAGTAGTAATTATGCGGTTGTGTTTGAGTTTTAAGTGGTAATTATAACTACTTCATTTACATACTCAAAAAGAAAAGTTCATACAACATTAAATAACATTATATTGAATACATATTTTTTTTAAATGAATCATTTGATTGATAGTTACATCGTATAGATTATATATATCTATAAATTTTGACATTAATTTATAATTTTTTTTTAAATTTTTAAGTAGAGTGTTGACGAAAATGACTAGAATCTTAGTACATTGATATTAATGCATTTATTGGATGAACTACATTTATTAAGAACTAAAATAGATTAGAATAAGCTAATAGAATACAAAAATAACCAAAATCATAATCCATTGAGACTAATCCACTTATTGGATTAACTATTTGTGAACAAAATTAATGACAACTGTGTAGTTGTATATAATGTTAATCTTAACGCATTCTGGTGACATAGAAAATGTTCATAGACTAATCTTAAAATTTGTTTATATATATATAATTTATATGACAATGACTTTCAATTCAATTATATATTTAAAAAAATATTTATCTAGTATGATTTTATTGAATAAATATAACTCTTATGTGTAATTTAACTCTTTAAAAATAGTGATCAAATTTTGTGGCAAATTAAGGTAAAAATAGTCTGCTAATATTTTTAGTAGATTTATCATTTAAAATATGTAAATGTTAATATGTCCCCTAATAACACATGTCAAAGAATAAAATATAGAAATTTTATCTTATTATAATACGCGTATTCTTAGAAAGTTTAAAAATTATCTTTTCAAATATAAAAGTTTTAATAAATTATCTTTTCAAATATAAATTTTTTAATTTCCTTAACAAGTGTCATGAATAAAATGGTGGCTTTTAGGGTGATGGCTCTAAAACCCCTCGTTCGTGTATGCCATGAAGAATAATTAAGAGTAGTTAGATTAATCAAACTCATACATCCTATAACAATAAATCACATCCCTCTTCTTTTTCCTTTCTCACACCTCTTTCCCCCTTTTCTCTGCTCCCAACCGGAGACATCCATACACCATTTGAACATCTCAAAAGAAAAAAAAAATGATATAATATATTAGTGAAATAAAAAAAACAATTTTTTTCAAAAAAAGAGCAGATTCATGTAAAAGGCAAGGCCATTGAGGCCACAACCTTAGGCCCATTTGTTATATCAATATATATACTTATGAAAAAGGACAATTGGAATGTGGTTACATCCTTAAGACTTAGAACCATCCATCATGTTTATTTATTTATTTTATAGAAGAGCCATCAGTCAAGCTTCTATCTAAAGTACTGTACAAATTCAATAATAGGTCTATTTACCTTTTATTGTCATAATAATATTTTAATATTGAGAACTGCAATATTTTTTTAGAAACAATTAAAACAAAATAAATTGAAAATAGTAAATCAAGCTTTTAAATATTAATTAAAGTGAAACAATCAAAAACAATTTTTTTAGAGTAATTAAAAGCAACTGTAATTGTAAGAAAATGATTATTAAATTTTATAGCTAAAAAATTATATATTGTATATATGACGTTAAGAAATAGAGAGAAAATAAATTATTAAATTGATATACGAAAATTATAGGTATTCATATATGACTCCTACAATTTCATAAGTTATCATACTGTCACAATCAATCACTCGATCCCAAACACAATACTTCAAATCATCGATATTTTGCAAAATGGTTCAATTGATAAAACATTCACCTCAAGATAAATTTATTAAAACATGAAACTAGACAGGATTGTAAACTAAAATCAAACACTAAATTTTTGGAGACAAAAAAACCTAGGACTAGCAACTGAGAAAGTATTGATTCTTTTGTTTTGTTTTTATGGTCCAAACACAAGTCTTGTTGTGAGAAACCATGCTACAATATTGCGGTATTTCATTTTCGAGATCAAGGGAGGAAAAGGTGAGAGAGGGGGTAAAATAAGAGAGTTGTTAATCTACTATATAATAGAATGTGTGAGCTTGATTAATTAATTTATTTTTCCAACGACTAATGTGAGTATTATTAATAAATGTTAGTAATTTGTTGTGGGCGGGCATAGATAACTCTTCACTATGTAAGTCTTTTAAGTATTTATTTATTAGTTATTGTAGTTTTTAACTAATTTAAGAGTTATTTAAATAAATTGTTGTCTTGTGGTTCTTGGATCAATTGAAGATTTATGTTTTTAATTTCTTCACTAAGCAAATATTTCATGTAGTGTTTGTTTTATTTCATTGGTTCAGCAAAATAGGTTATAAGTTTGAAGAAAGACAGTATGCTTAAGTGTCTTTAGAAGAAGAAAATAAAACGGACAACACTATAAAAGAGATGAGACTATATGAAATCCAGGAGGATTGGCAGTGTCTTATGAAAAATCGAGCCACATCCAAGATAAAAATAAATCAAAGACAGTGTCTTATGATTTTTGGATGCAAAGGAGGAAGCTGTTATACCTGGAAGGAAACCTTGTGCAATATTTATGTGTAATTTCCTTTTCTGTATGTATCTATTATAAAATAATATGAGTAGTTAATTTACGTAGTTATTAGGGATTAGATGAACCTTCTTGAATCTATGTAGTTTTTGTTTTCATATGTTATTTATGCAATCCAAACGTATTTGATTGTTCGTACATTTTGTTTTTCATGTTTTTCTGTGCTTAATCACCATAAAATTGAACTTAGAAATTATTTCGTTATTGGAAAATAAGCTATAATAACTTGAACCAAAATATATATTCATATTTCAATACTGTTAAAAGAATATAAAATATTAATATGTGTTTAATTAATTAACGTTCGCACATGCTTTGAGTAACAAATTTGATCAACTAATGAATTAGGATTCGTTGTTATAAAAAAGAATTTTGAGTTAAGGAATTGGTCTTAGTCTAGTTGTTAATTTGAGTTAATCAAATAGATTACATTGTTAAAGTAGTAAATTAATAATTACATAGTGAAAAGAAGGTGATTCAAATTCCCTACTCGTATTTCTCTTATTGAATTGTCTGTATTTAAATTTTCTTTTGTTCAAAATTATCAACCAACTTACATACCTTATGTTACTAAGTGTTTACAACTTTGTTGCATTACTAAATTAATAACAATCTATGTAGAGACAATTTTTACTTATCACTTTAGTACTTGAGCAATTTGGTACATTTAATTAAGATTTCGAAGGATTTTAGTAGTTATTTTAGATTAAATAAATATATAATCCTTCAATCTGGATTTCATGCATGCATAATATATAATCCTTCAAATCATTAGAAAACTTCGCCACTACTTGAAGCACTCCTTGTTGAGGGATCCATCATTTGGAGTAGTATTGTTCTGATTGAGGTGTTTAAACCTTTAAATGCTATCAACTTTCAGTAGTTTGCATCAGGCCTTAAAACAAGATGGTAATATTACAAACTCATACCAGAAACCACTATTAATTGCATTCAAATCCAAGTGCCAAACAAATATCCTACAATAACAAGCAAATTAAGCTTTCTTGATAGTTCGTACTCAGAATACCACATGAACACATGCACTCGATGTGAAACTTTGACACCCCATAATACCCAAGTCTCTATCATAGCACCCCTTCTAAATCTTCGACAATTGCACTCTGCGACATTTTACTCGGCCTTTCTGGTCAACCCTTTCATAGATAACCACTAACCGATTTCGAGGACTGACAATCAACTCAATACCAAATGATAAGTATTCAAGCACTTGAAGAACCCTCCTTTAAAAGCTAGTTATTAAAGAGAAGAATCAAACCACTTAAATACTTCACCGAGCATCTCATACCTCTTGTAGGACTCGAGCACCCCATAATACCCAACTCCCTATTAATAAACAATTGCAACAAGATTTAATGGGTTCAACTCAACATACAATTCATGATGTAATGAAAATCGCAAAACATCAAGTACAATATTTTCTATTTTTTGCAGCTACAGAGAATTAGGAGAGAGACTTTCAACAAATAAAGCGCTTTTATACAAACAGATACACCTTTCAAGGAAATAATACAAATACAACATTTTTTCTCATTACCTACAACTATTTGCCTTTTGCTTATAGAGTTGTTTGTTATTTCTTCAACAATGTGAATTTCTGATAAATAAATTCATATACTGGAAGTAAGCCCTCCAACTGCCATCATCTCTTCGACCCTTTATTTGTACAGCAAAAACATCACCTAAATCCATATGCTTTTAACTAAACTCTGTGCAAGCTTGAACAAGTATATTTTGTGCTTTATGCATAGCACTTGCCTTTACCATTATCATATTCTAAATCTGTATGCCATAATTGAGCACTCCAAAATTCAATTATTTCTGATTTGTATGAATAGATACCCGAATTCTTCTCCCTTTATGTTCATGGCACCTTTTTCTTCCTTTAACCGGTTGTCTTCTACAAGTGGACCCATCATCCAAGATGATTCCACATATAATGGTTTTGGTGATACTCTCCTCAACACGACTATCAACCACTTTTTGAGGAGGGTCTTCTATATCATGGTTGGCATTTTGGTACCTATAGGCATTACCCACAATGCTTTCTAATTCAGCCTTGGGTGCTCTACTTGCTTTGGCAGTAGACACATTTCTTCTCATTCCTTTGTGTTCAGGACACCTCACTCTTTTTTCAACCGGTGGCCTTTTACAAATAGAACCATCTGCCAACATTACTCCACAAATTTTAGCATTCTCGTGAGTGGCACCATCAGTGGTATCTTGAACTATTCTAGGGCGCGACCTGTTGAATTTGAACACACGAGATAGGAAATTATAGCTGCCATTCTCAGCTTCATCTAATTTGTCATCTGTCAGAGGCAGCTTGCTTGATTTAATTGGTATCCCCACTTTCCTCTGAGTGAAGGGTAGAAGCAATTTGGCCACATCTGAAAATGTTGTAGTGCCTGAAGCAAAATTGTTGAGCATTTCAAGAATATCGTTAGGCCGCCGTGTACCATTTTGGATTGTGTTCCATGCATAATCAAATGTACTAAGCAGCTGAGCTTCTGTTCTCAGGGCTTCTCCATTGTTTTGCATCTGTTCAACAAACAGTATTGCCCAAACGAACCATGTTAGTTAAAAAAACTGTACTTTAATATATCTATATTATGCAAGATCTAAATGTGCATGTGAACGGTCTTATGTGCCAAATTTCATAAAATGCAAACACTTCACGTCAACGATAGATTTAGAGTTCCATCGGAGGCATTAGGTATAGGCCTAACTAGAAATTCTCATAATAGACTAGTGGTAAGCAAGAGATTGGTTGGTGTGAGTTATACGAGTCCCCAACTCATTCCTAAATTTTGGTTGAGTCACTTTTTGGACCCTAACTTGTCTCTAGATCCCAACAAACTCGATGCACAACGAGTTGCAGTAAGACCAGGCCCATTTAAGATGAGATTGATTTAGCCCAGAGGAGAACTGAAATAAAATTATAAAGTGACCGTTCAATTATGACTAAAATTAAATTAAATACTTTTAGCATTTTATCATATACTCAAAAACTCAAACACAACTATTATACTAGTGCTTTACTTTAAGATTGCTACCTAAACTACATAGATTTCAGCTTGAATATTTTGTTTACAAAAGTCTCATCACCAACGAAATAGAACAAACAATTAGTGGCGAGTAAGAAATGGGTTTAAGGGTTCTGCTCAACCCTAACCCATTTCTAAATTTTGATCAGATCAATTATTTAGACCTCAACCATTCCCTAGACTGCAACAGGCCTGATGTTTTGCGAGTCAAATGGAACAGGGACGAGACGGGTCTTCAAATGAGCATTGGGAGCTTATGAACAATGGTGACCAAATTTTATCTGATTTCTCCAAAACCTTTCTTTGAGTTATACCTTATACTATCATAAAATAATATGCAACTACAGTCGAGAACTTTTTGAAATGAACCTAATATGCTGAAGTTAATAGTCATCTAGCTTAACTTCTGGAGCAATTAATACATGTTCAGTTGCAACCATCTGAATCTTAACAAACTAAAATAGAAAATGCAAATGAAATATGTACTTACAGGAGCCCATCTATAAACAATAGGGAAGCCTTGTGAAAATATCTCCTGAAACAATGACCTTCCCATTTGAAGAGAAGAATCGTCTGACAAATAGCTATTACCCAAATGTGCTCCATTCCTGCCATAACACTGCAGTCTTGCTCTCACATTGTCAGCTTTTCCAAGGTAAACCACAATTATGCGACGAGGGTCAGCGGCAAGCTTGTAGATTTCACGGCCCAAGCCACTACGCGATACAGCTACTCCAAGCTCATACACTCCCGGACCCAATTTCTGAGGAAGGTTGTGAACCCTGTATCTGGTAGATCCTTCCTTTCCTTTGGAATAGTCTTCCCAATCAGAAGGACCAATAAGAATCTGAAAACAGTTTATAACATGAGCATCTGAACCAAGGTAAGAGGGTAACTACATTTGTACAGTTGGAAGAATTAGTTATAGCCATTCTGTTATGGCTTTAGTTATATAGTTAAAACTATTTAGCTTAGTTCTTACCTCTTACTTAACTTAACGATGAGTATATAAACTAAGTTTTATGTAAAAGCTGTTCATTCAATTCATTTTTTATGATCAATTCAATGACTTAGAGATGAATTCTCTTAGTTAATCTCTCGTTCTTGAAATTTTTCGGTCTAACACACACACACCACACCTCCTTTCAAGCACTAACTCCCATCAAACAATCAATAATTTGTTCTTCTAAATCTAAATTGAAAGATTTGAAAAGTGGCACCGCAGAAAATTGTCTAGCTAGAAGGATAATTAACACTAACAATCATCACCACAAGAATGAAGAATCATTGTGTATTTTGTAAATACAAAACTTTATTTCCTACAAATTAGTATAACTAAGAAGCATTAACATAAGACACATGACACATAATTAAGAACACATTAATGGTAGTATAGAATAGAAAGATATAGAGATAACTGATATGAACCTTCCAGTGGGAGAAGCTAGAATCGTGTTTTGTTCGGTCGCATTGCTCTCTCTTCAATCTATTGGTGACCATTATTCACTTGAGGCTTCTCAAGGATGTTAATTAGAAATGAGATGACCGTTTTTCACTGAGATGAGTGCCACACAGAGTTCCTTAACTTGTATTAGATTCTTCATTCAAAACCTGAAGCAAGTTGTCAATAAAAAAACTTGTGAATCTAGTGAGAATTTGTACTCAAAATCTTAGGTCAAAAAGAGACTTTTTAAGTGGCTACTAAGAGAGACAGGAAAATAAAAGGAATTCTGCAAGGTTCACCAACAATTGGGAATAACTGTTGCAACCTATAATTAATATCTCAAAGTGAAAGCATTATAATGGAATTCCAAAATTTGCAAATCGGAGAGCGTGAAGAAACAACCACGAATATATATTTTTTTTAAATTGAAGATGGATTTAAAAGTTAGTATAAATAAAATCATGAACAAAAACGAAATAGCACAAGAAGTTTAACACGACAGTCTTAAAGATGTGACTGCATAACGGTAAAGATAGTTGAAAGATGGCATTATATATTTTGTTGCAGCTAGCAGAGTTTAGCAACTTACTTCCGATGTATATAACGGTTAGCAGTGGGAGGGAAGAATTGAAAGAGTAGCAATGGCAGCAGTTAGTTACGAAAGAGAGAGACAAGTTTTGAATGGATGAGCAGAAGTGGCACAATTCATAAATGGGAGGAAGGGTGGTTTTCAAGTTTCGATGGAGGCAGGAATGCTTTTCTTAATTAATAAACTACGTAAAATCATTCAAAGTCGGATTTATCTTCCCTCTATAATAATACCTTTGAATTTTTTTAGTGGCCGTTTAGATCACGGTCTGGATTTATTGCTCTTACAAAACCATTTTTTTGGGAATTAAAAAACAAAATTTTATACCAAAACTAGTTGCTTGTTTTTGTATTAGACTTCTACAGACAGGGTGAACCAAACAAAATTTTATAATAGTAATTTTAGTTATCTAATTTTATTAATTCATAAAATTGTCACTTAATTTAAAATATAACAGCTCTATTTACTCCATAAAAAAGTTTGACGTAGTATCCGATTATAGCGTAGAATTAAAGGAATATATTAATTATATTCACGTTGTTAATTAAATTATAAAAAGAAATAAATTAAATTTTTTAAAATATTTTATTGTAATTCCATAAATACTAATTATTCAACATTACTAAATTATTTATCATATCATTTAAAATACCAATCTAAAATATTATTTTGTATGTCAACTAAATTCAAATTGGATTTTCTACTGACATTGGATGGCGAAACATCGGTAAAATTAATAGATCTAGAAATAATTTTTTTTTTTAAACTCAAGGATTTTAAGTTGTTGCATCATTCAATTGGCTTAGAGATCCAACCACGTTAAACTCTTAATCTTAGCACATTTAATTTCTTTTTGTGGGAAACCCTTTGCGAACGGTAATAACAATAATTCAACTTAACAAATGTCTTAAGCATACGTTTTAAGAAAATAAAAAAGAACATTTAAAATGATTTTTTTTAATTTTTATCATTTTAAAATACTACTTCTAGTCTTAATTATATAAAAAAATTAAATATTTTTTGGATCTCATTTATAACAAAGAGTTGCAATTTTAAAAAACATTTATTGTTCAAATAATTTTTTTATCCTCATTTAATATTTATCTTTTAAATATTAACTGATGCGTTTAATGTCTTATATTTTATTTATTTATTTTTCTAATAATTAGAATCAGAGAGTATCACATGCGTAATTTTTTTTTACTAAAAAAACGATATTTATTGATTCAACACGTATAATATATAAATGTAATACAACTTCAAATTTGTTAAAAACATTAACAATGAATTTGCAAACAAATTCATAACATGCAGATTAATAACATAAAACGATAACGCAACATAAAACGACAACATGTTTATATATATGAAAAAATTCAAGTGTTTGAAATATCTATACCTATAAATCTATTACGCTAACGACACAAAAATCATTGATTGAAATATATAATTGATCAAAGCTACTATGTTAATCTTAACTAAAACAAACACCACTTCAAAAAAGAAAAATAAAAATCGTCATACTCATACAACAAAATCGTAATAAAAACAAAAAAAAAAATTAAATAAAAAAAAACAATTTAGAGGAATAATTTTAAAAATAATCATCTTAAATTACCCATTTTCAATTATATAAAAAAGAAAATGAGAGAACTAGGGTTTGAATTAAGAGAAGAGTCTATTGAGAGAGCCTTGTTAATTGAGTATTTCCCTAATATTTTATTCAGAAAAGAAAATAGCAAGAGTAATTCACACAAAGTACACATTGATGGGATCCCTATCCACACCCAGGTGCACAGCGAAATAGGAAAGGCGGCGATGGGATCATCAGAGGATTTTTCGGTGGTAGTATTGGCATCAGATCTCGCCGTCGATGCCCGACCTTTCCTTCTCCATGAACAACAACAACAGCAGCAAGAAGAAGAGAAGTGGCACGATTGTTCTCAGTACCTCTCCCCCGACGAAGATTTCTCCGACCTCGAACTATTACAATTCATTACTCTCCAAGGCTCCGACAAAAACGGAATTCGTATTCTTCGCATCGTCGGCAAGTACTATCCCGGTACCTCTTCTCTCTCCTTCTTTGTTGATTCTTTTCTATACTCAAACATATACTAGCTAATACCTATCAACTTCATAGTGCTATATCATAGATAAGATTCAGATTACAGTCGTTGTTTCAATAACTATTACTAGAAGTTGCATAATTACTTTGATTCAAAGATTTCAACAGAAGATCGTTACTTTGTACTTGTTTTTTTTTTTTTAAAAAACTATGAGCCACGGCATCATATTTTTTTATGGCTTCGCGACCGCAATGCAACTGCCTTGAGGCTGCATCAGCCACATTTCACTGCGATTCTTTACAATATCAATGGTTGTGATGCGTTAGTTACCTCTGCAATTTAAAACCTACTTTAAACTAATTTTTTTGGCATTGATCTTCACCTCTGTTCACCTACTGTGTGATCGAACTGGTTGGTTCAGTCTTTTTTTTTTCTTCTTCCATTTATGATGGGTTGCACTAACTCACTAAGAGTTCATTTCACTGAACGAGCGATTGGCTTTATGAAGGCCTTTTTTTTGCCTCATAATTTCGCATATCCTTTTGTTTGTTGAGGTGAGGCAAACATATTTAGAATCACAAATCTGATTTTGATCATTTTTTAGTGTTTGGGTGTTTAGTGTTGAGAATTATGGTTGACCTCAAGAAAGAGAAAAATAAAACTTAAAATGATTATGTGAAGAAAATGTTATACAATATGATGCACCTTTATATAATGTTATTAATGTAACTAACTTAACAAATTTCACTTAACCATAAGTATCTTTTAACTACCTTTAGCCGTCCCCGCAAGTTGGAAGTGTGTAGCAACATTTACAACTTGGGAAGAACAATACAGTACAAGACAAAGCAAAATACAATGTAATTAATGAAAGAAAATTACAAGAAAAAAAATACAAGCCATAATCACATTGGCTAAACAACAAAATTCATGTTGAAAGTGGTAGCAGCTGAGGTGCATAACTCTCGTTGAAGTCTTCGGTCTACTTTGAGCTAACTTGAAAATCTTTCGGTGTCTCAACGGCAACTCACTCTAATATAGAATAAGAATCTCAATCTTGTATCGTCAAATTTGGCCAACAAAACTTAACCATCATAGGATGGAAGCACAAAGAGAATGAGGAATGTCTAATACCATAGGATAGAAGAACAAAGAAAATGATAACTGCTTTACTACCATATGGTAGAAGCACAAAAAGAAAGCCAACAATGACTAAAAAGAATGAAATTATGGTGAAATATATCACTAAAGAAGATAATGGCTAATCAACGATGAAACTTTCAAAGAATCGCATCTTAAATCACAAAGCATTTTCAATCTTGAATCTTTAAATATTATGTTTGCACATTTCTCTTTTTTTTTTCTTACTTGAGGTGTAATGCACTCTGGCAGGGAAAATTTAAAATAAAGAACAGAACAGACCTTTGTTCAAATAATATAAGAAAGTGACAAGAAAGAAAATATAAACTTAAACCTTTGGCAATATGTATCCAAATTATGTCTTTCCGAGAAGCTGTTCTTTATTACTTCTATCACTGAAGTTGTATACCTGCTTTGAAATGATATGCAGCAACAGTTGTGAGTGCAGAGCGGCTGAAGAGGTATGTCTTTCACAAAATATTCAGTGAGTTGCCAGATGGACCATTTTGCATTGTTTACATGCACAGTACTGTTCAAAAGGAGGATAATTCTCCTGGGATAACCATCTTGAGGTGGATTTATGAAGAACTTCCAGCTGATTTTAAGGACAGGCTTCAAACTATGTACTTCATCCACCCTGGGCTTCGTTCCCGGCTAGTCATAGCTACTCTTGGCAGGTTTTTTTTGAGTGGAGGGTAAGTCAGTCATTGTTTTCCTAGCAAAAATGTTTAGGAATGTCTTTTATTTTACAACCTATGTTTAGCAACAGATGAAATGATAAGGCTAGAAATTACAATTGTGAACTGTTATGACTTTGCTGCATCTGATTTTCATCAGTGTAAGTGCTTGATCAAATGTATAATTTTTTATGTTTAATAATTATTAATAGTTTTGGTTCTGTTTGTTTGTTTTGTTTAGATTATATTGGAAGATCAAGTATGTAAGCCGCCTTCAGTACCTTTGGGATGATATAAAGAAAGGAGAGATTGAGATACCAGAATTTGTAAGAAATCATGATGATATTTTGGAGAATAGGCCACTCACTGATTATGGAATTGAACCCGACCCCTTTCATTTGTCTGGGATGCCTTCGGTTGCATACTCATTTGGAAAATATGAAGAGAGATGGGGAGGAAGGGATCATGTCTCTGAGTATGAATATAACTGAAACGTATTATGAGTGCCACTTTTGTACATAATAGCTAAGAATATATATTTGTATTGCATGCACTTATCTGCAAGATTCTCTATCCGTTGAATTAAAAACTTAACTGTATGTGAGTACATGTTTTACATGTCATGAAAAATTTATTTAAGTACATTAATCTATGAAAGTTCAGAATGTATGAATATCATTTGACTATGCATCCTTGAGCATTCCTTGTTCTCGTACATATACTTGTATGAATTGCTCCCCTAGGTATTAGCTGTATGTCGTGCATGATATCTGATATTAGTGCATGTGGTTTGGCAAGACACTTAAAATGCTTCTTCTTTAGGCTTGTATATGTCACCTGAATGACAGCCTTGTTATTCTTTTTCCTGAAATCAGTCTTTTAATGTTGACAAAGCCAAAAGATGCTCAAAAGTCTGCAACGGTTACTCTAATCCTAATAGCATAGCAATTTTAGAGCACATACCTCCTTTTTGGTGATGGCTAGTGGTAAGATAAGAAAGAAGGAAAAAAGTAGTGTCAATTAGAACAATTATTGGGGATGGGTTAGATAAATAAATAGCTGATGTCATGTTTGATGGGTTACTCTGTATAATGGATAGTTGGATAATTATTGTAAAAGAAGAAATCCTTGGTGCAGGGGAAATCTTTAGCAGTATAGCTTTTGGAAGGCATTGAATTGGGAGTTCTACACAAGTTAATGACGTGTTTTTCTTATATCTCCAATTTTGAGATTGCAACCTTGGGACAAGGTTAGATTTTGGTGGTGGGGTGGGGTGGTATTGCTAGGATATAAGATAAGGGAAAAATATTTTGGTCAGTCAGTTAGGACATTTGGTTAATTAGAGGGGATTCGTTAGTTAGTGTGCGGTTATGGAAGGTTGTCCTATGCATTGGATAGTTGTTGTGAAAGGAGAAACTCTTCGCGAAGAGAAATTCTTCATTATCTGTTCAGGTTCCAACAATACACTTAGTCTCTTTTTTCATTATATCTTTCATTTCAATTTCTATGGGTTTGTGAGAGCTAGATTGAACAATTAAAAGATTTGGTTTATGGTGAACCATGTAGAATAAATAGGTGTCACAACTTTTGCTATTGTTAGTTTTAGGCCTATTAAGCTAAGGTCTGTAAATTAACATTAATACAAACACTAGAAGAACCACATATATTGCTGGTTTACCCGTCTAAACCCTATTTAGGGTAAAAATGTCTGTCTCAATCAGCATTCCATAACTTGAGAGTTGAAACTAGCCCATCATTTTTCTATGTTTATTCATGATCTTGTGATGTCTGTATCACATTATTCACTCTGATTTCAGTTTTTCCCTCTGAATCAGAGGCCCAGAGCAATACAAAAAAACTATAAAGCAGCTAGTTTTATAACAAAAATACGATAATAAGTAAATAGAAGAGTTTATATTACAACAACAAAATTACAGGGTACGGTGATTCAGTAAGTAATACAGTTTACTCCTGGTCAAAGCCACTAATATTGAAAGCAGCAGTAAAATAATTGCCAACATGCTAATATGAATCCCTCTCCTGCATGCGATAGTTGTGGTTTAGCAGCATTCTTCGCAAAGCCAGCAGCAGCACAGAGCAAAGAGGCTGCATCATTAATAAAAGATATTAGCGGCTATGCGAATAATTACTCTGACCCAAGTCATTCAAATCACTCACTAGTATTCTAGTAAATATATATTATGGTGTAACTAGAAGCTTAACTTCAATTAAAGATTTATTGAATATGTGATTAGTTCATTTTTAGCTAAACAGTTTACATTTTTCCTTCAGATGCTTACCATCCCTCAATGAAGCCCCTCTCTCCTTTCTTCTTAGAACTAAAGAACAGCTTTCTTTTTGTGGGGGGATCCTGGCCAGTTGGGTATCCTGAAATGAAATCACGGAACAATGAAAAATGAGTTCTTTACGATTTTCAAATTTCAAACTAATTAGGTTGTGTTTGTGACTTGTGCTTGCATGTTTGTGTTGTGTGTGTGAGAGTGATGCATATAAGGCAACCTGGTGGAGGCTGGTTTTTCTGGGTCTCTGGCTTCTGCATTTTGGAGAATGAAAAAGTGAGTTGTGTAAAGGTGGCTGATTGCACTTGTTGTATCAAGGTATGTGTATGTGCTGAATTATATTATCATGTTAATCTTCTAGCTCTCAATATATATATACACACACAACATGGATTGACCCCATATAAAAATAAAATATGGGGTAAAGTAGATTTTGCAATGTTATGCATAATCATAGAATACCCTGTTTCACATTTTCTTTTATGGTTAGTATTCCCTTGTGAATATGCTTTTCTTGAAACTACCTTCATCTACTAGATTACAGCATAAAAAAGTCATTTTTTTACTAAAAATGAAAAAAAGAATACTTTTATCTTTTGGAGTTCGATTGGCTATTCCATTCACATGGCTTTTTTTGAACTTAACTTAGCTGAGTGATTATTCTTTTTATACGTTTCTTAAAATGCCACTTTCTTCTTAAAAACTCATTATGTGGAAGCTTTTGTTGAAGCATCTCAATTTTCTCATTTTTTGGGTTCATACTTAGATTCCTTCTTGAAAAAAAAGTAGAGAAGCATGTTGATATTAAATTGAAAGGTAACTAGGATTTTTCATCTAATAGATTAGGAAGCAAAATAAAACAGCACATTGTATTATTCTTCTTTTTATTACTGTGAATTTGGATCCTTTGCTTAACCCAAGGGACAACAAAAAGCAGTCACAGAAGAATAAAGGCACCAAAAACAAGGGCCTAATAGAGAGAGATATTGGTTTAATTTGTCAAACAATTCATACTTATTATTTGAGTATCAAACCCACTTTGATGGGTAATCACCTCTTCTGAAGAATATATTCCTCACATCTGTTGAGAATAATATTTACTTTTATAATAGAATTTTCTAGATAATAATTAAGACAAGGTGTTTGGATTAAATTGGTGGAGCTGTTTTGTGGAGGGGCCAATACAGATGGAACAGATATTAGCACAATGTAACATCATCTGCAGTGAAGATTTTAATGCACACGTCCACAAATCCATTTCCTACAATTTCATGCTATGTTTGACTATATGATCCTGCTCTTAGTCTAATTATATGACTCCTGAATCCAGTGACATAATTGTGATATTAACAAAAGTGGGAGATACTCTTCACTTTATGAAATTGAGATAGGTCCAACTGAAACTGTAAGACATATAACTGCAAATATTAATCATTTGAGGTGAGTAGGATGACATGGTAGCTTCTTCATGCTAATTAGATTGATTTCAAGCATTAGTAGTACTCAATATTATATGGTGCAGAAGAGGATGTGGTTAATTTAGAAGTGAGCAAGATTCATGCAAGTAGGTGTGATCAAATACATACGATGTTAACGAAAAGAGAAAAATAAGCAGAGTGCTTAATTTTAATAAATGACTCCCATTCAAAAAGAAAAATAGATCAATTAAAATATTAATGTATTTGGTCTAAATTTTTAAATTTGATACATCAATTTTTTAAATATCTATTTTGCTTATATTTCATTTATGAAAGAATAAGTTAAGTTTTAGGTTTCATCTTATACATCAAACCCGGTTCAATGCACTTTCTAAAAATTTGATGAAATGCAATCCAAATATATACTTTTAGATGGGATCAAAAGTTAAAAAAAAAAAA
>JBBPBP010000003.1:49745532-49758906 GCA_037974735.1 Cicer chorassanicum | reverse complement strand
TAAGTAATTCATCTATTTACTACAACTTTTTTTGAATAATAAAATTTCAAAAAGTTGAGAAGTTCTTCGTACAAATTATTTTTGAAAGACATATTTTTTTTAAAATATGATTATTATTGTGTTAAAATATTTAATAATAAATATCTAAATTATTAAATATTAAAATTATTTTTTAATCGATAATAAATAAATCTAAAACAACTTATACTACTTTTAAATGAATTTTCATAAAAATTAATTTTAAAATATAAAGTAAAAAATATTTTTAAAAATTTTTAACAAACAAAACTCAGTATATTTTTTACCGCACTACCAAACATCCAAACATATACTAAAGACAAAGTAAATAAAGTTTGGTCGATCTATCATAAATAAAACGTGACATGAAATTGAAGTTTGAAATTTGTACGGCAATGCTTTAGTACAATAAAGAGAGACTTTGAAATTAATTATGAGTAAATTTGAATTGAACCTTTATGGGACGGTAGATGTTTAAATTAATGGTATGATAAAGAAAATGATGTACTAGTAGTAACTTTTAAGATATCATTGGCTAGCATAGGTAACAAATTAATCTTGTAGCTAGGTAGTGTTTTAATTTCTGTTGTTGCACTGTAGAGGTCAAGGTAGCATGAATGAATAAACAGTGAGCTATCATTGTCTTTTGAATGAATTGGGGATTTGATTTTTCCTATGATGGAAGCTTGTGGCACTTGTCTTGTTGCGCCGCTTGCTGTCCAATTTAATTTCCATTTCCTCTAAGCTGGCTAACTTGCCTAATTTAGTAGACAAAATTTCAATATCACTATTTTTGAGACCAATTCCATGCAAAATAAATGGATTCAATATATTTTGCTTCTAGTACTTTCTCCTCTAGGTTAAGGGACAAATGGAATTGGTAAATACAGGTAGATGGTCTAACTATATGTGTGTTTGGATGGTTAACAATGATGGGATTGATCTACTTGACCTTTGACTATATGATTCACATGTGTTCTCCATTACAATTGTTTCTTTATCTTTGTCGCCTTTATCAATAGAGTATGATACTATACAAAAATAAAATAGATTATTAATTCTATTCTTCTATCAAATTATATTCAAATAAATTAAATGTATTAATAGTTACTTAACTCAATAACATCCTATGGCATATTATAGTTACTTAGTTCATCATATGATCGTGGATATCAAATGAATTACTTATCCACATATTTTGACTTAATTTTGTTAATAATAATAATAATAATAATGTAGTTTTATTTGTAACCCAAATTTACCGGGTCATCAAACCCTATATATTTTAGTTGTTGTATGAAAATCGAACTATAATTTGTCATCCAAGTTTTTTGTAAAAAAAAAAAAAGCATCCAATGTTTGAGAGTTGCAACTATTGGAATCATGAAGTGAATCTAAATCCTCTACCTGTTGGTGATTTTATTCGGTAATTAGATAGTGACATTAGATATATTTTTTCCAATAAGAAGATTAGATATGGTGTTATTGGAAAAGGATGGGAATTCCATAAAAAGAAGTGGTTTTTGTATGTTTTTGTGTGGAGGGTATAAAGTCAAAAATTCCACAATGAAATTTTCCACGTCCAATGCTATGTGATGGTGGAATGAAATACTAATGGAGTCAATTCGAATTAAGCATTTCCCATCCATTTGCAAATTCCATCCCTTTTCCCCTAAAAGCATCCATCTACCGACCATCTCTTTCACAACTTTTGTTTTGGCTCACTAGTAGAAAATTGAGTTTTTAATACAGGGAATTAAGTCGTTTACTTGCCACCAGACTTAACAAATGAGGCGGAGGTATATTTAAGTCGGTTGTATGTATAAAACGACTTAACAAAATGAGGCGGTGGCAATTTTGTAAATATATTAAACACATTTAACACGGTTATATTGGCGACCGAATTAAGAGGGATGAAAATAAAAAATTAATATATTTCATCTTCTTAGTGTTTAAGTCGATTATTTGGATAAACGACTTAATAAAATGAGGCGGTGGCAATTTTGTAAATCTGTTAAACATGTTTAACACGGTTATATTTATATTGATAACTGACTTAAGGCATGCCAAAAAATATAAAAAATACCGTCCACTTAATTAGGGTTTTATCTTCCCGCTCCCGTAACCTTGTAAACCTCCACCTTCTATTCCTAACCTCTACATCGTGAAGCACTTTCTTCTAATGTCAACTTCACAACCTGCATTTTATCGTCACCACTTCATCAATTTATTAAAACAGGTTTGTTTCTCAAGTTAAATTACATATTTTACATCTTTCATTTTTTTATAATTTGTGTGTGGACATATGTTACATCTTTCATCTCTCATTTCTTTACATCTTTCATTTTTTTTATGTATTAGAGATAGTAGATTTTTCATTTTTTATAATTTGATTCGGTTTTTTATTTATTTATTAATTTATTTAAATAAAACACTGTTATTTTAGTCTTTAATTTAATTAAAAATTCATATTAGTAGATGGAATCGTAAACTCAGTCCATAGAAGAATTCGAATTTCCATGTGGCGCTTGATAGTAGTAGCTTTTTGTTCTCTCACGCCTGTTTCTTCTCATACAACGAAGGTGGACTGCACATTTCTCTTAATATATTTTCTTTACAATTTCTCTCGCCTCAACATCTTCAAAAACAATATTATATAACTATAGAATTTAATTAAAATTTATACATTTTGTCAAAATAAAAATCATTTGCTTATTTTTATTGTCACTTTTAGATTTCTATTTTTTTATTAAAAAAATTAACTTTTAGATATCTCTATTAAAAAGATCATTTTTTTTATAATTTTTTTAAAAAGATATCTCTATTGAAACAGAACAAAACAATTAAAAAAATATATTATTTTAATGGTTTAGTCTGTTGAGGTATCAAAGAAAGATGATGTTCCACCAAAAAGGCAAAACTTTCAACTAAATTCTGTTGAACAATTGATGGTAATGACAATGAAAATGTCAAAGCCTTTAGAATTTAAGTTGGAACATGGTGGAACTAGTTTTTTTTCCTTCCAATGAAAGATATTATAGAGTTGTGTATGGGTAAAGAAGAGATATGCATCACCATTTTACAAGTTTGGCTAACGTAAGTATGTTTTATTTGTAATTTTGTAAATTTTGCCAAATTATGAATTTCATTTATAATGAAAATTAAGTTTCATATCTTAGGTATCTACATCGTCGTTGTATTGACTTAGGAAAGAGTGAAGTGTATGGATTTATTGATCCATGTTTCATCCAAAGTGAAAATGATTCAACTAATGCTCAAGTCCACATTCAAAATAAGTTGTACGAGGAAAAAAGAACTTGTTACCTAGCACCTTATCTCATAAAGTAAGTATTTTCTATTATAGTTATCGCTTATAATAGAGTAAATTGAATATAACATATATTTAATTGTTTATTGTAGTCGTCATTGGCAATTGCTTATTATTAATCCTAAGGAGCTCAATGTAGTCTTTATATGTTCATTGGGAAGGAAACCAGATAAAAAAATATGCCACATTGTTGATTTGTAAGTATTTAATTTATTTATATTGTTTATAAGTATTGTAATATGTTTTATAATAATTTTAATAATTATTTTAATTTTGTAGAGCTTTCGAAGGTTATTATAGGTTGCTAGGTTTGAGAGTTAAACCGAAGATAACATGGAGTTTTCCTATAGTAAGTTGTTTACAAATAAGTAACTACATTTATAATATTATAACAATTTTATGCATTTAACATTTTTTTGTGATTTCAATTTTAGAGTCAGAGACAAGCTTCTAATTATGAGTGTGGCTACTAAGTCATGTTACATATGTTGAACATTGTAATAGCTGGTATTGTTGATTCATGGATGCAAGTACGTAAATTTTTTACAAGTTGTTATTAATTGTGTTTTATTATGTTCATATGATAAAATAATTATAAGTTGTTATTGATTGTGTTTTTTTAATGTTCGTATGATAAAAATTAGGATTCAATCGATATTGATTGTATTTTTTCTTTTCCAGATATTTGACGACTCAAGATCATTTCATCCGGATCAAATTAAAGAAGTTCAAGAACGCTGTGTGGATTTTATTTTGGAATTAATTGAAGAAAATGGCGGTGCTTGAATATATGTCTATTGAATATTGCTAAATATGGTTTTGTAATTTTGTTAATGGACATCTAAATTATTTTTCATCTTGTCAAGAGTAGTCATATACATTTTCTTTGTACTCTATATTTTGTATGAACTTCTGATATTGAATATTTTGGTTATTAGATAGTTATATAAAATTAGTACAAAATTTTGATTTGAAATTTAATACGAAATATTGTATATATGTATGTATGGAGCAGGAGCATAAAAAAAAATTATTAAAAAAAAAAAATTTAACTCTATCTATTAAGTCAGTTGATTAGAAGAACCGACTTAAAAAGATGATTTGTTGAACTGAATTTATGATGTTTAAGTCAGTTAAGCTGAACCGACTTAACAGGACGAAGCTCTGTTAAGTCGGTTCATGAAACGACTTAAAAAACAACATATTTATTAAGTCGTTTGCTATTAACTCGGACACGGAACTGATTTAAAATGTACATTTTAACCGACTTAAAAATATAAAATTCTACTAGTGGTTCTTTAATTTGAAAGAAAATTGTTTCTATATTTTCAATAGAGAATTGGTGACTTTGTGACTTGTGGTAATGTATGATAGACTTAATTAATCATGTGTACGTCTCACATTCATTTATTAAGAAGATTTATCTAAAGGTAAATGAATATTTTAATTTTAAATATAATATTAATTTTTTTATATCTAAAAGTAAATGAAGACAACTGGAAACATGTAGTTTCTTTGACAAAGTTGTAAATATTTAGATTTGAACCGGATACTTTTAATACATCTAAAAATTAGATTTACCATTACATCAAAATCAAATATATGAAATTAATTGAAAATATTTTATATATAATTTATTTTATTTTGGCCCCAATAAAACTTGTCAAAATCTGCCAATAAATATATATAGTATTAAATAGAAGGTAGAACTTTTAAAAAGAAATTAAAGTTATATTAGAAACCAAAAACCACAATTATTTTAAAACAATTTTTTTATATAAATATGATCTTTATTATAAGACGGAGGGAGCAATTAATATTTCTTGTATCACTTCTAAATTAATATTTTCTATTTTAATAAGAGTATTATTTTCTCTTTTGCATTTTGTACTTTTTATATGGTGAAATCTGTAACTCATTAATAGGAAGGATGGTGAACATCAGGACTTTACGATGTCAATCATTGGTTTAACAAATATTATTGCCCTTTGTCGCATCTAAACAAATTATGGTTCATGATCAATTCCCTTTGCTTAGAAGTAACTATAGCGATCAAGTTGATTAATGATTAGCATGTTGAAATATTCTTGAAAACAGCAAACAAGAAACCATTTCGTCAAAAAAAAAAAAAAAAAAAAAAAAAGCAAACAAGAAACCAATCATTTGAAAAAAAGTGGCTAATTAAAAGTTAAGCCTTGAACTTATTAGATAGTAGTATAATACTACTTGGATTATAAAATTCTGTTGAGATTTTTTATTTTATTTATTATAAAATCGTTGTCAAAATTTCAACAACATTATTTATTTATTTATCACCATACATTTAATTGTGATACATGTTTTTTGTGTAATTTATAATTTATACTATAATAAAAATATAAATTAATTTTCTCTTTCAAAAAGTGAACTTGTAAAACTACATAAATTATTATCAACAAATTTAATACTATAATCAACATTTTTAATATATAGAATTTAGGTAAGATAGTCTTATATTGGGACGAGATAGTATACTACACATTGGATTAATTTGTGTAATTATTAACACGGAGAGATTTTAACACTACATATCTCTACCAAAATTATAGACATCAAATATATAAATAAAACGGTAGAGGAACACCAAAAACAACATTGAACTAAAGATTAAGATCGTTAAGAGACTCTCGCACAATTTCTTCATCTAAACCTTAAAACTCACTTTTATTTTTATATATATATATATATATATATATATATATATTTCATTTAACCAATTTATATAGTTGATGTAAGTAACCACTAACACTTAACTAATTAATAATTTGCTTGATATAATTTATTGGCAGACACTTCAATCATGAAATATATGTATAATTTATCACTTCAAATGGAAATGATTTTCATAATTCCAACACATACATTTTGTAGTTTTTTCTCTCTACAACAGATCTTGTAATTTTATAAATTCAACATGTTTATACTATAATACAACTACGTGCATAAGACGAAAGTTTTCTGAACAAGAGGACAAATCTTGTTTTGAAATATGGTTTTCATAAACATATAAAAAATATTTACGGGCGTAAACATCTATTATTATAAAATTTGAAACACTTAATTTTTTTTTCCCACAAAAAATGTGTAACAAACTACCATTTGAATCTCGATAGATATATGTGTTTAATATTAATGTCCGACAATACATCAAATAAGTGTCACACTGTAAAAGATTAACGATTTCTTTCATATTCAATTTTCGTTGATGATTTATTTATATTTTTATTATATGAAAATTTCTATGATTCATTTATAAATTGAAATATTTTAGTATAAATTTCTACGATTGTATTAAACGTGTGTGATAACTGCAATCTTATTTTGTCATTTCATCCGGAATATAAAATTCGATCAATCAATCTTCCCACCATAATTCAAGGAACAAACATAATTTAATTTATTGCTTAAACTAATTCTAATTGTTTTATCCACAAAAGGAATAAATGTTTCAATCAATTAATTGATTTTGCATATAATCATGACTTTATTTAACATAGCCCACAATTTAATAATTTGGATTGCTGTCCTTTGCCGTTGTTTTGAGTAGAAAGCCAAGTTACCTAAGATCCCTTGAAAGTGACCCAAAAATAAGTAAGTACCTCAACTCAATAACTAGTATATTGAAATTAGATGTGATTGTGTAAATTAATCAAACAACCCATTTTTTTAATTTTAATTCATATGAAACTTAGGGTGAATGAAAACGACTTCATAATAGAGTTTTATGTAAAGGTTAAAGTTGTTTAGCATTCCAATTTCAATGAGATACAGCTTCAAGGAGATCCGGAGAGTAAGATTCTTTTAGGGAAAAAAATTGTTTTTAATTAAAATTTAGTTTAATTCTACACAAATGGAAATTTAAGGCTCAATGTACTATTATATATGTTTATATATGTACATGTAAAATATAGATTAACTTACTCTATAATTAACTCATTATATTTTTTTTAAAAGGAGTTATCTACTTAATAGTTCATCGTACATATTAAGTTTCACAAATTTAACCAATATTTTTATATCATCTAATCCTCATGCATTTAAAAAATTATAGAAATTGAATAATAGTAGCTATATGTTATAATCAACACTTTTGTTAAAAGTAATTTGATAAATTATTTTTATATTTTTGAAATTTTATAGACTTGATCTACTCAATAAACATTATTAATTTGACGATTTAATTGATGAAGTTTATGGTCACCGAAGAATTATTAAGTACAGTAACTTTAGAGTCTCTCTTAGAATAAGTTTGTTTTTCAAAAATCAACATATAGCTTTGGTCATTAATTGAAGGCATAAAATAATTGATAAAATAAAAGTATAATTAAAAAATAATAGTTAATATATATATAATATTAAAATTTGAAAATAAAAGATTTTTTTAAATTAAAAAATTTGTTAAAAAGAAAAGGAAAACAAAAATTGAGGGACATACATTTAACCCAATAAAAAAGAACAAAAATACTAAAAAAATGTTTGACAAATTATGCAAGTTTTTTGGCCATTTGGAGAAAATCATATACTATAATTCTCTACTGTATATTCTTTTTCTTTGCTTTAGAAATCACCTATGTAAAAGTCACTTTACTGACAGTAAAACAATTCTCTGTAATAATGCTTCAACACACTGTAGAACGATTTTAAAAATCATTAACATCTCTATCCTCAATTTTTTTTGCAAAACCTTCAAATCATGAGCAATTTTAGAGTGTATATTTTCATCCGTGATAATTATAACATTTTGAATATGTCATATAATCCACCAAATCTCTTGAAAGTAAATTTTCTTCCAAATTTGAATTAATTTGATAATTGCGGACAGCGTTCTTCTATAACATTGTATCACTCGAAGAATTTTTAATATACATATCTAGATAATGAAGATTTTTTTCTTTGTTATTCTAGAATTAAATAGGCTGCATTCAAAGACCTTTTGAATTATATTTATTTTCTGCTGTAACTCAACATCATCTTCTCTAAAAGAGAGTGAATATGCTATCACTTCTTCAACTGAATCTGAATCGGATGTTTGATTATTTTCAGTTCAAATAAAAAAAACAGCATAAAAAACTTGCAATAAAAAAAAACTGCATAATTAAAACCGTAAAAAAGAACCAGAAAACTGAAAGAAAAAAAATAGAAACTGCAAAAAAGGAAAATGCAAAGGAAAAGTACAAGTGAAATATAGTTGTTATCTTAGTAAAAGTACCAACGGATGCAATTTATTGGTTGTTTTTTCCTTTTCATTTCAAACACTATTGAAAAAACGGGAAACAAATATTTATTAATTTGTCACTAATACATAAAAAATATAAAATATTTATTATTGATAAATATTCAAAAAATACGAGATTAATATTTGTGATTGACAAATATAACAAATATATGAAATTAATATTAGTTATTAATACATAAAAAATCATATGATAAATATTTATCATTAATAAATATTATAAATATAAAAGATACTAAATTAATATTTATCATTAATAAAATGAGATTCTTTATTTAAAATCTTAAATAGGTTCATAACATGTATAAAATATCAACAACGTGCGATACCACGGATTTCAAGCCAGTTGATATGTGAAAAACTAATATGGAGGTATAGCACAGGTCTGTGAGCATTATCAAAGGAGGCAAAAACCTCTAGAATAATTATGAAGGAAAAAGGTAACTAATTGATGCTACGCAAGCACATAAAATCATTAAACAAAGCACTTGAAAGTGCTTCTTTGTGCTCACTATTTAAAGTGGTAGTAATTATTTTTGAAGATTTTGAAGAAGAAAAAAATAGTATGGTGATTGTCGAGTCACATTGCTGAGTGCTGACCCACTTAGCTTAATTGAGACGTATATAGAGTGCTTTCACATATCCAAGGTTATATGATTTTGTTTTGCAATCAAACCCCAATCGATTATGTGTCCACCTCCAAATCGTATTTGTCTCGTTGACCATTATAATAATTAAGTAAAATTTGCCAGAGCCCAAAACAATTCATCGCTACAACAAATTAGTCCAATAAATTAATTTAGCCCAATTTTCAATAATAGTGTGAGACTTAATATAGTTGAATTTAAACTGATTTCTTGTTAGATAGATTATACTACGTGTTGATTTTATATTGTTTCTTAACTTATTTTGATGTTGGATTCGTTTTTTTCCCCGAAACAACCCAGACTATTTTTGAAGTTATGTTGTATTCAATTTCAGTAGATTATTTTAGGGTTTATTACTTGTGTTATGATAGTTTCATTATGTTAAATTTTTAGTGAGGAGCGAGACGAAAAAATGACAACTTTAATATGATAATATATATGAACTATTTTTTAAATTACAATACATTTTTTGGAAAGAAATCCTACCAAAAACCAACTTCGTACCTTTGAAGATCTCCATCAATTAGTGCAAGGAAGCCATCATTACATACACAAGAAATGGCCACAACACAAGTCACAATCCAAGGGTGGACTACGATTAGATTGTACAAAATAATTAATTTTTCAACCAAATCACATATATATCGATTTTAAAAAATTGAATATTTAAATTATAGTTTTTAACCAATATTATTGATTTGGAAGTCTATATATATATATTATAAAGAAATAAATTATAGTTTTTAAAATTAATAGTTAATGGTAATTTGTTATCGTAAAATATTAAACTTCTCTCTATTTTCAGCTCTATTCATTTTTTCTATTATCGTAGTTCTGTGCGTATATTTAGACAAATTCTTAGAATATGTGACATAAATTAAACATTTTTTGATTTTATACACAAAAACTATAGTCATCGTTTTCTCTATTTCTTTTGAGAAATTAGAGGATTTTAACTCATTATCATAATTTTGATTAAAAAAAAAACAAACAAAAAAAACTACACCTTATATAATTTCAACAACATAAGTGTAGACCTAGTATCAGTATAATTTTGTCAAAGTCATCCTAATTTAAAGATACACATAATATTTTTTGTACTAGTAATTATTAGACTTCTATAGGTTTGGATGTTTAAGACCTTTCATTGCTTTTAAAAATGTATTATGCATGACTTAAATTGCAATCCTGTCCCATAAATTGAATACTATTTAACTAACTTATAAACTTAATTACATTCATTAGATGAAATGATATGAATGTTTGAAAGCACATAATATGCAATTGATGATGACCTTTGTTTTGGGACTTTTCTCAAATAGGATCAGCAACACAATCAGAAGCATTGGCAATCTGCAGGAGAAGACCAAACATGGCTTTGAGTTTCAGGTGTAATTGGGAAAGCATCCTAAAAGTGGTCCCTATAAAAACAAGGTCACTTTTCCCCAATTCTGCAAAATCAAAACAATTCTTTAGCAACATATATGCTTAGTAAGATATCATCACTTACTTTCTTTTTTTCAATCCAAAATAGGAAAAACTTTAAGCTTAGAAAATGTGTCTTTTTTTAATTTTACTATTCATTTAAACTACTTTATCTATAATTTTATTATTTCTTATTTAATAAAACAACTGGATTTTTTAAATATCTCTACCTATATATGTATGTATACCAAGTTTTGGTATAAATTTTTCACTTTCAATTTTACTTTCGTTACATCTATTTTATTTACAGTTAATGTTATTCTTTCTTATTAATCTAAATAATTGTATAAAATTTTATAACTTTAATTAATTTAATATCAAACTCACTCTAGTTGAAAATAAATAGAGACACAGTTTACAAGTATATAGATTTTGGCCAAGCGTGTGTGTAAATTGAAAGGCGTCTAAGAGAAGTAGCTAGAAGAAATCTTTTGAAAGCATTTGGTTTGGCATCAACAATGTTAGTTTTAGAATTTGGGTTTCGCATCAGACTCTCATTAACTACAGTGAATTACAGTTAGCATAATTTAATAGATTTTTTGCATTCACATGATTAAAGCAAGCATATAAAAAGAACCTTTTTCTCCCACCAGGTAGTGAAACATAAAGTTGTTTGCTTTACACACACAAAGAGTGAAAGAGAAATTTGCTATACAAAGGTGAGAAAAATAATTTAAAAAAAAAAGGGAGAAAAAGAGTCCTTAAATAGTAAGAAATGAGAACAGTAGACACAAAAATTAAAACATCTTGAGACCTCCAAATAAGCATTTTTTCTTCTACAGCTTCTTTTTTTATAAATATATTTTATTTTGAAATTAATTTACAAAAATATTTTATTTTTTTAACTTTAAAAAAGTTACAAGAAGAATATATGATCACAAAAAAAAATTGTTTGTTTATTTTAAGAGATTTTATCCTAAAAATAGTATATTTAATATATCTGTATTTGTTAAAATAAATTATTTAGCGTATTCGCTTATCTGGTCTTATGATTTTCAAAAAAAATATAAAATATTTTTGTATATTAATTTAAAAGTGGAGTATATTGAATTTCTTTTTTAAAAGATAATATAAATTGAAAAAGAATCCTCCAAATAACCTGCAAAATTGAGACCTCCAACCCCCTATTTATAAAATTAAATAAAAACTAATTATTATTAATTGATCTTGTTAAAAAAAAGATTAAAATTAATAAGAAAACACATAAAATTATAAAAAATGTTGGAAGGGGACCATGATGTGTAATGACGATGCCAAATGATTTGACGAGACAAAAGAGTAACATGTGAATGATATATGCGAGACATTTGACTTTGATGTTTCAATGGAAAAAAAATGAAGATCGTTCCTCTTCTCTTCCATACTCTGTCTCACATTCAGTAATTGTCTACCATTTTAATTTCCATGTCAAAACGGTTTAATTTTATATATCAACTACCACTCCCATCAACCATCAGGGGACAATCTTCTATTATTATGTCATAATATAACTCTCTTTCAGAACCCATCAATCACTATTACATGTTTCATCAATTTATTTTACTCCTATTTGTTTTTGTTTTTTTTTGTCTTACTGCACATGAAAATAAGTTTTATTTTTTCTTTAATAAATTTAAATAGATGAGATGATGTCTCAATTTAAGGTATTTAATTTATTCCCATATTTAAATATAATATTTTTTAAAGTTTTAGTTTAATTGACAAAAGATATAGATAGATTAAACATCATATTTTGCTTGAAATTTCATATTTGTATGTGAGTTTCAGGTTGTAATTATATCATCTCATTTATAAAAATATATATACGATTTTTGTTATTAAAATAAAAATAGAAATAAATAGTTTTAAATCGAGTGTATAGGCAAATTCATACTTCAAATTATAAGTTTGAGTCAAATTAATCCTTAAATTTTGCAAATTGGAAAATACATATCTAAAATTATAAAATAGTTCATATTTAAACTTTTATCGTTGGAGATTATGATATGACATGTTAATTTAATATTTAACCCTTCACGTCAATCTCATATCAATGTCATCACCCCATGGACTAATTTTCTTATAAAATTTAAATCTTTTTTAAACTCATTTTTCCATAATTAATCTATACACAATTACAATTACTTACAAGTTTATCTCTAAGATGACAAAATTTCATTGAAAAAATTATTTTTGGAAATATTATTTTTGATGTGGGATCAATGTGGATAAACTACATATTCAATTACAGTGTCACATCAAAGTATCTAACAACAAAAATTTACAGAAATACTATATTGATCGATATTATATAATTTTAAATATGTATTTGTCAATTCACATAATTCAAAGACTAATTTAATCGATATTTATAATTTTAATGATCGATTTACATATTCGCTTGTTGTTAACCATTTGTATTATTTTACATATCTGTTTTAAAGAATCTAACACCAAACAAACCTATACTAAATATACTAAAAAATAGGTATTGTTCATTAATACTTACACGCCCATCACATCATATATATCTAAAAACTTTTTATCGTGAGCTGCATTTACAAGACAATTTACCTTTTATATAACATTTATTATATATCGTAAAAGAATATGTAATGTTGAGGTTTGTTCATAAAAGGAAAACA
>JBBPBP010000003.1:49707206-49734651 GCA_037974735.1 Cicer chorassanicum | reverse complement strand
TGTACTAGAATTCTCATTTAATTGAAATATGAAACATCAAATTTATTTAGTACAATAGTAATGAATAATATCACTTGAAAATAAAATAAAAAAATAATAACTTTATTCAGTCATAAAATTAATTATCAATGAAGAAAAAAACGAATACCACCATATATCAATATTTTAAAATATTTTTAAGAAACTAAAAAAAATAATTTATTTTTATAATAACAAATATTTTAGGTTATATTTAATTGTTGTCACTATTATTTTAGGAATAGTTACAAAAAAATAAAATTATAACTTGACAATATGTACAATCAAAATATTACTTAAAAAAAAGTTTTCAGTCATGCATTAGATCTGTATTATTTTTTCATAATATTTTGGAAATATATACCAAAATTGTTTTGATAATAGTATGAAATGCTATATATATTTTTATATTTGTAATTATATTTTTTTTTTTCTGAAGTTTGTTTCTAGCCATTTCAATTATTAGTGCAAAAAAAAGAACACATTCATTCTGCTAGTGAAAATATAATAGTTCCCAATGTCCACAAATCACAACTACCCATTTGAATTATTGAAAAGCAAGAACGCATATCTATTCTGCAAGTGAAAAATAACAATTTCCATTTCATCAAACGATGATACCAAGACGAGCATGGAATCATGCCCAACTAATTTATTTTCACCATCCACAGAAAACCTCCAATCAGATTCAAAACAACTGCATTTAATTTACAGATTTTATTTCAAATGGCTATACATACAAAAGCTTTGAGGAAGGAGAAGGCTAATGCTTCAAAGGGATGTACAAGGGGGCCTCTTACAGCTGCAAAGTGTAAAATATGATCTTGAGATAGAATGAAGCCCGTCAATATTTCAAGGGTAAGTTTAATCCCATACTTTGGTTAGAATTCTCACCCCCATTGATTTAGCCTTCCCATCCCTGTACAAAGTAGGGACACAAACATGGCACCATAGCCTGGTAATCAATTTAAGCTTTCATTGCTCCCTAAGCAGACTGCAAAGTGACCTGCTCTGTAGCAGTTATGTCATACTTGGCATTAGCCTCAGGGGTATCTTCTTCGCTAGGTGGAACCAGCTGCCAAAATAGTGATAAATAGTTGTCCCAATCCTTCAAAATAGCTGCACCTTTGTTGCTACCAGTTTTTTCCTTCATACAAAGAGGTTACAAAAATGATTGTGCTATGATTATCAAATTTATAATTGTCTTCCTATGTTATAAGCGCATGTGCATAAATCATCGTGAATGTATATTGAGAGCTTACAACATGGGCTTCAATTAGTTTCTTCAGCTGCATCTGCCCCACAGGCGCTGATACTCGTTGAATTTTCACAATTTCTCTGTTTATCTGTCTCAGTTAAAAGGGAAACGAAACATAAGCAAGATTTTGTTTGAAGTAACAAGAATAACAGCTTTCAAGGTTATTATATTTTCCTCCCATTTTTATGCATAATTCTTTTGGTGGGGGAGGAGGTGCAACGAACTTTGCTGCGGTCAACCAATAATTTGTAGTGTTGAAGTTTATAAGATTGAAGGTACTGAAGAAAGTAAGAAAAAGAACAAACACTTCGAATTGTACATTTTGTTATTATGGTTTTACTATACACAAGACAGAGCACTAACCCTTATGTATATTTATACTAGACTTTTAATCCAAATTAAATAAGGAAACAAATAATATGAAGTATAAAAAATATGGATTGTATCTTAGATATATATATATTTTTTTATCTTCAACCTTATTTAATTCTTGAAGATTAATACTAACCCATATTGCTTTATACTTCATTATTTGTTTGTTTATTTAATTAGGAAGTTTAGTACTAGACCATATTGTGTATATCCAGATACACTAGACACTAAGATGCATTAAAATATCCGAAGATACAAATTAAATGGCACGAGATTTTTTTCATATACTCCTCAAGCTAAAACTTACTAAGGTTTAAGCTTGTTAGTTGTTACAAATAAACCTTCAAAGCAACAACACAACCAAGGCTTATCCCACTAGGCGGAGTCGGCTACATGGATCAACAAATGAGAGTGAAACAGAGTCTGGTACAAACCTTGGGAATGAGAGTATCGTCCTCATCAAGAATGTAAGCCAACCCTCCTGTCATTCCAGCAGCTACATTTCTACCCACTCTGTCAAGGTATAAAATGTTTGAAATCCTCTGCTAGATTACTTCAAATACTTCAATGAAAAGGGTCACAAAGAAAGAAGGGCTGAGGATGAGGAGAAGATAAAGAAATATTACTCACTTTCCCAGGATAACGACACAGCCACCGGTCATGTACTCACAACAATGATCTCCTGTGCCTTCAACCACAGCTTCAGCAAGTGAGTTTCTGACAGCAAACCTTTCCCCAGCTTTCCCTCTAACAAAGACCTGTCCACCTGTTGCCCCATACAAGCAAGTGTTCCCAACAATAGCTGCATCCTCGGGTTGAAACCCTATCTTGTCAACTGGAGTAACAACCAATTCCCCTCCAGCAATGCCCTAACAGCAGTCACGTGTTAGAGTATAATGTTTTCTTTTGTGCTGTGAGACTTTATATACTGTATCAGTATGTTCCTTTTTGCTACTTTGTTACTAAGCACTCTGTTGCAGTACATTATTTTCTGCTAAAATCTGTCAGTTATAGTTAGTTTGAGACAGTTACTGTTGGGTTGTTTTTGTTAGTTAACAGCCTTATACTCCTAAACTGCTACAAATACAAAGGTTCTGCTATTATCATTATCATTTATTATTGAATTAAATAACAGATTCAGATTACAGTTTCTCCAGAATTCTCTCCACTCAGATTTTCTTTCACTTCCTTACTACTCAGAAATTTATTAGCACTAGTCTCACACTCCTGATCATGTAGTAATGCACAACATCAGAGTTAATAAGATACCTTCCCAACATAATCATTAGCCTCTCCTACAAGGCGAATATTCATTCCAGGTGTCAGAAAGCACCCAAATGACTGTCCAGCACTTCCTGTAAATCTGGAAGCATGGAGAAAAAAAAAATCAGCTTTCAGTTAAATACATCCAGCTTTAATATATTAGTGTTCAAACTGCATATCAGGCCATCTTACGTTATGTTCAACTGTCCAGCAAAACCAGTGTCACCGTACTTCTTTGCAATAACACCAGCTATACGCCCACAGACAGAACGATCAACGTTGTATATTTTTATGGTCTTACTAACTGCCTTTTCATTTTCAATGGCATCTGCAATCTGAACAAAAATATTTTCAATGGAAGATTGCACTTTTGTGACCTTTTTATAAATTGAATTACTCATCAGCAAGCACATTAGTTCCAGTGTTTTTTAGAGAAAAAAAGCATTTGTTTGAATTAAGAAATTTTGAGAAGTGTGCAATCAACTACAAGGAAAAATATATTGAAAATAGATAAATGTTACAACTCACAAATCACTTGCAGGAGCACAGTATTTTCTACTCCCCTCCCTCTCCCTACCTTAACGTTTAATGGATGAAAAAAAATTGAATAATTTTTGAACCTTTTCATTATGCTGGAGACAATAATAAGATAGCATTTGTCATGCTGACGAAAAATAATGAGACAGCTTGTCTTATTTTATTCTTTTGCGTTAAATTTCTTCACTACTAGTAGATACCGTTTTATGTTCTATCTTGCATATATTCTTCAACTCTTAATTGTTGGTTCATATCAGAGTCCTAGTAGTTGAGAACGACTATGATTCACATACAAACTGGTCTAAAGAAAATTGATTGCACATAAGGTGCCAACAGTTTTTTAAAAGCGAACACCTATAGTTGTTTATAAGGTTACCTCTGGGTCTGCTAGCAAAACATCATCCAGAACAGGACCATTTGTATGTGGCTCCTGATTCCTGATTTCTGTACTGCTCCATTTAGGTAAGCCAGCACTCTGAAAATTAAAGTTATTCCATACAACCCAGAGAGTCAGGTATCTATTCAACTCAGAGGCGTAAAGAGAAAAAGCAAAAACATGTGATTATAGGCTATACATACAGAGAGGATATAACTCAGATCTAGATGCTGAGTTTTCACAAGAGATATATCTCTTGGTCGCAATAACTCTGTCCGGCCAATTATATCATCTAACTTCTCATACCCCAGCTGTGCTAAAGTTCCTCTTACCTGGTCAAATAATGATAAAAATAATAATTATATTTATTCTAGATAGAATGGGAAAAACACCAATTAATCTGGATTTCAAAGTGGAATATGAAAATTTTAACAATAATGGTAACTCCAAAATAAGGAACATTAAGATGAACTTGAAAGATATCACTAGCAGCCCCAAAATACCTCCTCAGCTATATATAAAAAAAGGTTGACAAGATCACCAGGAACACCCGGAAAGCGTGCACGCAACTCTTCCCTCTGAAATGCAATGGTAAAATTCTTATTAGATAAAGCACAGAAATCAGTACATAGAAGCATGTAATAACAAATCAGTTTTATATTAACCTGACTGGCAACACCAACTGGGCAGTTATTGGTGTGGCAAATGCGAGCCATGACACATCCAGTAGCAATCATTGCCACTGAACCAAACCCATACTCATCCGCACCCATTATTGCTGCCATCATGACATCAACTCCACTTCTAAATCCACCATCAACTCTGAGAATAACCCTTTCTCTGAGTCCATTTTCAACGAGTGTCTGAAAGAAACATAGTCCACAAAATTAAATGAAAAATAACTTCTCGTGATAGGATGATAAGAATAGAATGCAATTACACAGTTTCATGATTCAATTGTAACCTGGTGAGATTCCGTAAGCCCAAGTTCCCAAGGACCTCCTGCATGTTTAATGGAACTTATAGGGCTTGCTCCTGTTCCCCCGTCGTGTCCTGAAATCTGTAAGTTGATTGCATCATGATATGTTACACTTCACCAATGATGAAGAATAGAGATATCAGAGAAATCTACACGCATCTAAAAATTATACGGATCATAGGCCACAGTAGACACCTGTATAATGTCAGCATTGCCCTTTGCAACCCCAGATGCAACGGTACCAATTCCAGCTTCAGCCACCAGTTTTACTGATACCTTGGCCTTAGGGTTCACCTGTTCAAACAGTGAACCATGGAGATTTTTGCTCATTGCGATAGAGTTCATTCAAAAGCAACAAGTGAAAAGACAAGCAAAAAAGTCACCTGGTGAAGATCGAAGATCAATTGAGCAAGATCCTCAATTGAATAAATGTCATGGTGAGGAGGTGGAGATATAAGAGGAACCCCTGGTTTAGAATTTCTCAACCTTGCAATATACATGCTAACTTTTTTACCAGGCAACTGTCCACCTTCACCAGGCTTTGCACCTTGTGCAATTTTGATTTCTATCTGATCAGCATTTGCCAAGAATGTTGGAGTCACACCAAACCTCCCTGAAGCGACCTTAGGAAAAGGCAAAATATTTTATCAGATTACCACTGTTCACCAAAATTTCTATATTACTAGAGCAAATAGTTACCTGACCTGTTTTAGATCAAACACAATTTAATTCAGCCAGACATAA
Organism: Cicer chorassanicum; assembly: GCA_037974735.1. Taxonomy (NCBI): domain Eukaryota; kingdom Viridiplantae; phylum Streptophyta; class Magnoliopsida; order Fabales; family Fabaceae; genus Cicer; species Cicer chorassanicum. The sequence goes on along the minus strand of JBBPBP010000003.1, from coordinate 49,729,104 downwards.
TGGATATAAAAGCTAACTAGTTATCCACTAGGATTAAGAAGTAAAAAATTCATCATTAATTTATAACACATAATGAATACTTACTTGATCTAACAAATGTAAATCATACCTCCAGAGAATATGAAATATGCATGAGGATCTATAACCTTATCAACTTTTGATATATTTTTTCATGCATCTGGACCATTAAGTTTGTAGAAATATTTGCTTTATTGATTTATTTGATATCAGCTGAGTAGTACAACTTAAATAGAAATAACACACGGAGACAAGTCCCTTAATCAAAGGGATTCGAATCCCATACAAATAAAAAGAGAAGGTAAATCCAATGATTTAGGATTTGACTAATCCTTACATTAGTTCCACAATTTTATCATCCTAATTTATTTAAACCGATAAAATACCAACATTCCTAATTTATCCATGAAGTTAATACTGCAGGAGTACCTTCGCATCTGGCAAGCTCCATCGTGCCTACTGCACTTTAGGAAGAGCACAGATATTTCACATACTACACCTAGGATTGAGTGAGTGGGAACAGGAGGACTATTCATATTATTTGAGGATCAGAGTTTTTATTCATGTTTAGGAATGCAAAACAATTTTTAAAATTTGATGTTCGTTGATGGTTGTTCTTCAATGCACAGGTAAGACAATCAATTAATAACATTAGTTTGCTCTACTCCTGTCTTTTTACAAATTTTCATTTAAGGGTGCATAGTTACAGGATACTGTGGCAAAGTTGGCACTGGTTCATGAGAAAACATCAAAATCATCTGATTGCAAGGCATCGGCTAAACAATCAGATCCTAGTATTTAGTTTGAACTGAGAATAATAGTTTTTGCGAAGCTGTGTGCTATAAGGATTTTATAAAATGGTCAAGCATTTCGATTTTGACAAGAGAAGGAATAAATAAAGCACAACCATTCCACAATAAACAGGATAATAACTTTACTATAGTCAATAAATTTTATGAAGGTATTTTCCGAAATTTCAGTGCAATAACCTGTTTGATGGCACTAGTAGCAGTGTCCCCATTTTGAAGACCTTTAAGATGTGGAAGAGTTGCAGAGTAACCATCAACAACATCAGTTAGTGGTTTCCAGCGAATAGGATCCTAAAAGCAATATATAAATACATTAAGTTATAGTTGAAGTGAAAATAAAAAAGTTGATAATAAAGAAACAAAATAATTGCCTTTTATTGAATATGAATGCATCTATACCAACAGTTACAGTGGGATGAAAATTATATTACCTCACCACCTTCCCCTGAATTTGACTTTCCACCTAATCTATTCATTGCAATTGCAATTGCTTCATGAGTTTCCCTAGATATAGCCCCAAGTGACATCCCCCCAGTGCAAAACCGTTGCACAATAGATGAAGCAGGTTCAACCTTCCCCACAGGAATTGGGGCACGGTCACTTTTGAACTCAAGAAGATCACGGAGAACCTGCAATGAACAAAAGATATCTCACATAATCCTGTTATAATAAAATCTATGATAACAGCACAAAAGTAGAATTTTAAGGACCCACATTCACAGGTCGATTAGCCAAATATTGTTGATAAACTGAAAAGGAATTTTGGCTTTTCTGACGAACAGCTTTGTGGAGCAACTTTGACATCTCTGGATTATTTGCATGATACTCGCCTTTAAAAATGTAAATCAAAATCAGTCAATTTCTAATGCACCAGGAATACTAATTTGAATGCAATTTTCCTCAATAGAACAGTAGCACTCAATCTGTGCTTCCAAAAACACAGCAACAATCAAACTGATTCTTCAACAAGTCCAGCAGTAAACAATACCTCCTGGTCTGAACTGTATAAATCCAAAATTTTCCAATCTTTTAGCTGTATCTTCAGAGAATGCCTTCACCCAGAAAGACAAAGTCTCTCTTGCCAGCTACACCACATAAGAAATAAGAGGGAAGTTTCGTTATAATTGATATCCATCATATAGTAAATTCAGCAAGTATGTGTATTCTTCCACTGATACTGTGTTCATAAACATGCATTCACAAATTCTTATGCAAAAGAAAGTGCATAATTGCACCTGAGTGTTGACACACAAGATTTTAATCCCAGAGACGAGGAAGGGTAAGTATCAAAAGTCTTATCTGTTACAATTGCAAATCAATTTTAGTCTATATAATATACCTTTGTTGTGCAGTTTAAACACACAAGTCTTATTCAATAGAAGAAGAATTCGACAAGAGAACAAAATGAGAAGTACAAGAAAGGAGGATTATAATTGCAAATCAATTTTAGTCTATATAATATACCTTTGTTGTGCAGTTTAGACACACAAGTCTTATTCAATAGAAGAAGAATTCGACAAGAGAACAAAATGAGAAGTACAAGAAAGGAGGATTATAAGTTATACAAGATAAGAAGTTGGATAGATAAAAAATGTTGACAAATATAGATAGATCATATAAAATAATGTATAAAGTTGTGCATTCTTCCATCCTCTGAATCATACCATGCTTGGGGTGGCTGATTTGTATAGCATGTAGAGCATTCATCACATGGCCTATTTTGTTATTAATGTTTCTGTTTCTTGGGTCTGCTATGGTTGGGTGGGTGTTCTGCAGTTTTTTTATCTTTTGCTGGGTTTCAGGTTGTGTTCTATTTCACAATTTGTAACTATGTTTTCTATTTTTTGCACTCCTTGTGCTAAATATTGATTCCTTGATTAAAAAAAAGTAGCTTATAAATAAATGGAAGCTCATATTTCCAGAAATATTAGCAACGTTCGCATTTTCACTCGTATGCTCGAGTTCTGTATTCTTCCTCACCTCATCAAAAGTTAATCCACCAATTTTCGATACACTTCCTCTGAATGCAAGATCTACAACTTCCTTCCCTAAGCCGTAGACTTCAAATATTTGTGCACCACAGTAACTGTATAGAATTGACATTGATTTGTCAAAATCATGACATCAGTAAGGAAACATGAGAAAATAAATAAATAAAACAACCAAGAAACTATTAATTCATTATAAAAATTATCAAGGCAGCCTTTTCTGGCATTGTACCTTGAAAGCAATGAGATGCCCATTTTGGAAAGAATTTTAAGAAGACCTGCTTTTACAGCCTGGCATGCAGGAAAAATACAAATCATTTGTCATTAGTTATGTTTATATAATAATAATAATAATAATAATAATAAGACTTATATGCATTCTTAGTCCCTCTATTTTGCCAAAAATAAACGTTTAGTCTCCCTATTTCTAAAACTAGTGTTTTTGATCCCGCGTTAACTAATTTTTGACATTTTTTTGCTCTCCACCATTTTTTATTATCTGACACTCTCATTAGTAATGTGACATTTATGTGCCATTTGTGACTTGAATAAAATAATTTATATGTTATTATTGTCGTAATTAATTTTATTATTTATATTTTAAAATGTTTAAAAAAATTATTTTATCTAAATATTTTAAATTATTGTTGGATAAAATAAATAAATTTGAAATATTTTATTTAAATATTTTAATTTATAAATGAAATATATTTATTTTAAATTTTTCTAAGATATAAATACAGTAAATATTAAATAAATAAATAAATAAATAAATGTAATAAATTTAAATATTAAAAATAATATTCAAATATCTAAAACAAAATAAATAAAATTTTAAATATTTTATATAAATATTATAAAATTTTAAATTAATATAAAAAAGGTAAATAAAATAAATATATTTTAAATATTTTAAAATTTAAAATTTAAATATGTTAATTTATAAATAAAATTATTAACCACAATTAAGTGTCACGTCGTTAATGAGTGTCACATCATCAAAAATGACGGGACCAAAAAAATTTCAAGAATTACTTAATAATGACCAAAAACCCTTTTTTAGAAAGACAGAGCTAAAAGTTCATTATTAGCAAAATAGATGGAGCAAAAGTGCATTTAAACTTAATCATAATAATAATAGTAAGGTTTAATTGCAATTTTTGTCCTCTTATTTAATCAAATTCGCAAAATTGGTCATTTTATTTTAAAATCAAACAATTTTGGTCCCTCTCTCGGATTTTTTAATTAAAAAAAAGTGATGTGACATATATGATTACGTTGAATGATTAATAACTATGAAATCGCAATAACAACCTCTAAAACTTCATTTTCCATTTCTAAAATTATTCATTTTTGAATTTAATTAATAACATAAATAATTAACGCATCTAGATGATTCTACATCACGAGATTGTATGTCTGGTTATTTAAAATATGTTAAATTGCTATTTTTTAGTTAAAAATTCTGAAGGGACTAAAACTGTCAAATTTTAAAAGAAGATGACCAATTTGGTGAATTGATAAAAATAAGGGGACCAAAATTGTAATTATACCTACAGGAATTCATTAACAGGAAATAAAAGCTGAAGGAGGGAAAAACGGTGACAAAAAATAACATAAAACTTATTTTCAGATCTACATCTAGAATAAAGTCTAAATAGTGGTTTAAAGTTAAGCACCAACCTTGCAGTAGTTCTTCTGCGCTTGTTCAATTGATACAGTGGGCATCTTTCCATTCTTCATCAGATTTACAGTTTTATTACTCAAACGCCATTGACGGCATGTTTCCAATGCCAAGTATGGACACACAGCACTGTAACATACACACAGATATATATCATGTTGTGGTCAAGAAGATAGAGGCAAGGGAATTTAACTGGCCATAGTTCCCGGTTTCCTTTGCTGCAAACAAATAGTGCATGGTGGAACTATTTCCGATGACACCAGTGAACAATTGTTTTATGTGGAAATACGACAATAAAATTTATTAAGTTCAAATAAAAAAGACTTTGTTAGAAGCGTAAGAATACAACCATATCATAAAATAGTAAACTAACATGGAAAAAATCTTCAATTTATACCCAGTTTAACACTATATAGAGCTAACAAATGAACAACAACAACTAAGCCTTTTCCCATTAATCAAAGTCGGCTATATGGATCAAACAACGCCATAGCATTCTATCATATAGCATATCTCGTTCCAGCTCATTAATCTCTAAGTCTTTCCTAATAGTTTTTCTTATAGTTTTCTTAGGTCTTCCCCTGCCTCTAACAATTTGACTATCCTCCATTTGATCTACTCTCCTCACTACAAAATCTACAAGTCTTCTACCATCTTTTCTACTATAGGTGCTCCTCCAACTCTCTCTAATGTAGTCATTTCTAATCCTATTCCGTCTAGTATTTCCACACATCCAACGCAGCATTGGCATCTCTGCTACACTTATCTTCATGTTGGTTTTTTACTGCCCAACACTTCGTCCCATAAAACAACATAACTCCTAATTTAAGGTTGAACACACAAAAGGTCAATTAAAGCTTAAAGCTCCAACTGTACAAATGAAATCTTGATGCATAAAGATAGTTGGACTCTTGGAGGCAATCCACAAGAATCAACTCGATCCATAATTCATACAACAATAACAACATCCAAAGGCTTAAGTGGAGACATTAAATAACCTTGCACCATATCCTATTAAGCATGCAAACTGATGAGTGCTAAAGCACTGAGCAGTATCTGCTACAATTGAAGCTGACATCCGAAGGCCATTCTGGATTAGATGCTGATGAACAGTACCAACAGCAAGAAGTATGGGAATTGCAGGATGAGTTGGTTCCTGGGACAAAAAAAATGGATTGTATTATTAACCCTACCAAACATGCACAAAAGGCCATTGCAGTTCCAGACAATAACGTATCAGGTTTAGTAATCATCAAATTAAATCTGTACCAGCTAATCATTTCTATTCTTGAGAGCTATAATGCACACACTTCTTTGGAAAAATAAAGAAGCTATTAGATGGTCCTTACCAGTGCTTCTGAACGGTCTGAAAGAATAAGCAGCTGGGAGCCATTTCTGACAGCTTCGTCTGCAGCGTCGCAAAGCTTATTTAATGCTTTCTCCAAGGAACCATCAATCCCCTTAGTTATATCAAAAAATGTGTGCAATACTTGAGGTTTTAAGTGAGAGTCTTTTAATAATGACTCAAGTTCCCCTTCATTCAATACCGGACTAGATAATATAACCTGCTCCAAAATCATATCAACGTGTGTGCAGGAAAAAGCATCAAAATCATGGATATAATTTGATGATGACAAATAAACATCACAAATGTATGCCAAAATACCTGTGAAGCATTTTCTGGTCCTGTTTCCAATATATTCCCTCTCTTCCCTATATTCACTTCAAGAGACATAACTAATCCTTCCCGAAGCGGATCAATTGCAGGATTTGTAACCTTTTAGCATCAGAAAGTGAATTGATAAGATTATAAAAAGATATCACATACAAAACAAATAAAAATAGTAAAAATCTAAAACTGCAACAGAGTGAGGTTTACTGTACTTGATAAGTTACAAAAGTATAGGCAAGTACAACTTTATAGTTAGAAATTTAATGGGCGGTCCAAAAGTTAATCAAAAGTCTTCAAATTAGTCACTTGAGAGTCCAGTGACTCCAGTCTTTAAAGTAATGTGTTCGTAACCCACCGTCATCCAGTGTAATATATGTATTGGGAAATCAATTAAAATTTCCAAATATTAATGTAAATTGTGGAAATTTAAGACACATTTCAAGAGATGAATGAATGTATCTAGAATATAGAAGAAATAAAGTCAAACTTCTTGAAAAGATGAGATGATTGAAGAGGGATGTATCTAGACTAAGTCACATTCATGGATGGAAGCTAATCTCCTCTCCAATAACTATTTGTATTTGGCCCATTAATCAGACCTAATATATTTAGAATAGTGTTTAAACGAATCAGTGTGGCTCTCACTAATAGTGTTTAGAATAGAGTCCAGTGACTCTCATACTACTTATCCTTCTAATCTTTCTAAAAGTGTGGAACCATTTAATTTTATTCATTCGAATGTTTGGGGACCTGTCCCTATTTCTAATATTTTTGGTGCAAGATGGCTTGTTTCCTTTATTGATGGCGTACTCGAGTAACTTAGATTTTCTTGATGAAGGATAAACCATTTGTTTATTTAATTTTATTATATGGCACAAACCCAATTTGGGGAAGGCATAAAATGATTATGTTCTGACAATGGTAAAGAATATGTCAATCAATCATAACCTTTTCAGTTTCACTAGTAAACAGGACATCATCCATGAATTCACATATGTTGACACCCCACAACAAATGGTATCGCAGAAGAAAAAAAATTATTTACTTGAAGTTGCTCGAGCAATCCTCTTCTAAATGTTTGTCCCCAACTCATATTGCAATGCACTCCCCACTTATACATTTTCGCTTACCCTATCCAATGTGAGACTTATAACTTATTCATTTACCAACAGGTTATTTAGAGGAGATATCATGTATAAGCCCATACATTAGTTAGTTGTATTGTAAACAGCGTAATCCTATGGAGGGAAAACCTTTGAAATATCTTCTAGCCTATTCTTGTTCTTTCAATAAAATTGTGCTCTTTCTTTTCATTTCTTTCAATTAAAATTTCCGAATTCTTACTAAAGATTCCCAACATATATGAACAGTAAAGGGATATGAATAGACTCTTAATACTGACATACAGTGAATACCATAGAGTACAGACAAACAACAATGTTATGTATGGCATGACATTATGAACAAAGTATAACACATTTAATAGTAAAACATTGTCATCCACTAATCAGATGAGTGACTTGGCACTATCATAGAAAATCATGGTCACAATACCGAGGAAGTTACTTTCTAGAATAATTTGTAGGAAAGTGGTCTGGTTTACCTGTGCAAAACGTTGTTTAAAGTAATCAAAAAGCATGTGAGGTTTCTGAGACAATGCTGCTAATGGAATATCATCTCCCATACAAAATGTAGGCTCCTTTCCTTGAGAAGCCATACTCTCAATCACCATCTGGACATCTTCACTGGAGTACCCAAATGCCCTGGTCTCACCAAAGAGCGGTTAAGTAAGAACCATATAAGATGTTGCATTGTAAGCTGCAATGAAGAGCAAACCCACTTTCCCATCAACATGCTATTGAACATTAGCTTAAAAATTATTACATCTTAAAGAACCACATATGATGTTGTATTGTAAGCTGCAAAGAAGAGCATACCATTTTCCCATTAGCATGCCATAGAACATTAGCTTATAAAAGTTTCAGCATTATGTCACTTGAAGCAGCCTAAACCCATTGAACTTGATATTGAAAAAAAATGAGACACTACACATAAAGGCCCTTCTCCTACTTCCTAGAGAATAATATTTTGCTTTAGAAAGGGAACCTGTTGTAGTTTAAATCACAATTTTCAATCTAAACCAAATTTCTAGTCCTCATAAATTACAAGAAAGCAAATAAACATCACATAGAATGTTACGCAATAACAGTGAGTAAAGCAATGGGTTTGATGGGATTTAAAATGGCAGCACTTCAAAACACAAATTCCCTTATCAAGTATAAAAACTAAGAGCAAAATCTACATAGAACTCTCACTGTTGGTGTCTTAATATTGCATCATTGTCCATCACAGACGATGAAAGGAAGTTCCCAGATTTCAAAGACCGCAAGTTTTCCTTGATCCAGTTCCCATATGGATTTGATAAGGCTACTCGTTTTTTAACCTCCATATTCTCGTAAACCTAGCAAAAAAAACATTTGGAAAGTGAACTAAGCCCATGAGACAACAACATATTCAACCTTTTTTAAACATGAAAATTAAGGGCAAATTATTAAGAAAACAAAAAGAGAGCATATGTTCTCATACAAGAACTCAGTCATCAGCAACCAAAGTTTTAAGACATTGGAATCACAAACTGTGTTAAAAACCTGTAGAAAAGAAAGTGAGAGAAAATGTATACCGAAGGCATTAGAATGTATTGAACTGAGTGGGTACAGCACTACAGCTGAATCTCAGTATTTTTACTGAGACTGAATGACAGTGTTAGTACTGGGCTATGGGCTTCGCTGATCACATGCCCAATAGTACAAACCATTGTTCTTATACAATACAGCAATGGATGACATGAGACTGAAACTTGTCTCTAATAGACTATGACGTCACCATATACTATTACTTTCTTGCAAATGATAGAAATAAATTTTATCAGTCAATTAGACATGAAATGATGTTAGATGAGCTGTCATTGAGTGAAATTATCAAACTTCAATTTATCAGCTTTCAAACAAAACCATTACATCTCTTGTACTATTAAATATCATATGACATAGTTCTCAAATATCAATTTAGTATTCCTTCTTCTTTTAAAAGACTATGAGCCCGTATGCTTTTAGTAGACTACAGAGCATAAAACTTGGCTTCACTAACAAAATTTTAGTATCTAAAGATATAGATAAGGTTATAAAAGGAAGGGCTAGCAACATGTGTTTTACAGGGAAACTCTTGACAAGCTTCTGATCAATGAGCAACTTTAATTCACAGTGGGGCACACAAAATAATGAACCAAATAAAAGAAAAACTGTAAGATGGATAAATATCTAACTCAATAAATTATACTGATCTTTGCATTTTGCAGGAACAAACAGCAATTACAAGATAGAATATGACTATGTTCAAAAGCGATACCCAAGACAAGAAAATATTGTGGTGCAAACCTGGCCATCAAGTAAATCAACTGTTATCATCATGCCTGGACCTAATCTTCCTTTCAAAATAACTTTTGACTCATCCACTGGTACAACACCAACCTAAAAGAGAAAGTGACAAAACATATTATTAGTAAAGATGCCAGCTTTCAAAACCAATTTTCTAAAGAGACCAGATTATTAGATTTCAACATCATCCGAATAAAGACTGATACAAAGATAGCATGTAGAATGAGAAATAGATGAAACATGAGAGAATGTTGTAATGAGGTACACTACAATGTGTAGTTACCCTCATATTAATATTACTAAGTTAATTAAGTAGTACATAAGAAAGACATGTGAAACGAGCCCATATACTCAAGACTAAACCTTAGTAACTTATCAATATAATGACTCTTAACACAGAAGAAGCAAAGGCAAAGCAAGACCTACACTTGCAGGATGTATACAATGATAAGAACCGAAGAAAGGTGAGAAATCTAATATCTGAAATACTGTCCTTGAGTGTGTACATGATATGCAAACATCAGTCTCTGTTTAATCTTAACATTTGTAACTCAATAATAGCAGCAGACTTAAAGCAAACAATTAATATGATGCTACTCAGAAGGAAACTAATAAAAGTGGCTAAACAGTCTTTAACAACGACAAGCTGAGATAATAGAAGATTCAATAAAATGGAGTTTATCGGATCTTGGCTTCTCAAAGCCAAAATAAGATTATCTACAAAAAGTTCTAGATTAAGACAAATAAAGTAGAACTGTCATCTGATCCATGAAATCATACAACATTAAGTCAACCATATTAGCCAAGTGATGAAAGTTAGGGACTTCACCTCAGAAGCAACGTAGACCATATTGTCTGATGTTCGCCAATACCTAGCAGGTCGAAGTCCATTACGGTCAAGGCATGCACCAACAGTTTTTCCATCACTGTAACACATAAATTGGATTACCAACACTGACATAAAAATATAAGCTTTGGGAGAAAAGATTAAAAAAAAGTTCTCTAGCTATTTAGTACAGGTAAATTCATTGAACAATTAAACCTGTTTCCTATTTATTACAGGAATGATCCTCTGGATTTGTTCTTAGCATTTATACCTGAATAAAAGCAAGGCAGGTCCATCCCAAGCTTCCATTTGACCCTTGTAGTAGTCATAGAAGTCAACCGCCTAAGAAATAAAAACAGCATTAAGGACACTTCAATGCAGAAATTGGAGAGAAAGGATTCAAAAGATTGTAAGAAAAGATAAGATGCAACAATTTTCATTTTTGCATAGCAAGCCTGAACTGTCCTTAATGACCACATTTTTCCAATCCATAGCAAGCATGAACATTGAGGGTCCTTAATAGCCCTCTTCAGCTGCTCTAACATCCCTTCTGCAATCTCTGGCAAGTGGCCCTTTTCCAGTAAATGACCAATTTTCAACCCACTCTCTTCCTCCTTTCCTTTTTTTGCATTTTACTATTTTCAAACCCATCTTTGTATCCCCTGATCTGTTCTCTACTCCTTTGTCTATCTATATTTCCTTCTCATCTTTGTCCTATTTTTTATTTCATTGTGAATCTGCCCTCTTTGTTCAGTGGTTCAAGGGCTGCTAATAATGATACTTTCAGTGAATTTTACTTATTGGGATATGTTTCTAGTTTATTGTTCTTGACGTAGACCTTCTTGTTTATTTATTATATTCTGCAGAATGTTTGTGTGTCTATATATATATATATATATATATATATATATATATATATATATATATCATATTTTCCTTTTAACTGTCATGTGTGCGGCTATGCTATAGGTCACAGTGCCATATGCCCTTTTTTAAATACGGATTCTAGGCTTGCCACCATGAAACACTATCCGCCATTAACAACCTTGTCCCCAACTGCACAAGGAATCTCTCCACAACTTTTGGTATTATTAGAAAAAGAAAAGCAATACTGGCAAATATAAGATACAGTAAATGATATATGGATAGAATATGAGTTGTTATCTGGATTAAAGAAGTGGATAAAAAATGCTTTAACAGAGGATTCATGAAATTGGTGACACTATGCATAAATGCGCAGAAAATGCATCAGTTATTTAAAAAAAAAGGGGGGGTGGGGGAGGAGTACCTCAGGGTATTTGATAGACAGAGTTGGATGGTTTTTGTAAGCCTCTGGAACAAGAATCATCATGGATTCCTCAGGGCTTCGACCACTTCTTATTAACAACTGAACCATATGAGACCATTCAGATAAGGAATCATCATGGAAAAATCTCAAAACAGAGAGCTCACAGAAAAATACAAATAAGGAATTTGTATATCTTAAAGTAAGAAACAAAACAGATAAAGAGGGAAAAAGAGTCGCTGAAATAAAAAACTACACAAGTTATATTCTCAGTAACCCTGGCTAAGTGGAACACCGTTTTCTTGCTTTCAGTTTTTCTGTTTGATGGTATTATACTTAGATAAAAGAAGGAAAACATTCAACAAAAATAAGAGAAACTTGCTTTCAGTTTTTCTGTTTGATGGTATTTTACTTTGATAAAAGAAGGAATACATTCAACACAAATAAGGATAAGAAATTTTCCTAGAGCAAACAAAAAGGAAAAATAAAACAAGTAAAACAAAGAAAATTAACTCTAAAGAGCTCACTCACCTGTCCCTCTATCAATCCTACATAAAACTATCAATTACCCCTTTTCCCAAGCAAATCATGAGCAAAAATCCACATAAAGTCAACAAAACAACTATGTAATATATACGAGGGGAAGGAAGAAGCTTCTAACAAAAAAAAATTCATTCCATCCATAATCACCAAAACCCTGCAAACAAGCCTCGTAGAATTTAGGTTGGGCCCAATCCCACAAAACTAGTTTATAAGGTGAGGATTGCCTCTTATAACCACTACCTAGGCTATATCACTATCCAAAGTGGGAGTCTCAATACGCACCCCTCAAAACATCTAGAGTGCGACTCAATGGCTCGATAATACCAGGTGGCCCAAAGGGTCTACGTTAGACTTTGATAACATCTTATAATTTAGGTTCGTTCTATCTCAATCCCACAAATCTGACGTGTAAAGTGAGGTTTGTCTCCCATTTTTAACCACTATTCAGACCATATCACCATCCACTCTCAACAAAGCCCATTATCATGAAAAAAAACATAAAAAATTGCTCCACTTATTCCAACCATACCCTTTAAAATAATACACACGATTAATGATTCAAGGAATTGAAAAACCATGCAGATCAATTGATGCATAAAAAATGCTAGAAGGCCATTTCCGAAGCTTCAAAGCAACTTGAAAAATAAAAGATCATTTTCTCTCTTAACAATAAAAAGGAAAAAAAAACACATAGCACAGAGAGCAGAATTACATGAGACCTGAGTCTATATAACAAATTATTTATAATTCTATTAAGTATTTCAGTCTAAACAAAAGTGTGCACCATGATCAAAGCCTTGGCCTAATAACTTGGATATCTTTAAATTTTATACAATAAGATTAGATTAGACTAGACTAGATAACATAAAACCGAAATAAAGGAGTTATAGGAGTATGAGGATCATATCTTTTTCAACAACTAATTTCAAAATTCTAATGAATCACCATCATCAAGATCCTCTAGCAAAAGGAACAAATAACTTAAGAGTAGTAATAGCAACACTCACTCAAATACTCTCTTTCCGACACTCACTCTCTTATTGTGTGAAATTCATGTGGGGCCCATTTCCAAAACGGTTGGACCTACGTGAATTTCACCCAATGAAAAAGTGAGTGTTGGAAACAAAGTGTTAGAGCGAGTGTTGCTACTTGCTAGCACTCTTCATAACTTTATATATAGTTATTGACATACTTCTGCAGCACTGTCAAGATTTGCCGAATCTGATGCCTTTGGATTTCCAAAGGGACGAATTTCATTTTCGCGACCTCGCCATACAGGTGACTTCAATGATGGCTCTCGTGACTGCATCCAATTCAAGTTCCCCTGCATGTATATGTAAACATTTCATAAATCCATTCAAGGTAAAATTCCACGGAAGATTTTGAATGTCCAACAAAACTCAACCTGTATGGTGTTGATCTCTCCATTATGACCAAGAAGCCTCATTGGTTGAGCAAGAGGCCATCTAGGACTAGTATTTGTGCTATACCTTCGATGATAAATTGCAAAAGGAGAATTATAAAGATCATTTTGAAGGTCAGAATAAAATAACCCCAAAACTTCTGAGCGAAGCATCCCCTTGTAAACTATTGTTCGATTGGATAAAGAACAGAAATAAAGCTCATTTCCCCAACTTTCCGAGCCTACTTCTTTTTCAATCAGTTTTCTACAGATGTACAGTTCTCGTTCAATGTCATCAACATTTTCTTCCTTCCCGATCTTGACAAATACTTGCTGTATATTGGGCATGGTTTCCTTTGCATAATAACCTACAACAGAAGTATTTACAGGGACTGGCCTCCACCCAAGCACCTCAAGACCTTCTTGCTGAAATGTATTTACAATAACTAAAGAGAAAATTAAAATTACATGTCAGAACACAACCTGTTATGTTAAAATGAAAAATTCACTTTGATGCCTTTAAAGAATGCACTACACAAGCCATGATCGCAGCAACAGAGGCTTCATAGTGTAAATGAGAAATAACTAAGTAATGTTCAAGAAAAACGTCAAAAACTTAGTTATGTTAAAGAATTGCATACTGGATCAATGAAAAATCTACAAAACTCCCTTACCCAAATGAGTGACTGTGCATACACACACACATATATATAGGGAGCACATTAAATGAGAGGACTTTTATAATGTGAAAATGAGAGGAATAGTTGTTGGCCATTAGAAGAGAGTTGGGGTGGCACCAATCATAGGAAAGATGGTGGAAATTCAGCTTAGATGGTTTGGACATGTTAAGAGGAGACCTATAGATTATGTAGTAAGGAGTAGATAAGATGGAAGTTAGTCAAATCCCTAGAGGTAAAGGAAGACATAGAAAAACTATAAGAGAAACTATTAAGAACGGCATAGAGATTAATGAGTTGGATAGAGATGTTATATGACAGAATATTATGGCATAGTTTGAATCATGTAGTCAACCCTACTTAGTGGGATAAGGCTTGGTTGTTCTTTTGTGTGTGTGCCTATATATATATATATATATATATATAGAGAGAGAGAGAGAGAGAGTTGCGCAGCAAGTAAATTATTCATAAACATGCTAGTCTTGGTGAAACGATAAAAGACAGACATCATGCAAACTTAGTTAAATCATGCCCTTCAAAATAAGAACACTTGTTACCTTTCTTGGCCTTATTTGCAAGTTCTACATCTTTGGGTAGGAAAACCATTCCAACGCCGGTGTGCAACTTATCAAAGGTAGCAATCCCTTGCTTGTTTGCCCAATTGTCAAATAGATCCCATGGAATTGCTGTCATCACCCCAGAACCATCACCAGAGTCATTATCTGCACCACAGCCCCCACGATGTTCCATACAGCTTAAAGCATTTAAAGCATCCTTGACAATCTCATGTGATCCCTTATTTTCCAAATTGGCAATGAATCCAACACCACATGCCCCTCTTTCTGACAGTATATCCTCCAAATTTGCAACCTAATGAATAAGCGACTAGAATTATTAAACACACTGTTGTGTAAATTACAAGCCACACAGATGAACAGATCAACAATGAAGCATTGATAAACGAGACAATTTTATAAAACAATCCAGACCCGTTGGACCAACCTTTTAATCAATAGCAATGCAAACTGCTAATTATGGATGGAAACACAAGGCAGGGTATAAAAGCACACTTAGTTATTACCATTCTACACATGGATTGTGGTCTCCAATGCATTTCTAAATAAACAAAAATCTGCATTTGGGAACCTGATATTCTAGAACGTATCCCTGAATAATATTTTAAAAAATCATAATTGGTAAACTCAGGGGACAGTCTCCTTCTTCCCGCACTACTGGAATTTCTGAAAGAAGGGCACCTTCAAATGGTGTTGGATAAATTTTATCCAGTAACGAGATTTTTAACTTAATTTATCATTTTGCTTGCGAAAACTCGCTGGGTTAACCTGAAGTGACTGCAGGCCCTTAATATTACCTCCAACTGGGCTTTTTTCCTCCGGACATCCTCCCTTTTAGGGGTACCCTTTTATCTTTTTATAGAAGAAATTAAATCATGTAAGTAAGGAGAGGAAAAAAACCACGTATCTTTCAGGGGGCGGGCACTTCTAGAAGAATAATTCATCTAAGTATTTTCGCTCGTCAACCAATTAATTTCTTAACTAGCTTGTACAAACTCATCACTTAGGTTCCTCAATTAGATTGAAACAGAACTTTTCTGATGCCAATTCAGAGAATCAAAGTGCCTACATTGCAGTCTGAGAGACTTTAGTTTGAGAACTAATAAAGTAGCTGCAGATATTTTTTTCAAAAAAAGTAGCCACAGATATCAAAAGGATAAGAAAGTGCAAGTTAGACTTCCTGTTCGATTTTGAGAGAACTTATGAGTAGGGTGGTTTCCTATATAAGCTTGTTGAGTTGGATTTCAATCTGTCTCTCAAGCCTCAACAGCTAGAATTTCTGTGATTGTGAACAGAGAGCCCTGTTATTGGTTCCAAGGACAGCAGCTACTTGGGAAAGGTGACACTATGTCCCCTTTCTTTTTGGTAATTGTTGTTCTTAATTGTTTACTTCCCGTTGACTCAAACAAGATATTGGCCTCCCAGCTTTAGTTTTGGGATCCTGTTCTGTTCTCAACAGAATCACTTTTGAAATGACATCTCAATACCCAGTTCTTTGAAGTCACCTCTCATCCCTCGTCAAAAGTTTTTGTTTTTGGAATAACCTTTGTTAATAATATTAATATTGTTAGAAATTATTAGTAATGTGATGAGGATAGAGATCAAACCATTGACCTCGCTTATCACTTCACTCTTTAATTAGCTCAAAGTAAATCGGCGACTGCAATTGTAACCACTACATCAAGTTTTTGATGTCTCTGCAACAATATTTGCGACAGCATCAACCTTATTTTACTGCGATTTTTTGCAATAACAAGGATCGCAGAACTACCGCAATTTAAACCCAGTAAGTCAGTTACTACTATCAGCTCACCTCTATATAAACTAAAAAATATTAGTAATTCTCTCGAAACTAGGCAAAAAAATTTAGAGCGAAGTTTTATAGCGATATTTCTGTAGAAAACTTTGTTTTATAATAAGCAAGGTCTTAAACTGATAAAGTACTACCATATAATACCAAATCAACGATTTCATAAATCTTTCAAAAGAAAGCATAATTGAAGGAAGAAAATAGAAGTCGTTGAACGAAAATAGCAACTGCTGAAAAAAAACACGGACCTGTGGTTTTAAATCAGAAGTTGAAGAAGAAGGAGGAGAAGGAAGAGGAGGATCAAGTCGATTATCAAGATGAAGAACAGATTTGACGGAGTTATGACGGATGGGAGCTGGAGTTATAAACGGCGTCAATCTACGGTTACACCGTTTAGATTTGCGGCGGAAAGGAGCGAAGTCAATGAGCAAGTGACGGTTACCGACGGAAGTGAAATTATCGGAGAGACGTAGCACTTGAGAAACCGACGACACCGTGTTCAGCGCCATCGTTAGAGAGAGGGAGAGAGAGAAGAGAGAGAAAGTGAAGGAATGAGTGAGTGTGTGAGTGAGAATGAATGAATGAAGATAAAAGGAAGAAGAGGAGGGAGAGGTCACAAAATGATTAACTCATACACACCACCAACTTCTCATTCCTTTTCATCTTCATTTGCGACCTTGTTTTTGGATGCTATTGTAATGTGAGCAAATTAGCATCACTGTGGTTTTTGTTACCTGTGATGTGGTTTACGGTAACACCGTGCGCCGCGTCTACCACATCCAGATTGATTCCTGTTTTATTGGAGGATAGCGTTAACCGCTTTTACAGGCAAGAATTTATGTTACTTTCACTTTTTACTTTTTTTTTTCTCTAGATGAAAACTTAGCACATAGCTGCAAAATTATCTCTAAAATAGTTTCACTTAAGATTTAAACTAAAACATTTTTTCAATAATTTATTTTAATTAAAATTTAGTAATCACTTAATTTACTTTAATATATACATTAAAAAATTATGTACTATAGGACTTGACAATTGCTCCTATTTAATTTAATTATGTTACAGTATTCCCACTATTTTATATTAAGTGTGGCATTAACAAAAGAAAAATAATTTAGAATAAATGATACCTTATATTTTTATGGAATATTGATTTTTTTTAATTCCAATTCTATGTCAAAGCATTATTGCGTGATACACATAAATTAATTATATTTTATTCTATATTTATAACCAACCATTAATTGAGATAAACTTATAAAATTATTGTATATTTTATTTGTCTTACAACATTATTTAATTTGTGTAGAAATTAATATATATTTTTAACTAGTGGTATAAATTAGAGATATTGCATCAATTATATAAAATAATTTTATAATGTCATTTAATCACAACTTAGTATTACGATATTAGATAATTATAGCTGATTTAAAAAAATAGATAATATAATTTAATAGATTGAATGGTCAAGGTTGTATGATAGTATAAAATTATTTAATACATTTATTTTACACTATAGATTATAAGGAAAAGATATAAGAAAAATACGTGATTTATACGTGGAAATTTGAATTTGTACTATGGATGGGCCATGGGTGAGTGTTACATAAGCGGAATGATATCGGATGCAGGAGATTGTTTCCTCAAGTGGAGACCCTCCTTCGAAGAAATCTCTATTGATCACATATTTATTTATTGCTATTTATCGTCATAATAAATTGTCGGATATATTTGACTTAGGGAAACCTTGGTTTTGCTCACGTCAAAAGATAGATAAAACGCGCGCATTTTTACCGACACTTTTTCCCGGTACCCGTGGATCACTTTTTGTTTACTCTCTTTTATCTCCGTTGAAAAGAAAGAGAGCAACTAACTAGGGCTGGGTTTTGTAATAAAAAAAAACTAGAAGAGATTATTAGTTGTATAGAGGTGAATTAATTATATTTAGTATTTGACATGATTCCAATAAGAAATAGAAGAAAATTAAGATATTGTAAAATGATATATTTTTCTATTTCTTATAATAAATGTCATTTTTTTATTTTTAAAATGAAATTATTATAAATAAAAATAATAATAATTTTATTAAATTATTCTTATTGATAATTTGTGTGTTTTTCACTATTATGAATGTAAAGTACGAGATGCAACGTAATCTTAAAAAGTGCACTTTTAATGTACAAGGAGATATATTCCTTGATTTTATGATCACACAAAGAGGAATAAATGTCATTTTGGATAAATGTAAAGCCATGAGAAGTATGACTACTATCAAGGAAGATCAACGACTCGAATGAATGATATCATCCATATTACGTTTCCTCTCAAGGTCAACGGATCCATCTCTGTCATTTTATCATATGCTACAGGAATTTTAAGAACTCAATAAGTTCTTATCAACTCTTCCAGTATTAATACGACCAACATGATGTACAACACTAACAATCTAATTTGGTTGCAATAGAGGAAGTTGTCACCTTAGCTCTTGTGGAAGAATGAGAGCATCATAAATTCCTAATTTATTTCATTAATAAAGTTATACAAAAAGCCAATGTAAGATACCGACACTTAGGAAAATTGGTCTTGCATTAGTACTTTTCAGCTTGTAGGTTATGACACTACTTCTAGCAGTAAAGACGAACTTTCCATTAAAGAAAGTCTTATAGAAACTATAACTCTCAAGAAGTATTGCGACGTGGTTAGTAAAGCTTTCAGGATTATAAATCACCTTTGAGACAAGAACGACAATTAAATCTCATACATTTGTTGGTTTCATAGCCGAGATGAGTTATCCCCAGAGTTTGATGTATAGGTTCTTCATGTGGATGACTTATCCAACATGGGAGGCACCAAAGTTTGAATAAGTTAAAATGCTACTTGAAATAACATATTTTAAAATGTTGAGTTTTTGAGGTTTTAGAAAAGAGAGTTTTATAGAGCTTAGTCTATATCTTAGTATATATTTTATATTTAAAAGAATAATATGACAAATGATCATATAATATTTTAATCACACTTGATTCATTTTTAGAAATATTTTATAGTTTCTTTAATTTATAAAAGAAAAACAAGTCTTCTCTTCTACTCTCTTTCCCTCCAAAACCTTTCTTTTTTTTCTTTTTGAGAACATCCCTCATAAACCTTTCACCAAAAAGATACTCTTACGAACAAGTCTACTTGATCAATTATACGTTATAGATGTCGAGAATATATTTTAAGCGAACGCTACTGTAAATCATCTTTGTAGTTGGTTTAACGTTAATCGATGTTCAAAAGTATAAATTAAGGATAATGATTTGATCAATATCAGTTCGATAAAAATAAAGATAAAAACTAATATGTTATTTAAAATTTAATTTATCGAATCAACGTCAATTATATTTTTAAATATAGATGATACACACGATTAGAATTTATATATAGTTTAATTTTGGAGTATCACATAAAAGAACAACAAATTTTTACTCAAATTAACAACAAATTGAGGATACATTCGTGAACGAAAGTAAACTAATCAATTTTTTCCTTTCAGCTTTCAACTCAACTTTGTCCACATCCTCTATGCGCTTAAAGTTAGAATAGCTTTTCGACTTCGGTTTTCTACAAGCAGCGCCACAGGCACTTTATCTACTTATTTCGTTCTTTTTTTGTTTTCTTTATTATGCATAATACTTGCTTTTTTTACATAAATGCATAATACTTTTCTTAGAATGCATAATACTTAACATGTATAGTATCTACCTTTTCCTTTCTTCACAAAAAAAAAAAGTGGTGTCTATTATCACAATATATGTATACTTTTGAAATTATTTTATATAGAATTAATTATAATTATAATTTTTTATTTTATCTCATTTACTAAATTAACTTTTCTATTTTAATTTTCTTTAGATTTGATTTTACGATCAAATTTTTTGTCTTAAGATCCATGATGTATTATTATTTTTAATAATATGACAAATGATTTAATGATGTAGATTAATGCAATTATTTCACAATATCAATTAAAAACTATTATAAACAAATAATAATAATATTATTAAATTATCTGCTATATTATTAAAAATATGACACATCAAGGACTTAAAATAAGAAATCTAACTCGAAAATTAAACCTAAAAAAATTAAAATAAAAAATAAAATAACTTATTTTGTGAATAAATTAAATAAAAAAGAGTAAAACTATAATAAAATATTTTATATCTCGAACAACATGACCAAATTCGGTTCCACCTCAACTATAGTTGAAATCAAAGATATAAAACATTTTAGTGTATTAAATAATAATAATTTAAATATCTAAAGGATGACATGTGTGTGGCATTCAACAAAAAATATTATTTCACATGCTTTCGGACTTTGGGCACACTACCACGTGTGTGCTTGTAGCTTCTTCTGTGGAAAAACTATTTCCTTTTCAAAGTTGTGATGATAAATACAAATTTGTTATTAAAAAAACAGTGGCTTTTCCATCATCCGAAAGCCATCTTTCCTTTGTTAATTTGTTCACTTGGGGATAAATATCTGACATACACTGTCCTTAAGTTTATGATGCTACGTACTCTCATTATCATCTTTTAAAAACTCAGTGGTACACCAATTTTGGCTTTTTGTTGATCCTAAAAAATAACGGTTTCCTGTTCTACTATTTCATCTCACTTGAAAGATAGCCACAGGGGTTCTTATCATAATTTTATCTGTCTCCTAGGCCCGAACCCCATAAAGTCTCACCCCAAAACTAATGTACCCTATAGTCAAAGAGAAATGTTCTTTTCACACCATATTTTTATACCGTTTTTAATTTTTATCTTTTCATAAAATGTTTATCTTTTATTTTGAATTTTACATCTACATTTATTGATATACGATGTTAAAATACGATGTCGATTTTGGTGTGTTTATATAACACAATCAATAGACAAAATACAATCTAAAATGTATTAGAGTTTGAGTTATTTAATTACATCAGTTCAGTCTTTTAATTTCTTTTAATTAAATTAGTATTTTCAGTTTTCAAAATAAATTAGGATTCTTTGAAAATCATTTAAAATTTTGAATTTATGAGATAAGCTTCAAACTATTCAAATTTTTGGATTGATTTTTTAATATTTAGAAAATTGCAATCACATGAAATAAATGTAATTTTAAGATCACAACAATCACACATAAAAT
>JBBPBP010000003.1:49687821-49707147 GCA_037974735.1 Cicer chorassanicum | reverse complement strand
ATATATATATATATATATATATAATATTGAAAATCTAGTTTCCTAATTAAATTATAGACCCTTATTACTCAAATTAGGATGGTTTATAAATGAAAATTACAGACTTGATTCAATTGAAGAAGTCTATTAATTGAATGAAGTCCATCTGATTAGATCTTGATTGTTAGCTCCATAAAAAAATCAATACTATTCAATGAGATAACTAATGACATCAAGGAGTGAAAAATTAACCATCCCAATCTGATACAATTTCCATTCACCTATATATATATACACCCCAATCTGATAGAAAATGTTGGAATTCCCTTTCACCCTTTCCATCTTGTAGAAAATAATAACATATCCTAGATACAATATTATATTCTAGTGAATGTGTACAAGATGCATATGCATAATACATATAGTACCTCCTACTTTTAAGGTTTCTTCACAATGTGTTCATAAATATAATGTACTATACAAAAAAAATGAAAATTTATGAAGTATATATGATAAACAGTACATTTGAGTTAGTGACCAAAAGTTATGTGGAACTCAATTGTTGGAACAAAATTGGCATTTCTTAATAGTGAAATTTTCAAAATGTACAAAGTCAGGCTAGAAAGGGTGTAACTTGCAGTTATCCAACGCGAACTTGGACTATCTACAATTAGAGATTCTCTGCATTCACGCAGTCATACCCTTATTCTAGCTTTCAAGATTGTTCGGTGAATATTCTAAGTAAAAAATCGCGAAAACGCCTTGAGTATTGTCTAGGATCAACAGCTGATATTGAGGTAGGGTCATATTGAATGGACTTGTAGGCATGCTCAAGCTTCTTGCTGATATCATAGTCTTGAAGTATGTCTATGATACCAAAAGTTAGTGCAACATCATAGAACTCTCCAATTGGTTCTCCAACTAGTTGTGTTTCAATATCACCTCTTCTCACCGTCCTTTCAGCCACTGCTGGAATATTCACACCCAAGATTGTACTGCAGATACACAAATAGACACATACTATATATTCAGCTTTGAAATATTCATCTTGCAAGAATGATACTTTTTTGTGAATGAGTGATGTTTTAGTCATCAAGCAAGCTTATTTCTAAAAAATCAACAGTTGATTAATGTTATGTGGACGCGCATAACAAACCGTGAATGTGTTAGAATAATTAGTTGATTTTCTCATCAACGATTGAGATTATTTATTTTACTCTTGAGAAGTTAAATGCATAACAATTTTAAGCAGATATCTCACTTTGAAGGATCAGAAGGAAGTTGATTTGTGTCTTCTGTTGAAATACCAGGAGTTCCTTCATTCTCTAAATCACCTGAAGTTGAAAAAGTAAAAAGATTCTTCCTAAGTTTCCAAAACACAGATACAAGTGCACACATAACTACATGTAGGACAAGAAAGTTACCAGTAGGAGTACGAGGTGCTGAAGGAATAACATCCCCATCTTGTGATATATTTTTGAAATGAATGCCAAGTAACAAACTATAGTCCATAATTCCCTCTTGTTCCAAAAGCTCACAGTCCCTATCAATTTGTCTGAGGAGAACAAATACATGTTTCACATGATTAGTATGATCTGATATAAAACAATTGTTTAACTTGTCTAGTTATCTGACTAATCTATGTTAAGATGTTGCATTCTAAAAGAAAAAAATACACAAAACTATATAACTCTTCATTAGAAAATCAAGAGAGTAAATTTTTACTTCATATAGTTTTCTATACATATGTATGTATTTTGTTACAATGTTGTTAATGATTTTCAAATCAAAAGATTATGTTTATAACAATGTACTTTTTTCTCTAGAGTGCAACATATTATTTTAGAGGAAGCAATTCAGCTTTCAAATACAATACTATAAATTGATGCAACAAAAACTTATATCACCTGCAAAACTCTTGAAACCAAGATTTCTGAAATAGAAATATAAAATTAAGGTCAAGATCTTTAAGAATAGTGGTTTCGCTAATCTCTGCCTCAAGCTTATCTGAAGTTCTACCAAGTGAAGAACCCTTCAAATCATAGCGTCTATGAGTGATATACTCAGAACAAAAGAGGTTTCCCATTATGATAAATCTAACCTGAAAAACCAAATCTATCATGAAGTTTTTTACACTCAAAGTGTAAAATTGCATAAAAGTTTCTACTTTCACTTATTTGTACAACTAAATTTAGACAACTTTAGCTACAACTTTTGAAGCGGTTAACGCAGTTCAAATGGATGGTTAATCACGTTCAGGAGATGATTAATGGATATATTCAAAGTCAAAATTCATTAATCGTTGACGTAACTTCATTAATGAAGAATTTGAATGTAATTAATCACAACTTATAGGTGTTCAATTATATGAAATTTTGAACATTGGGAAAATATGGTCAATCATATCCAAATTCGTGTTTGATGAAGTTAAGTTGATGGTTAATGAATTTCAACACATGATATATCCATTAACCATCTACTAAATATAATTAACCACTTATATGAACTAGATTAACCACTTAAAAAATTGTCGCAGAATTTGTCAATTTTTTTTTTAAAACAACACAATTGTTTCATATTAGTATAAACATGAGTTAAAATAAAAGCTTAACAAGTTCTAAACAACTTAGTGGAAAAAATATTAAAACTTAAAGTGGAAAAAATATGAGGTCTCGTTATTTCATTCACGTTTTTGTTACTAGGAGACTGTGTGTTGTTGACACTTAATACTCATGACATGAAATGTACCTTCTTTTGAATAGGCCCGTTTATTAACTTTACACAATGTAAGCCATAATATTTTGTAACTAGAGTGTTTTGATGCTCTCGAAAATGATTGTAATAAGCTGGAAGCATTTTTAATAGGACCTGCAATAGAAATCCAAAAACAACCAAATCATGAAAAATATACTAATGTGATATTTCAAATGTAACAAAGTATAAAAGTCTAAAACTCACTTTTACTTCAGCTTTTTTCATTGTCTTAATCATGTAACGATCATCATCGGTCAAGTAAAAGAAGCTGCCACTTTTTCCAGGAGATGAAAGTTCACGAAGAGCATCATTTCCACATATGGATAGCATGTAATCAGCTGGATCCACCTTGAATAGCTTCCTAAGAGTCCTGAGGACAGAGTTGATGTGTATAAGTAAAGGAAAATGTTATTGGACTTATCATATAGAATAAACACCTTTGTAATGCTTCAGGGAGCTTACATGTTCATAAGATGATTTTAACTTATTCCAATAAACTTTCAAGAATAACTTACGAAAACAACTTACACTTCTATAAACAGCTAATTTACCACAATAACTTATAAATAAGCCTTTATATGATAAATCTTTTTAATTGACCAAGTAAGTCGACACAAATGGTTAAAAGTTCCACTTACACCTGTTGTGACTTACGTCCGACTTAAGAATTCTCAATGTTGTAGACTATATATAAATTTCATTGTAAATTATCGTTGAGGTTGGTGGTTCTTGCTGGTCTTGCATAAGAGTGTACCTCTTTTAATCTAAATTTTTTAATATAAAAATGTAATTGTATTTAAGTTTTTCACCCAAACACAACATCATTCCAAGTTGATTAGCCATAATGTTTGCTTGAATAATTTGGCTAAATTCTATGTAACTTTTAATTTTCTCTCTATTAGGACTTTGACTACATGGAAAAGTACTACAAAAACTTGTAAACTATAACAAGAGGTTTCCCTCTTGTAAGTAGATAAAAAAAAGGGATATTTGATTCATATATAAAATCTTTTGTCTTAAAATGACTATTCATGAAATAACTTTATAACATGCATAAAACAACTACATATAAAGTTATTAGTGGGACTGACCTAAATACTACTGGGCAATAGTCCTTCCACTTAAATTCACATGATGGATGTGGTGGAGTATATTTGGATCCTTCAGGTGGAAACCTTGTCCACACTTTCTCCTTTGGGTCAAAAGCTGAAGGCTTAAGATCAAGTGATGCTGTTGGAGCTGGTCTTGCAACTGAATGCCTATAAAAAGTCCAAAAATTTATAAAATGATAAATAATATAGACAATGTTAAAAGCAAAGATATATGAAGTTACATTAGTAAGTTGAAATGGATAAGAGGAAAGAAATGTTACCTGATTCCTAACTGCAAATTGAGCATGAGGTCAAAATTTTTGTGCCCTTTGCTAATGGTCTCACCCTGTCTCTTTGATTTCTTAGGTGCTTTCAAAGGTTGAAGTTGATTCAATGCATCATTAGCATCATCTATACGTGATGAAGTAATAGAGTCATCATCCATATCACTCCCTAAAGTAGTAGGAGTTCTATTACCACCACTGACATCACCCTCACCACTCCCACCACCATCCCACAAATTCAACCTATCACTTGGCTTATCCACCCCAATACTCACCCTTCCGTCGACCGACATTCGCCTAGGTTTACCACAATCTCCTCCCTTTGTAGATCTCCAAACAGCAAGTCTCTTTTGTGATGGTAAAACCAAAACTTTCTCACCAGGACAAACTGAATAGACACTCAATTCATTATACAACTCTTGAGGATCCCAATCCAAATGAGGACTCTCATTATCAGATGATGAAGACTCACATGGATAGTGTGTTCCATTTGAATCTTTATTACAACCATCTTTACTAAAATTCCCAACATAATAACTCCCATCATGCCATCTAAAAGTTCCATCCCCTTTTGGCAAACCATCTTCCCAAAACCCCTCAAAACTATTCCCATTAGGCCAATAAAATGACCCTTTACCCCAAATACACCCATTCTTCCATTCACCAATATAATGACTCATATCTCTCCATTCATACCTCCCTTTTCCATCTTGCACCCCCCTCCTCCAATCACCTTCATACCAATCCCCATTAACATAACTTTTATAACCACGACCATGTTTCAAATTCATCACCCATTGTCCCTTATATGTCTCACCATTACAACCTGTGTATGTTCCTGTACCATCCATGAAACCACTCTTGAATTCGCCTTCGTATGTCGCCCCTGTCGGCCAACTGAACCTACCTTTTCCCTTTGTTTTTCCTTTGAACCATTCTCCCACGTACATGCACCCATCTGTCCATAGATACTTTCCTTCTCCATGTGGAAAATTTTCTGCCCATTGTCCTGTATAGTAATCACCATTTGGAAGAACCTTCTCTTCATTATACACCTCATAGGACTCGTTTCCACTTTCTTCATTATCATCATATTGCTGGCTAATTTCTTCTTCATCTGTGTTTGTTAAAGAAACATTTCCAATTCCAAATATGCTATTTGCACGTTTCTTAGCTACTGCATGTGTTCTTCTTACCGTGGCTTCCCATGCCTTAAAAACACCACCATCTTTACCAATCATTGTGGTTTTTTTTCTCTCAATACTTTTCACTTGTTTTGGGATATACCCTTTTCCTTTAACGTTTGTTTTAGGAAAATCATGATACCCCAAATGAAGAAATGAATTCAAATGAGAAAAAAAGATGAACTTGAATCTCGAGAAAAACCAACAATGTTTAGTAATTAAGATGCATGCAAAGGGGATACACCAAAAGTTCCAAAACCAGATTTGATGTTGTGGTGATTTTTTGTTTTTGTGTTCTCATGTTTCCAAGAAGTTCGGAGACATGTTTTTGTTACAAGAGATGCACAATTCATGTTTGTCAAACGTGTTCAAAATTTTGACAGCTGTCAATTGCAAACTAAGCTAGAGGACTTGTTGTTCTTAATTTGGTGTATACTATGTTAGTTGGCTATAATTCATTATAATGGTGTTTTTATTTTTGTG
Organism: Cicer chorassanicum; assembly: GCA_037974735.1. Classification (NCBI taxonomy): domain Eukaryota; kingdom Viridiplantae; phylum Streptophyta; class Magnoliopsida; order Fabales; family Fabaceae; genus Cicer; species Cicer chorassanicum. Next base: position 49,701,372 of record JBBPBP010000003.1, on the reverse strand, counting down.
AAATAGTTGAAATTAAATTAAGATTGAAAAATTAATGAGGTGAAGCTTTTGCTACCCAAGTTTGATTTTTTTTTTGTGATTGGAAGGGAGGGGTCTGGTTCATTTCCTATAACTTCTAAGAACCATGGCATGTGGGGCTAAGTGCTGAAATCAAGGTGCTTGTATATGCTATTCTTGGACTATTTAACCAAATTCTATTTTGTGTTTGTTTAGTTTGCATAATCACTATCAAACCAATGGTAGTTAATTTATAGAATTAATGAAAGAATAACTATATATCAGCAATGGTTTGGTGCTGATTTTTTATGCATATTTCTGAGTTTCTGAGTTTGAGCATTATGAATTTAATTCATATGCAGTCACATGAACTCCATCATTTGATTATTTTACGTATATTAAATTAAGAAAAGTGAATACAACAAGAGAGATAATAATATTTTTATTAAATCATCTTAATAATACTTTTATTAAATTATCTTTATTAAATATTGATATATTTATTATGACCATTGATGCAGAGGATATAATAGGAAAAAGTATGTCACGTTTATTTTTTTACATTTTTAGTATAATACAATCGTACCATTTAATTATTACAAATATTTTACTTCATCAGTCTTATTTTGATTGTCTGATTTGTGTTGTGTGAATTTTTTTAAAAAATAATTAGTTTTGTTGCTTTTAATAATAAAATGAGTTTCATTTACTCAAATATCCTTATTAATTACAGTTAGTTGAGAAATTTGACGAGTAGAAATACAATAAATAATAATATATTAATAAAAAAAAAGTAATTAATATTGTATTGGTGTTATAAAATGATAAATAATTGAAGACAAAGAAAAATTAAAAATGAAACATTTAAAATGGGACGAAGGGAATACTTTTATTATAATTAGACTTTTAAATAAAAATAATGATATGTATGAAAAAAATTCTGTATACATATTTCAAATATCAGAAAGTGCATCTCATTTGGTTTTGGATGCAATTTTAGCACATCTTGTGCTCTAAACTGTTATTTGTATACATCTTTTATGCTCAATAAAATTAATTTGGCTTATAAAAGAAGATTTTCCATAGAGAATTAAGGAAAAAAAACATAGATAATGTATAATGATATGATCACATTCACATATGAGAGTCTTAAATTTTTTTAAGATTGCATACACATATATATATGAGACTATGAATTCATGGTGCATAGATAGATATATTTAAAATTAATAATGGTGTACACTTGCAAAACTACAAAGTAAAGGCCAACCCCAACACATTATAGCTACGTTGGTCACAATTAATATATCATCATATCTTGTTAAGAGCGGCAAGAACTAAAACAGTGAGTGAAGTAATTCCTGGAATGAAAAATTCATTTGGAATTGCTTGAGGCATTACTCTCTGTTTGACAAACAGAGCAGTCACAGGAACACCAAATATGTACAAAAGGGCTTCCTTTGCTCCCACACCAGTGAAACCTGATTCCTTTATCACCTCTCTCATAATATCTTCGAATTCTGCTTTTGTTAGTTTCTCGTCTTTCTCTTTATGATGTTTCTACAATATGTCACACACAAATTAATGAACCATTAATTATATACATACCATGTTGTTGTTACATGCTCCAACGTAGAATACCTACCTAAGTATAAGTGAGGCGTGGAACAAATTTACTGAAGACTTTTTATTTTAAATAAGAAAACTTTAAGTTGGACATTTTCACTAACATTATTCTTATAAAAATTAAAGAGAGACGTTTCTTTTGTAACAAGTTAGTAATATGAAGTTTTTTTTACCAAAAAATAATATTAAAACTTTAGTCTTTATAGGCAAAATGTCTTATTGCCAAAATAAAATAAAAAATCAATACGGGTATTTTTGAATCATAGGTGAATTTGACAAATTCACAGTATCATCATGATTGTTACAAAAATTACATTTTAGATTTGAAAATTTCCAAAAAATGTATTTTTTCAAGATTTCAGAAATTTTCAATAAAAAAATTTCTTTTTTTTTCTCGATAAAAAGGTTTCGAGAATTTTCAAGATACTTTTTCTATTTTTTTTTTTAAATTTCCAAAAACAATTTTAGTTGGCAAAATAAAGGAATTTATAGCTCCTTACTTAAACCCACAAAAAATAATAAAATGATATATTGAAGTCTAAAAAAAAGAGAATGCACATCCACCTTTGTGTTTATCCATCCACCCCCAAGAGTTAAGATCTTATAGTGTAAAATACATTAATGAAAGCTAGAACTGATAAAAATGAACAAATATGGAGGTTGGATGGACATCCAACTTAAAAAATGTCTCAATAAAGGTCCCATAATTAAAAGGAGCTTAGCACTTTGGGACTCAAACACTATGACCCCAAATTCATTATTTTCTAAGTCTATAACCACGATTTGAGATGTCAGACAATAATATAAATATATGGTTAAATAAGTTTTTAGTCACTATAAATATACCATATTTCGTTTTTAATCCTCCAAAAAAATTTCTTCAAACAATGATACTTCAAATATTTTTCATCAATAATTTTGATTTCTGCTTTTAAAATAATTCATACGTATCGTATGAATTTTTAAATAATTTTTAACAAATGATGAATTAAATATGATATTTTTTTAAATATTTTTAGTGTTTGAAAATTCATATTTTATTGAAATTTTTAAAAATTTATAAGGAGAGTTTTTATAATATTCTAAATATTTCTGGAAAAAAAAATCATTCAAAAATTTAATTAATACACAAAACTTAATTTAAAAGCAAAAACTAAAATTATTGATAAAAAATATTTGAGAGATCATTATTGTTTTAAAAAAAATAAAAATAAAAAATAATATATTTATAAAGACTATAAAAACATATTCAACTTAATTACTTCGTATGCCTTCCTAAGGTCCTCGGTCTTGGGGAGTTTGAACTGCGTGTATCCAAGCTTTTTATTTAGTTCCCTGCCATAGAATCATAAAAATGTGTAACTAACAAAAGTTTCTTAGATAATCAATTATCATTAGGCAAATTTATTGATCGAAATATGAAAAGTGGTAAGTACTCGACTATCTCGCATACTCCTCGGTAGAATTCTGGATAGTTATTTGAGGGTTTTTTTAAATTGTTTTCATAGAATTTATCTATAATTGAGCCAAGTTCTTTGGCCTTCTTTTCATCAGTTCCTGTATCAAAATTAAAATTAAAATTTACATAAGACACATCAATATATGAACACTATTAGTATAATCAAAATCATAATTTGATAATGTGACAATGGTTTGAATTTTTTTTTAACATCGAAGAAAGGATGAGAGAGTTAGATATAAAACCAGGTGTTAATTTCTTGAGAGATTGACCCATCTTTTTGTTTCTCTTTGACTTAAAATTAAGATATGAGAATGGTGACAATGAGATAATTATAATGACAAATAAGAAACAAAATTAAAGGACCTTTATACATAACAGAAGCGGAATAAAACTTGTTTCGTGGGATAGAGAATATTGCATATATTAGGTAACAAGCAACTTTATTAGCAAAGAAATGAATCTTAATTAATTATCCATCAAATATTGTTCTTGACTTCTTGATAAAGATCACCATTTTATAGATTACCCTTCAAATAGGTTCTAAGTGGATGCACGTGTACATATTACTCTTTATATTTTGTAATATTAATATTATTCAATTCTTCTATGTCAACATGTAAAAACTATTCTATTGACACGTGTATCAAACTAAATATAAACTAAATATATCTATTGTATTGACCGGTCAACTGTTGTTATTTTATAGCGGAAATAGTATTGGTCCACGTGTAAAAATAAAAATTGAAAACACATTTGGTTTTCCAACATGTGTCAAGAATTGGCGTGGTAAGTTCCTTCCTTTCTACACTCCGCTTCAAAATGCAACTGTTCCGCATCTCATTTGTTACCACCTTTCTGTAACTTCACTCACTTCACTTTTGTTACTGTAACAACAATCAACGATTATGGCTAACGATCGTAAGAACAAAGAAAAAGAGAATGAGTATTTTCTTGACGCTAACGAAGATGAAGCGGATATCGAAGCTGTCAAATACGAAAGCGATGCTAGTAGTCAGTATAATGATAATGGAAGTGATGATGGCGATTATGATCACAATCGTAGACAACAACAACAACCTCAATCTTTCTCTTCTCAAATATGGCCTCAAAGTTACCAGTATATTTTTTCATCTTATAACTTAAATTCTATGTCAAGTCTCGATACTAATACAAACACATAAAATGAATTAATAAAATGAATTAATTGAATGTAATTCTGATGTCCCTATTATTGGTGTCGAACACCAAGATAATTAGAGATGTCGATGCGACAAACAATTTTTCATGTCAAATTTGTTTAGATTATTTTTATTATATATAATATTTGTGATTTTATTTAATAATATTTGTGATTATTATATGATAGAGAGGCTATTGATCCTTTCACAATTGCTGCACCAAATCTTGGATCAATTCTAAAAGCACCAAGTGTTATATACTCAAGCTTTGTGAGTCGTTCAAGGAGTTACTTAGAATTACAAGATGGAAAGACATCTTTTCTATCTGGTAGAGATCTCGTTCAAGATGGATTCCCTACAAGACAATCAACGTGGTGGGAGAAAGCTTCAATTCAAATGCAGATTCCTGAAGAATTGCCAGTTGGTTATGGATGTACCTTCACCCAAACTATATTTAATGGTATATATCTTACTTCATTTTATTTTAGTAACTCAACAACTATAATATGTTGTGTTCATGGTTCTAAATTGCAGTTGTTGTTACACCCTCAACCTTGATACTGCAACAAATGCAGTCGCAATTGTTATTCTGTTATGCTGCAATTGCTGATACAAACCACAATTTAGAACTATGTTTGCTATATCCTTGAACATTAGGGGCCGTGCGGATTGGTTTATTTGATTTTATCAACTGACATAAACACTTGTGAAATTGTTTGGGAGAGTCAACGAAAACAACTTTTGACATGTCAATAAGCTATTTTCAGTTTATTTCTATTAATTTTTTTTAAAAAATAGTTTGACTTTATTTTATCTATTGTGATACAAATAGCTTATTTATATATAAACCCTTATATGATAAACACTTAGTTAAGTTGTTTATCCAAACAATCTAATGTGCACTTGTGCTTAAAAACCAGTTTAATATGCATTAGAAGGTATTTTTTAGATTGAAATTTTCTGACACAACATGATTTATTGGCATATAAATTATCAAGCCATGCTTCCTTCCTTTATATTTGTAAGTGGTCATTTTATGAGGTAATGTTGTACCTGGATAGGGATTAATGTGATGGCTGGAGTGGGGCTTCTATCTACACCTTATACTGTGATGCAAGCTGGGTGGGCTAGTATGTTGGTGATGGTTGTTTTTGCAGTTGTATGTTGTTATACAGCAGACCTTATGAGACATTGCTTTCAAAGCAGAGAAGGCATCGTTAGCTACCCAGATATAGGAGAAGCTGCATTTGGAAAATATGGCCGAGTTATTATATCAGTAAGAATGTTTTTGCTTTTTATTGGTTTTGGGAGAGAACTTGCTTGTTTCTTGTATAATATTCCTTAGTACGAACTTGATCATTAATTGTTTTTAACGAATATATACTAATCCAAACTCACACTAAGAGAGGCTAAGGCTAGGAATAGACTAAATGAATAATATATAAGAGAGGCTAAGGCTATTCATATATGTAATGCCTTAAGGTTTTGAGCAATATTGCCGTCTTAGTATCTCGGTGGTTCTAGTCATTGGCTTATTGTTGCTCCTGGTGCTCCCTTGGACCCCCAACACTTGTTTATTAAAATCAGATTCAAATTTGTTGTGCAGTTCTTGTTACTTGGCAAAATGAAGTTTAATTGGCCTTTTTTCTTTCATCGTGATTTTTATGCCTCATTGTCTCTTCATTCTGTTTCCTCCATTCTAGTTCTAGGTTCTCACATTGTGTATCTCAACTTTGTTTGACTCATGCTAAATGCTCCTTCTAATTCTTCAACATGTTCCTGAACGGTGTAGGTTCCACCATATCATCGATCTTTTTATTTTATATCTTAAGGCCATTAAATAATGTATCATGATACAATTCTTCTCTATTTTATGCTTTTACATTCAAATTCCCTATAACAGGAATGTAAAAGAATGGTGACATAACATGTATTTTCGGTTACATAGCTTGATGGTTTTAGTCATCCATGTACTGACATTTTATTTTTTATTTTGATCTCTGTGGCAGATCATTTTGTACACTGAATTATATGTAAGTGCAGCAGTACTTCCATTTCTTTTGCCCTTTTTACTCTGCAGTTGCACCATCTGTATGTGATATCAACTTTTATAATTTGCAGTCATATTGTGTTGAATATATCATCATGGAAGGCGATAACCTTACCGGTCTGTTTCCTGGAACATCCTTGCATTGGGGAGGTTTTGATTTGGATGCCAAACATTTATTCGGAATTTTGACTGCACTTATTATCCTCCCTACGGTTTGGTTGAAGGATCTTCGTATAATCTCCTATCTCTCAGGTACTTGAATGATTTTGATGATCCAGAAAATTTTATGTTATGGAGACGATACTGATATAATATGCGGTATATAATTCACTTTTGATGAGCTTATTGAGATAACTTGTGATGATTCTGCAGCTGGAGGAGTTATTGCTACATCTTTGATTTCTGCATGTGTGTTTGTTGTTGGGACAACAGATGCTGTTGGATTCCATCACACTGGTCCTTTGGTGAATTGGAGTGGAATTCCATTTGCTTTTGGTATTTATGGGTTTTGCTTTGCAGGACATTCAGTTTTTCCCAATATTTATCAGTCTATGGCTAACAAGAGAGATTTTACCAAGGCAGTAACCATATGGTATGCTACATAACTTTCCTAATCAGCGTTAACCAAGGTTTTTAAAAAAGGTCTGTGACAGTGATCTGGGCTGTGCATTGAGGTTTTTGGTGTCTCTGCGACCGCTATTGAAACTGCATTGGACCATGCTTCTATGCAATATCAAAGATTCTTACGCAACTGCAATTTAAAACCTTGATATCAACACATAGTTGTTTTCTTCTGTATTTTAATTTACCTCATACATTTTATTCTTGTACAGTTTTGTTTTGTCCATGTTGTTATATGGAAGCGTTGCAATCGCGGGATTTCTCATGTTTGGTGAAGCAACTTTGTCTCAGATAACGTTGAATCTACCACGGAATGCATTTGCTTCCAAAGTCGCCATGTGGACTATAGTAAGAAATGTTCGGGGTCTCTTTGTATAATTTTTACATAGTATTTTCTTTCTAGGTACATTTCATTGTATCTAATATTGTATTATTGGTTTCTCTTTCAGGCAATTATCCCGCTAACCAAATATCCTTTTCTGTCATAATTATGTTTATTAAAGTCAAACTACTCTTGATTGATCATATTATGGAGACATTTTACAATTTCAATTTGCACTTTTCCTTAATTTTTAACAAATATGCTTTGATGATGAACCCACTGGCAAGGGGTGTAGAGGAATTGTTGCCTCATAGCATCTCAAGCACAAATTGGTGTTTCATTCTTCTTAGAACAGCACTGGTTATATCTACAGTTTGTGCTGCTTTTCTGATTCCATTTTTTGGTAAGTTTTAATTTTTGTTTGGGTAGATAATCAAGAAAATGATATCACTGTGGCTAGAGCTGGTCAGCACTTTGCAATGCTAACTGCTAAATACTAATTATATATTTATTTATATGCACAAAAAATGTGTTTCTATGTGGGTGTATTTTAGATAAAACAAATTTATAAGAAAATCTGTATTAAAAAATCAACATTGGTATTATGTGTCAGATGAACATGATGGGTGTGACATCTTTTATTATAATTTCATTTCAGGGCTAGTGATGGCTTTAATTGGTTCTCTCCTCAGTGTACTTGTGGTAAGCATACTCTTCAGTTAAATGTTAATTGCAGTCAATATCTCACAATGTGTAAGGAACTTGCACGTACTGTTCTTTTTTTTGAAGAGAAAATACTATGTATATGTATAAACACTAAACAACCACAATTATCACTTAATTTTTTTTTTTTAGACTTAGACATCATCCCCTCATCCTAAATTTTTGTTGAAAAAAATAAAACTGATTTGTCTTATGTTGGTGTGTATTTTCTTATTTAACTTTTTGCTTGTCAGCATTCTTGTGCAAAAGCATTCATTACTTGTCACATCTAAAGTTTCCTGCCTTTTATTTATGGCTCCTGGATGCTCTTCCTTACTTGATCTTCTGCTAAAATCTAAAAAATAAGCATAGCTTGGTTAGGTAATAGTAGGTTGTGAAGGTTCTCGTTTGGATTTAAAATTTATTTTGGATATCAATCGTGATAGTATACTTGTGTTGTGAAATATGAGAATAAAAGAGATGTATTATCGCTGTAAAATTGTTTTACACTACAGACAATTAATAATAACTCACCAAGATAACAAATAAATAAATAACTACCTTTGATTTAAAAACTGCAAAATATGATGTGGTAGATTAAATGGGCATAATTGGATAACTGTGTAAAGTTGTTTTATATTATTAGTGTATCTCCTTTAATCTCGTGAAATATTTATATTTGTAGTTTAGAGTTTGCTCTTGATTCTTTTGACCTATGTGGCTTTGCAAATTGCTTCAGATAATTTTAGGGATTCAATTCATAAAAACTGCAATATAATGTAGGATTGCTATATTTTACAGGCAGTGATATTGCCAGTTTTCTGTTTTCTGAAAATTGTGGGGAAAAAGGCAACAAATACACAGGTATTAATTAGTGCTTCTGATCTTGTTAATTTTATGTTTACAAAGTGCAATTATCTTAATTATGAAATAAAAAGGGTAGTAAATTTTGTTCACCTTTGAATGTTAATTTCAGAAGAGGGGACTTTAGAGGGTACGTATGAAAATAACTGTAGAATACATGTTAGTACGGAACCATAAGTACGAATTATGAAGAATTAATTATTCATGCTAGCTGTACTGTAACTTAACCATATATTTATGCTTTTATGTTTCCATGTGACATTCAAGTTTTTTTCTCTTTTTGTGGGGTACTTGCTGTCGCATGCTTCACATTGACTAGTTGCAACTTGAAAGAGGAAAACCGATTTGAATTTCATGCAATCACGCAATCATTTATTTGATATAAAGATTAGACACTTCATATTTTGAGATGTATTTTCAAATCAAATTGATCAATTCAAAATACAAGTCTTCCAATGGTCGACCAACACCTTTTGAATGTGGAACTACTTGTTTTGTCTAACTAAAGAAAACTTTTGTCTTCAGAACACTTATATTTTCTTTGTTTTCTCTTTTGTTTAAAAATTAATTTCAATGTCTTGTTTTCAACAAATGAGACTCCAATAATCAAGATTTGACAACTCATATTTTAATTTAATATTTTGGACAAAGTTGGAATACGAGTCTTTTGATTTTGATCTATTGTTTGGATCATACAAATTGGTCAAAGGTATATTATTGTTTGAATGTAGTGAATACGAATTTCACTCCAAATTTTTTCTATCCTTAAGATATCTCTTTCCTTTTTCTTAATTTAATGGCATGATCTGCAGGTTGCTCTTAGTGTAGTAATTGCTGCATGGGGAATAGCTAGTGCTTCCATTGGAACATATTCATCTCTGTTAAAGATTGTGCAGAGCTGACACCTTTTAATTTCAGCAATTAAGTATTCACTTATCTTTGTAGCCATTGCTATATGCATGTCCATTGAGTTATATACTGCCAGGAGGAAACCATTTACATATGGTGAATTATGAAGGGAATGATAACATAATCGTTGATCGATTGCACCCATAAAAAATGAAATCAAACTAAGGCTGTCGAGAAGTATACTTTTGAAATCGTGTGTTTTTATTTAGAAATTTAGAGTGGAATAAGTTATCTCCTTAATTATTTGATACTAGTGCTAGTGTGTGAGATAAGTCATTCATTGGTTCTAATTTTTTTTTCTACTTTGATAAAAGTTCACAATGACTTAATTTAACTAAATTTTAAACAAATGTAGTTTCTTTTTTCAATGTTCTAAAATACACGTTTGAATTAGTCAATTTAAACAAGTAAACTATGCTTCTGTATTTGATAATCTATACAAAAATTGGAGACTTTTGAAAAAATATAGAGTGGGAGAAGAGGTTTTTGAAAAAAAATATGGCGTGAGAGAAGAAGTTCACTCATTTATCAAGTGGATATTAACTTTGAAGAATTAATTTATAGTTGTGTCATCAAATTAATTTATAGTTGAGTTCGTGCAACATACTTAAAAGACAAATTTTATAGTGAATTCTTTTTAACTAAATAAATACTATAACACAAGACTTATAAAAAACTATAAAATAATCAAGTTTTGGTGCATTTTTCTTAAGTCGGAACAATCAAGTGAGATAGATGAACATATTTGTAACTAACTTGTTATATTATTATATTAGATATTCATAACTAATTTGATTTTCTTGTAAAAGATTTTTTTATTAGTTATATATTTTCATAACTAATTGAAGAGCGTTATTAACACTATTTACTATACACTTTTAAATATTATTTAACATACATTTTCAATTACATAGATTTCACAAAAATATATAAGTTCTATAAAATTTTGATGGAACTTATGTGTATTTTAATCGATCGATATAGTATGTTAAAAAATATATATTAAAAGTGCACTGCTAGCATTATAAGCTATACTACAAATCGATGGTTGTAAATAGATTGTTTAACTACTTGAGATGCCATCATTACCAAAAGACAAAAATATAGTGTTGTAGAGGTGATTTTGTCACAACGCTCAACCATCTTCTCTAGCAACGGGACATTGATTTTCAAAGCTAGAACAATGAAAGGTTATCGGCGTAGAATCATGGAATATAGAATTTGACGCCGTCGACATTGGATTGAGTGAAAGCAAATACTTTCGAGCAAAACAGGTCATCTCGTCACCATAAAACAGGTCATCTTGTTTGATCGCAAATTTACACGTGGCGTTGAGAGTTCGAAGATAGGAAAACAATAATAAATCAAATACTCTAGTACTATAGAATATTTTGACATTACATATCTATTTAAAATTTTAAAACACGTATTAGATATAAGAATCACATATCTTGTATATCTAATAACTTTAAACTGTTCACTTGAATCCAACATGATGATCTATCAATAAGAAAACACAAACAAATAAATGTCTTGATGGTTAGCCAGGTTGAGGAATCGACCTGTCCAAAAAATTATTAGTATAGTAATAAGTTGAAGAAAAAAAACATAAAAGCTAGTGTAATTTAATTAAATAAAAATATTACAAACCACACAAATTAATAACTCACTTTCGACTTGTTTTTCCGTAGGGCTATGTGGTGCAAGTCAAAATGAGCTAGAGACTTGGAAATCTCAGTTGCCCCATCAAAACAAATAGATTAAATGGGTCAACTCGACAAACCTAATCCATTTTGTAACTTGGGCACGGTGAAAATTGATTTTGGGAATCACGATCTCAAAAAAATGCATAACATTATCGATCAACCTTCTTGGTAACAATGTCATGACATCTTGATTTAAAGATGAAAAGGGATACAAATGAACAATATTTTAGGAAAACTAATTAATCATTTAACTTAGGGAAAACACTTAATACTAAAGGATTCAAGACTAGATGGACATTTTTTAAGCTTAAAACAAATTATAAAGGAATGTCTTGATAAAAATATTAGATGCCTTTTCAATGTTAAGAATAATATTTCTTTATAATTTTATACATTTTACTTTTCTTTCTTTATGAGAAACAATATATTTTAATTAGGTATGTCAATTGATGTACATTTTTACATTAGTAAAGTCTTTTATTTGTTGTAATTAAATATTTTTAGTTTTTTAAGGCATAAATATATATATATATATATATATATAATTATTTTGAAGACTTAAAATCTTTATTTTACTAATTTGGAGGCCAATCCTAAAAATACTGACATCTTTCCATAAATATTTTTTTGTATATACTGACCAAAGATCGAATTTATAACTATATATTGAAACTCTCGATAATACATCAATGTGTTATATCACGGGCATAATATATAGAGTATTATTCTAGTAAAAGTCAACTTATTATTATACAATTAAAGTTAAGTTTTTTTTATTAGCGAAGAAAGAGTGAAATTACGATTAATCTCTAAAAAAACATATTTCAATGTAGAAATATAAAATCGACTCTTATTTTAATATAATTATTTAACATTTCATTTTCTCTATATTTTTCTATTTTAATTATATATTATATTTATTACATCACTCTATTTTTTTATTTCTCTAATTATTGATAACGTGGACAAGTGTCCAGAGAACATTCTCCATATAATATATAGAGTAACTCAATATAAGATATAAAATAACTGTAGATAAAATTTTTAGTATTTTTATTTATTGGGAAGTGAGAACTCTTTATTAATTAAAGTCAGACTCTAATTAAGAGGAGTTGACACATGATGGATAGATGAGATTTATACTTAATTAATGGCGTAAGAGATTTTGTATGGTTTTGGGTGATTATATATATGGGTAAAGTGTTGAACCAATGAAATGGGTTTTAGGCCTTAATAAAGTGTTGAAGCAATCCAGAAAGTTATGAAAGCTTGAACATTTGATTAAGATAGATATAAAATGAAAGAGAAATGATATGAAAGTCCCGTTAGCAAGTTGAGAGATAAAGACGAGAGAAATCTATGAACTGATAGAGAAATGATGAAACCCCACCCAATCTAGAATATAGCAAGTTGAGATAGATACATAGAGTTGTACTGGAAGGAACGTTAAACATAAATCCCCCATTAGCTAGCATGCAAGTTGTGAGATAGAGTTTATTTGCCCCCACCATTAGGATTTATGAGGGAGTATCGCTATATATATGCAACTTGCAACAAACTAATTATTGGAATTAATTTGCATCTATCATGTACATATATATGTTTTCTAGCTTTATCTCATTATTAATTACTTCTTTTTTTAAAATATGAAACTTGTCCTAAGTTATTGTCTTCTTGTAACCAAAGTATCTTTCATGAGGAGCTAAGGTTTAAGTATTAACATCCATCTAAAGGGAGTGACGTCTCCCAACAATATATATTGCTTTCTCATATTTATCAATTATTAAGGATCAAATTCCTAAATTCATGTGTACAATTATATATATTATAAATAGATATGTCCTAATTTATTGAAGCCACCTATATGTATGTAACTTAATTATTGACAAATTTTTAAAAAATATTATTACAAAATTAAGCACTTACTATATATTAGTTTTAACTTATATATAAAAGTTTAATTTTCATGCATTTTTAGTCTAAAGAGTTTTCCACTATCATTGTATTACAATCATTCATATATATATATATATATATAATTTTAGAAGTTTTTATAGTTAAAATCAAATATTTCTAATGAATTAACGGTTTTGACTAGCCGATAAAATAAAATA
>JBBPBP010000003.1:49670329-49680548 GCA_037974735.1 Cicer chorassanicum | reverse complement strand
AAGATGATATTTTGTGAATTAATTAATTAAAAGAAAAATATGTACTTAGTATTGTGTCTTTTAAATATTTTTTAGATAAAATTTTAAATAAATTTTTGATACACTTACTGTAAGACCCTAAATTTTGTTGGTTTTATTAAGCTACATGTGTAGTGTATTTTTCAACTAATAAAATTTTAATATACGGTTTTGAATGTCTATGTTAATTTTAAATAATATTTTCGAAATATAAATTAATCAAAAAAAATTGGTAATATCAAGATTAGACTTTTGTGTAGAATTATATTGCTGTCTTACTAAATTTTATTATGTGGTATTATTGTTTTGTTTTTAGTTACTCATTTAAATGCATGTATGTGGTATGATTTAATTTTTTTAGAAAAGAAATATTTAAATAAGCATCATGAAGTAAGACAAATGGACTTGGCCCATAAGTGTAACATTAGAAAGAGTTTTAAAGAGTATTCTACTCTGCACTCTCACACTTAAACCTGTCACCCCATAATCAACGTGAAAATACAATTTTGTCCTTTTAAACTTCTCATTTTCAAAATTTTCGAAATTTTCAAACAATTCAAAACTTTCCAGATTTAGAAATTTACATTTCGAAAATATGAAAAGTTTCAAAAGTTTCTAAATATGGAAAGTTTCGAAATTTTCCTATTTCAAAAGTTTTGAGTTATTCGAAAGTTTCGAAAATTCTGGAAAAAATGAGAAGTTTAAAAGGGAAAAATTGTATTTTCACGTTGATTAGAGGGGTGGTAGGTTAGATGTGGGGTTAGGTTTAAAAACAAAATACACTTTTACGGTTAAATTATGCTGCTGCTGTTGCTGTTGTTGTTGTTGTTGTGTAAAAATTATTTTTAGTTTTAAAAACAAACAACACTTTTACGGTTAAATTGATTGTTTTATTGCTCTATATTATTTTGATCGTTTTTGAAAATTTGATTCAGTGAATTGTTTTATGAGTTGGAGCTGTTGAAATCAACAAATAGATGTTAGGAAAGTCTTACTATTTGAAAGGTTTCTTTATATTTTTTAAATGTCAAAGTTTGGTTTTAAAATAATTAATTGATTCTAGATTTGTAATTTTACAATCTAATCAATTGAAGGAGTTAGAATTGTTGTTATTAAAATGGTTGGAATATTTATTAGTATGAGTCAATAAATTAAACTGAAAGAGTTGATATTTATCGGGGTAAAATTTTATGATGTGTTGATTTATAAAATGATAATAATATTGATAATTTGATTTTTTTTAAGAGAGTTTGTCTAAATATTAAATTAAACCCAAACTTTATTTGAGTAGGAGTTAGTAGTTGAAATGCAATTAAATATTAAGTTAATTATTACTTATTTGAATGTGTGAACCGAGTGGAACAATAGTTTGTGGCGCATAATTCTAAAAACAATTTTGGTAACGGTAAGAGTATCACTCAATTCGCTTTCCTACTTGAATTATATGTTATATAAATGCACTGTGATGTTATGTATTAGTTTTGTTTGTGTTTTATCTTCAAAATATGTGTGTTATATGAATTACATGTTTATGAATGATATTAAACAATTTGTGTATTTTGATTGGTATCGAGTGATTATTCAAGGTGATGACTTTGTGTATAAACCAGGTTGGTTTAAGACAAGGTTGAATGATTTTGGAAGCTCTGGTTGAGTGATCTATTTTGTTGTTACCTAAGTAATGACATTCCTGCATGCATTGGTGGCCTGGATCTAGTCGTGAATACATGACGACAATTCCTTGAAAAGACAATGTGATTAAGAAAAATACTCAACGGTGGAGTACTGGACATAAAACTCTGAAGATCATTTGTCCAACGGTGGGACAAGTTCAACGGTGAGACATTGTTCAATGGTGGGACTCTTTGCTCTACGAGGTGGTGATATTCTGGAATCATGCATTGACATATAATCCAACAAATATGATTTGTGCTTTTTGGTTGATTTGTATCTTTTGTGCGTTATGATTTTAATTGTTAAATGAAGTATATAATTTAGTTATATTTTACTATAAATATATATATGCATGTCTGTTTGCTCAGTGTTTGTTATTTGGAGATGACTTTTACATTTGACAAGTGACATCCCCTGCTTTCGCACCCGGAGGAGTTTTCGGATTAATAGATGGATCATTTATTTTAATTTTTAAGATGCGTAGTGGTGGTTTAGGAACTTTATTTCTATTAAATTCTAGTTCATAACATTTATTACTTTTCTATTTTTGTATGACATTTTTGAATCATAAAACTTGAAGATTTCTAATTAATTATCGATTGGTTGTTTAAATTTATATGTGTGATTATGTATTTTGTTTGCACGAAAATTAAAATATTTTCATTAAAAACAAAAAAGTGCATTTTAAACGTAGTATTTTGAGATAATGTCTCAACAAGTGAAATCTTATACTAATTATATTTTACAATGTAAATAAATTATGCATAAGACAAATATTTTTTTGTAAGATTTTATAAAAATCATTTTGTTAAAGGAAACTCATGTATTTTATTAGTATACATTAATATATATTTGTTTGTATGAATGCGATGTATCCGTCTATATAAATAACATTTTTAATTCCTATATAATTATAGATCTTTTAAAATTAATCTCTATAAAATTTAGTCTATACTTTTTACCATACAAAACATATAAAATAAATATTTATCATCTATAACTATTGATCTCAAACGTTAACGTTGGAGCTCAAACTGAACAACTCTTCCTAGTTTCTACTCCACAGTTCCATAAATAAAACTATTTGAGTCTGCAATTTGTGGTAGTGAGGCCCACTATACTTCTACGGACCGCTTTGACAGCCCGCTAATTCTATCGGGTTAAAATGCTGCATAATAAATTAGAGAACATTTTCATCATTTTTCACCTTTTTGTCAAATCTTTTGAGTTTGCTATCAGCACCTATCCTTTTCTTTCATGTCAAATAAATCTTCTTCTTTTTATTTATCAACAAATACAACTCATCAAATGTACCAAACAGAAAGAAAAAAATCATTAACAAAAATAAATAAATCTGCTTCAAATCTACCAATAAAAAAAATTAGATTATTATTTTTATTTTTTTATTTACCAATTATAAATATGTGCTAATAAAAAATAAAATTTCTTTTTATTTACCAACAAAAAGATATCATGAAAATGTTCAAACAGAAAAGAAAAAAACAACAAAGGAAGATTAGAAGAAGAATAATAAAAAAAAATGATCATGATAATGATGAGAAGATGAATTCCGCTAGAGTATAAAAATATCCTAATTATCCAATGGCGTTCTAAATAAGAAAAATTAATAATTTCGATCTAATCACAATTCAGGTGTTAATTACACTAATTATAAATTAGTTGTTATGATTTGGGATATAAGCTTCCTTAAATCTATTATTGTAATGATTTTTATTTTTTATTTTTGTCAATACAAAAGTTATTCTTAGTTTTCTCTCTTTCATATTTAATTTTAATATGTTGCATATTCTATTATAATATTAAAGAGATGATTATTTCGCTACTTTTTCTTTTTTCGATATTTTTTAAAAAAAATTCAATCCGAAGTTTAATCAATTTTTTTTTTTACTTGATTCTTTAAACAATTCCTTTTTTTCTTTCTTTTATTTCTCCAAAAATTCAAAAGCGGAGCAATTATTCAACGTAAAACAAAATTAAACTCTTTTCCTCTCATTTCTCCTTCTTCTCCCCACCAAAAAGAACCATTCTAACTTCATATTCCTGCTAGACATAACCGATCTTCAATCAAACATGGGTTGAACATTTTGTTCAATTTCTTTTCTTCTCTCTCAAATTTTAAGTTATAATTAACTCATCATGGTGATAATGAAAAGAAAAAAAAAATAAGATAATGGGTATTAAGGACAAGATGTTTGCCAACTAATTAATGATCTAGGAATGCGTATGAGATCTCATTACAAAAAAAACAAAAAAAAGATCTTGTATTGATGTATAAACTCCATTAAAAAACTATTACAAAAAATGGAAAAAACAATAAAGCATTAGAACATACTTTTTCTTATTTAAAGCGAATAATAAATATTTTAGCAGATATATTTCATTTGAGGCATCTCAACAAATTTTTAAGCTAATTTATTTTCAGCATTTCAAAATTTTTTAGTAGATGCACTTCAACACTTCTTATTGTATTTATTTATTATTAATTTTTATTGCATTTGCGGCATTCATCCCAAATTAGAAGTGTCACAAACACCTTTTAATTTCCCATTATATTAGATACGTAAAATTAATTTTTTTTTTAAATAGACAATATTAGTAATTAATTGTTAACTTTGTTAGAGGAATGAGTTGATATGAGTTGAACTCATGATCTTCCTCAAACTCTCCCAAACCACATTATGACTCCCTTAAAATGTAAAATTAATTACTTTAGTTAGAAATTTGTTACTTTAATTTAGGTATATAAGATTTATTATATCTATTATTATAAAGATCTTTTGTAGTTTGAT
Organism: Cicer chorassanicum; assembly: GCA_037974735.1. Lineage (NCBI taxonomy): Eukaryota > Viridiplantae > Streptophyta > Magnoliopsida > Fabales > Fabaceae > Cicer > Cicer chorassanicum. Next base: position 49,676,046 of record JBBPBP010000003.1, on the reverse strand, counting down.
TAATACAAAAAGTTATCTTTATTTTTTGTCTCTCCCACATTTTTTAAGCAAAAATATAGTGTAAATGCATCGCATCATTAGTTTGACATTTTAATTTTATTGATACTTTAAGTCAACCACTTATCTTTCATCTTTCATGCTTAATTTTAATATTTTGTATATTATATTATATATTGAGAAGGAAAAAACTTTTAAACTTTAAAATAAGAAAAATAAATGAAAATGAAAAGAACGGCGGAAATCATTATGTAGAGATTTGCTAATGAGTGCTTTATCTTCATAATAACAACCCTAATAATTAACTATGGCTAGCCATGTGATATACTGTAACTGTCCTCAAATATGCAACAAAAAGGATGGGTATAATAACTCCTCCACATATTAATTTCAACAAAACAAAACAAAAATCATCGACATATAAATATTAGAGATAAAGTAGGTAGTGAAGTATAAAGTGGCAGATATCAATTTCACTCCCTAGATAGGAGGTGAATTTCATTTCAATTTCTTCGAGTCCAAGTTATATCTTTGACTTTGTTAATATTCAAATGTAATATAGTCAACCAAAGAGCACACGAACTTATCTGGAGAGTATTCTTAGCACAAGCATCCAGCGCTGTATATAAAAATAAGAGTATTCTAACAACTTTGTTAAGACTCAGGAGTGTTTTTTAAATTTTAAATAGGAAAATTATCTATCAAGAAAGTTCAATATATATATATATTATCAATTTTTAATGTATTAAATGTACATTTTTAGTAAAAAAAATTATTTTATTGAAGCATTTATCAATCTTTGTCTAAAAAAAAAATGGTTAGAGATGCATCTTAAATTTCATGATTTCCAATCGAGATCTTTACTAATAAAAAATGTGGAAATACCACTCTCTAATAATAAAATGTGGAGTATAACAAAAATTAATTAATATCTATTTTTGAAATGAAATAAGTAAATTTTATTAATTTTTCTTTTATTTAATAATAGTATTTTAGAATCATGTATAAATTTTTCGAGGTCTTAGTCAAAACATAATATTTTTTTTATCTTAAAAAATATTTAAATTTCATTATAATTAATTCACATAATTTTAAAGTTCTAGATATCGGACAAGACGTGCAGTCTAACAATATTCACATTTATCATTTAACATAACATAATTTGTATTCTATTTATAATTAGTAACTCAAATCATAAAAGACAAACAACAACAACTAAAATAAAGAAAAAAAAGTATTGTTCCGTATTTGATTTGAACATTCTAATAATTTAATTAATATTTAATATTTAATATTTAATTACTTTTAAAATACTTGAGTGAGAAAGTCAATATCATAATTTAATTATTAATTGTTATTTATACTACATAATTAATTTTGGGTGAATATGTTGCCGTGAGTGTTCACTTCATGTTTTTAAAAACAAACTTTTTATGAAATTTCACTGACCCATGTTGTGATTTAACGTGCATGGAAGGGTATATTATTGTGAGGGACCATACCATAGGCATATTATTAATGGGGACCTTTGCACGAGGCACCGAATCATTACTCACCCTTCTTTCTGGCAGGTCTCATCCGTTCATTTGCTATGAATTTTGTTAAATCCAAACAAGAAAGGCATAATATGTTAAAGAAAAAATAAATAATATTTAAATAAGTTAAGTTAATAAGTGCTCTTAAATATTTGTTACAGAAGAAAAATTAGAAATTTAACTTGAAAAATATACCTTTTAAAGTTTTGAAATCACAAATTCCAATAAAATATTTTTACATTCATTTATTTATCAAGTGTTTCAAAAACAATTATTAGCATTTTCCTATTTAAATGTATTGAAAATTATGTTTTCTAACTATTTTAAAATTTGATATTTATTGTTTTCAATATAAAACTTTAGTTATGATTATTTTTAGGACTCTTTTAAAAAACCCATTAATTTTTAGTATATGTTACTAACAAATTGTAAAGTATAAAGTACTTCTAAAATAGTGAAATGTTTGTACCGGATACTTATTTAATATCAGTACTTGTAGTATACTTTGTAGATAATATATTTTCTCTCGTTCTATTATTGCAAATAAAATTAATTTTCTTATATATTAATATAATAATATTTATGTATTTGAATTTATTTATTTTTAAAATTGAACATAATTTTTTATTTTAAATTTTGATTGTGATTTTGTATAATAAATTGAATAATTTAGTTCTTTTAATTAAATTATAATAATATATAGAAATTCATATCTTTTTATTAACGTACTTGTATCTTAACGTTGTATTTAAATATCATATCTCGTACCTGTATTTGTTATCCATATACCATATTCGTACTATTGCACGCATCATAGCTAACAAGCAGCAATACCTCCCGTAATCCCAATTACAAGAGATACAACTAAAGCAAGTTAAAATCAATGAATTTATCAATTGTTTTTAACTTTTAAAATGTTTGAAAAATTGTGAGACATTGTATACATCGTTAATAATAACAAGACAAATATTTTAAATGAAATATTTCTGTTGATCGTAAAAATATATTTTTTAAAAATTTAAACTAAATATATTTTATCTTTTACTAATATTAAAAACAAAAGAAGTAGTTTAAACCATAAATGAGACAAAAAAAATTATCTAAAAAATCTCTTATAATTAACATTGGAGGCGGGACGGATGCACAAGGGTAGAGAGGGCTGCAACCCCTCCCCCAAATCAATATGCCACTAATATTTCTTCCATTAACATATTATATTATTTTATTTTATATATAAAAACTATTATAGTATTATATTACTTTTTTATTTATAAAAGAAAGGTTGATTATAATTTAATCAATAAAAATTGACATATTTAATATAAATTAAATATATTAATTTTTATTGATGAAATAATAATTTAATTATCTCTTTAAAAAAGAATAGTATTTAACTATAGAGTATAAATATATATGCATTATCATATGTTATTTAATTATTCATTCGACTTTTTGTCAAAAAAAAATAGTTATGAGAATTTGATTTTATAGAATATTAATTATTAAAACATGTATTGCTTCTATTTATTAGATATCTAAATCTTTCCGTTTATTAGATATTTGAATCACTCTCTCTGATTAGAGGGAGTATTGTCCGTATTGAAGAATATTTGTTACTAAAAAATAAAAATATATTTATTAAAAATACTAAAATTTGACTTTTTTAAAAATTTAATATACAAATTTTAGAACACTTTGAATTATATTTTGATCCTTAACAATTACATTAAAGGCATTTGTGTATCTTTTTATTAGGTTAAGCTATCTCTGCGTGCAAATATATATACTAATTGATCTTTCAAAACAATATTTGATATTCATTTAAGGGATTTACTTATCTAAACATATAATTTTAATTTGTATTGATTATCAAACTTGAACTAAACAGTTAAGATACTCAAGTATACAATGCTTGTGTCCAACCATACAACCAAAACATATTTGTTTATTTGGTAATTTGCCAGGAGTAAAAATAACAAAAGTATTTGTAACAGAACCTACAAAATATAAGTATATGAAAACAAAGTATGCAAACATTTAAAAAATAAATCAAAGGGAACTTTGATTTTCTCATTCACAAATGCACATAATTGTAGAGACTAATATTTTAAAATAATTGAGATTTATCTTAAAAAAATATGTCCCTTCATATCCCTTTTTCCCATAAATTTTGGTAAATAATTGAATTTCTAACTAAATAGTTAAAAAAATTATATTTTACTAATACAAGCTTTAAGGAGTGAAAATTGCATTAAAGAAAACTTTAAAGAAAGTGAATCACATCCATTATTATAGTATTTAAATATGATATGATTGGATTTAATGTTCGGGTACAATTCAAATCATGGTTATAATTATAATTCATGTATTCAAAAGCATAATGAAGCCCTCAGCACTACTCTTGTTTGTTTACCAAAGTAAAATCATTGCCCTTAGCTGTTGTTTGACCCTCAAGGCTACATCAAATACGCTAAGTGAATCCATGTTGCTCCCATTAAAATTCTTAAGTGCACAAGTTAAGTAAAAAGAAATATAAGTAAAATATTACTTAGAAAAAATCAAAATTTAAAGAGTTGAGTATGTTATTTTCACTATTAAATTTGTATTTTAGTGTTTTAATTAGTGTAATTGAAGCATTTATTAGTATTTTTCTTCATTTAGATAACAATGACTCATCGGTTTATTAACAAATAACTAAGATTTTTTTTGAACATGATAAAAACTAACATATAATATAAGTTTAATTGCAGTTTTTGTCTATATATTATTACTAATTTATGAAATAGGTTCTCCTATTTTAAACGTCGATGATTATAGTCCCTCTTTCATATTTTTGAACTAAAAAAATGACCATTTGACATATTTTCAATAATATGACAGACAATTCTATGATATAGAAGTATCTAAATGCATTAATTATACACATGTCATCAATTAAATTAAAAATATAAAAAATTGAAATTTAAGTTTTTGCGGCGTTGTATTCCAATTTCATAAGTCTTAATCATTCTATATCACCATAGTATATGTCACGTTTGTTAAAACATCATACCCATCATTTTTTAGTTAAAAATTTACAAGAAAGACTAAAATTGTCGACTTTTAAAATAAGAGGTTTAATTTTGTAAATAAATAAAAATAACAAAAATAATAGAACTAAAACTGCAATTAAGCTTATGATATAACTATTTATAAAAAGTGTTTTAAAATTTAAAATAGACAATTTTGTATGAGTTATGTTTATTTGACAAGTGTAGATTATATTTCTTTACGAATGAAAACAAATTTTTTTAATAATTTTTATTTGTATAGTTTTGGTAATTGACCGTGCATCTTAGGTGTATAGGTATAGTTCAGAGTTATTTTTTTTTGACGAAGGAATTTAAAGAAAGGAAAAGGGGAAATATTTATTGAAAAGAGTGGATGATAGTTTTAGATGAAAAAGACGTATGCAGGAAATTGGAATTGTCTCAACGTCACGCTTCCTCCACTCCCTCTCTCTCTATTATTCAATCACCAAATAAACAAATACGAGTCATTTAAAAAAAAAAAATTCAATTTGATTTTTCCAGGGTTAGAGACGAAATTACACTGTGTAACATCATTAACAATAAAATATTAAAGTTGTTTTTTATTCCTTTTCGATCAAAAAAAGTCAATAAGTCTCAGTATTTATCTTCGACTTTTCACTGGTTAGGGTTTGCAGCTCTATTTCCCCACCGGTTTCTTCTTCTGGGTATTCCTTAAACCTCTCCCAATTTCATTTTCTCTTCCAAAATTCTCTTTAAGATCACTTTTTTTATATCAAGTTTTTTTAGCTTCTCTTTTTCAGTTCATGGTGTTCAGCTTTGTTTTTACAAGGTGGGCCTTTTATTTTTATTTTCAAAATCAATTTTTTTTTTGTGTTCGTAGTATTTTTTGGATTTTTTAGTTTCAAAATTTTGTCCTTTGTAACAAGTAGTTGTACGGATTTTTATCTTTTCTCTGTTTTTCCGACACTTATTTTGTTGCTAATGTTATTATGCCAACGAATTTTTCGCTGTTTTTTTCTTAATTCATTTCTTTTAGCATCATAGAGAATATAAATATATATATTTATGTTAAATTCTGGTTTTCTTGTTGAAGATTTTGTGCTTAGTTTTTGTTTTGTTTTGTTTTTTTTTTTTTTTTTTTTTTTTTTTTTGT
>JBBPBP010000003.1:49645545-49670054 GCA_037974735.1 Cicer chorassanicum | reverse complement strand
TTATGAGTTTTACTAAATTTATGTGCTTTGTTTAAATGTGTTTAAGGTTTGTGAAGAAGAGATAAGATAAGAAGATGGTTATTGATGGGTAGTAGACGTAGAATTGTAAACGTGAGCAGTGAAAACACTGACAAAGTTGTTAACGGGATGCCAAGCTACGCTCCTCCATTGCCTCCTTCTAATTCCATGTAAATTTATCGATGCCCCTTTTATTTAATGATTATGTTACTTTTTTGATTGGTCTTGTTATAGATTTCTAGTGTCAATTTTTGTTTAAGTTTCTTTTTATGTGCTTTTAGATGATTTGCAAGGTTTTAAAAAACTGTCCGCCACAAAACTGAAGAAAAATTGCAGAAAATGACCATGCCAGTGATGTAACGCCATTTTTATGAAAAAATAATAATCAGAATTCCAGTTTTTTCAACTCAAATGGATAACAAACACATCTTTAGAATGCATCTAGAGTAACACTAGCTTACCTCCTTCTCTAGTTCTGATCTTCTCTGATCTCTCAACCAAGATTATATATTATATGATATTACAATTCATTTTATTAAGATTTGTGCAATGTTGTGATTAATTCACACTGCGACCATCGCAATCTGTCACAGCCGAAACTGTGAAATACTTAACGCGACCACTATTTAAAACCTTGATGGTTTGTATAGTTAATAGGAGTATAGTACTATACTAGTAGAAATTATGCTTGTTATTGGAGAGCTATGTTGTTGAAGTTAGGGTTTATTTGTTTGCAATATTGCAAAGGAAAGTGGGTAGGGTGAAAAGGATAAAAAAAGTGTTGTTTTTTAATTTTACTGTTAATTAACGGTTGGGAATTCTTAATTTTAGAGCAGAAATGAACAAGGTTTTAAGTGTCGCATACCTTTAGTATTATAGAGAATTGTGGTCAAATGCTGCTAATGCTTTTATAGAAAGACATAAAGAACCTTGATGTCGTGGTGGCCCAAATCACGGTCACAAATCTCTTTTTTAAAAACTGTTTAGATGAATACTCGAGTATACTTCATATATTGCTGCTAATTCATTGTTCCTCACTGATGCGGAATGTCAGTTTCTTCTAATTCTTGGAAGTTGAAACTGTATGACTTTATTATGGACTCTCTTTACTTTTTGTGGCTCTACCTTTTCTTAGAAGATTGCTATTACTTTTTGTGTTCATACTTTCTTGTGGATTTGTTGTTAGATCTTGAGTATCAAAGTTGAACATGTTTTTGCTTCAAAACATGGATTACATTATTGCTACAGAGATATATGCTTTTTTCTTTGGATAATCGGATATACATTCAACATAATTTTTTTAACATGTTGTCATGATGTTGGTTTTCAGGGGCATGGAAGGAACTAATATTCATCCTTCTCGAATTTCTGAATTTGGAGCCCTTGAACAATCTCTTGGATTTCGTGTTGAGGATGCCATGAATCTTAGCAGAAGTATGTTGCTCGCATTTCGATCTCTTTTTGTAACCCATTTGTCTTGGTGTGAACTTCTTTTGTTACCTATTTATTTGTTATGAATCCTCTATTAACCTATTTACTTGTATATTATTTTTCAGATCCAGTGTTTAATCAAATGAAATCAAATAGTCAAGCTCTAGGTGCCGATATTCAATTTGGTGCTTTAAGTAAGGTAAAGTTGTACTCCAATAATCAATAAAATGCAAAATATGATGAATTTCTGCATTTCACACTCTTATCTTACATGTAAGATACAGTCGATTGCAAACTCGGATATAAACCTCTCTGCTGCAATTGCTGGGTCTCAGACATTGCAATTACAAAGAGACTCACAGCCAAATTTGGCTTCAACGTCTGGTGGCCATCGTGAGAACTGGGGAGAGTCCAACATGGCTGATGGAAGCCCTGATACTTCAACAGATGATACAGAAGACAAAAATCAAATGGTGATTGCTTTACTTAAATCATATAGTTTATTCTGAATCTGGAAATTTATCTATTCATTATGATGTAATATTCAAAATAGTATTTTGATCTAATTGTTCAACTATTTTCAAACAATCAAAGCCACATGTTTTTGTTCTCTAATAAATTATTTTTCTGCGCTTTTTATTTTGCAGCTTGAAAGGGGAGAATCAAGTGAAAGATCAAAAGATAAATCGGATCAAAAGGTTATATAACGTAATTATATTCACATAAACATAAGCTTTTGTTACTATATGTTAAATTTTTCTTTCATTCAGACGTTAAGACGGCTAGCTCAAAATCGTGAGGCTGCCAGAAAAAGCCGACTAAGGAAAAAGGTACAGATTTTTTTATATTAAATTGTAAATGAACTTGTAAATAGTTTCTTCTGCTGTAAGTTGGTTAGTTTTTTATAAATATATTGCATACTATTTGGTTACTAATTTTTCAAATCCTTCTTTCTATTCATTCAGGCATACGTGCAACAATTAGAGAGTAGTAGGCTGAAACTGACACAACTGGAGCAAGAGCTACAGCGAGCACGCCAGCAGGTTTGGTTATGCTTTTTAATTTACCATCTGTCATTCAAAATCTGATACTTATCATTTTGTGGCTATTGTTAATCTGGTTATGTTACTATATTATGTGATGATTTGGTTATTAATCTTTTACAGGGAATATTTATTTCAAGCACAGGAGAGCAGACCCATTCAATGAGTGGAAATGGTATTTAATCTTCTTTTACCTCCAATTGTGTGCATCAAGCTTGTAAATTTTTATTGCATTGAAGTCCCTTCTACTTGGAGAAGTTTTTGGTTACTCTTGAGTCTGATAACATTTGAATTTAAAGCTGTGGCTATAGCAAATGCCAAAGCCATTAACTCTTGGCTTGACATTCTTTTAAGAATACTTGATCCTGAAATTATGTCTGATTTTATATTTTTATCTTAAACTGCGGTTCTAACCCAAACTAAATTACCTTTAATATCCTTTATTGTCAAATTAAGCTTTGATTCTTAGATTCATGATTTAAGGATTAAATTTGTCCATATAATCCTTGAAAGATAGCTTTATGCACATGTAGGTCATATGAACCTATGTATAACTTCTGCTATTTCATGTAAACACCATGCCCAAATTCTCATAGCTATCAGTGGCATATAACTTCACTGGAATGGATCATCGTCTCTTTTCCTGTTCTAGTGCTCATTTATCTACAAATAGTACGTATGTAATAAGTACTCCATGACATCTGTGATATGTTTCTGTTTTTATTAAACAATTCAAAATTTCCTATGAAAACACAGAACCTTTTATTTGGATTACATATACTGTGATTCCAATCTTTCATTGCCAAGATTTGATTATTTGGTTTCATCTTGCCTTTTGCACTTCAATACCCCCCTGTTCAATATACTTGTTAGAACTTAGTTTTAGTTGCTCTCTCTAATGGGTCAGCATCTTATGTATGTTGTCGTGCAGACTAGGATCCCCTACCTTTTGGTAACTTTCTTTCTATCTCTCTCTTAATCAAGCTTTCTCGCTCATTCAAATAATTTATATTAATTTATTTAATCATCAATTTTCTCCCAAAATACACTAAAGTCACCAAACATCGAAGTTAGGGGATCCATTTTCATTGTCATGCAAGCCTGTGATTGATTCTGAACTCTGACAAAATGGCAGTTGATACCTTGGATAGTCACATGCAGAATTTTTCTGTAGTTTGTTCTGTGTTTTCAGAACCTAAATTGTGGGAATGATCTTGGTATGCAGGCGCAATGGCATTTGATGTAGAATACGCACGATGGTTAGAAGAGCATAATAGGCAAACCAATGAGCTAAGGGCTGCAATAAATTCTCATGCTGGGGATATTGAACTCCGTACCATTGTCGACAATTTCATGACTCAATTTGAAGATATCTACAGGCTGAAGGGTATTGCAGCAAAAGCTGATGTTTTCCACATTCTATCAGGAATGTGGAAGACTCCAGCTGAGAGGTGTTTCATGTGGATAGGTGGCTTTCGCTCATCCGAACTTCTTAAGGTGAGAAATTCCTCATTTGTTTATTCTCTATGTTTTTTAAGCTTTTTCTAGTTTGTAATGTGCTGAAATACTAACAAGTATGTCACGTTATGCCGATCTAAAACTTGATTGACCCTTTTGCAGCTTCTAGTAAGTCATTTGGAGCCATTAACCGAACAGCAATTAATGGGCATCTACAATTTGCAACATTCATCTCAACAGGCTGAAGATGCTCTCTCCCAAGGAATGGATGCATTGCAGCAATCACTCTCTGAGACATTAGCTAATGGTTCACCCAATCCATCAAATTCTTCTGGAAATGTGGCAAATTACATGGGTCAAATGGCTATGGCTATGGGAAAGCTCGGTACTCTCGAGGGGTTTCTTCGCCAGGTAATTAACTGTCCGCATTTTTCCAATCTATTTCTTTATCTCAACTTTAATCTCTTTGAAATGAGAAATCAAGAGCTTAGAACTGAATATTAGGTGGGCTTCGAATTTCATGTTGTTGATTCTCAAATTCTTCCAAGAAAAGTAGTTACAAGTTATAACTTATAATATTTATCAGTTCATTTTTTCTTTTCTTTTCTTTTTCCTTCACGTTTCTAGGCTGATAATCTGCGGCAGCAAACGTTGCAACAAATGCTTCGAATATTAACAACTAGGCAATCAGCTCGAGCTCTTCTCGCAATAAGCGATTATTTCTCTCGGCTGCGAGCCCTGAGTTCTCTATGGCTTGCGCGGCCAAGAGAGTGAAATGTTTCTAAGCTCTATTTATGTTCTTTCAACGTTCTGCATGAAGCCAGTGTCTTTTTGCGAATGGATCCCTGTTGTGAAGAAGCCTAGTTGTGGTACTTGTAAACATTAGATACTATGATTTTTCTATTCTCCTCCACCTACTGCTGGTGTGGTACAACATTTTTCTTTAAGCTTTTCTATGCTTTGAAAAATAGTCTCAATAATAATTTGATTATTATTATATAGGTGTATGATAGATAGAGTTGAAGGGGGGAAAATGTAGAAATAGTATTTGTATTTTAGGTTACAGCTTTTCATTGTATTCCAGAAATCAAGCTTTATGTGAGGGTTATTTCCTCTCTTGTAGTTTCTTTTTATGCTTAATGGTTTGTGGTTGCACATTGGTGTATGTATATATACGTTTTTCTCTTGTATTGGAAACACATTACTGACTAGTAGATCAATATGTCTTGTGGCAAATATATTTGTATATAGTTTATCTTCATGTTCATGAGAAACAGTGGTAAACTTTCAATTAGTAACAATTCCAAAGTTATGCGAAAAACAATATGCAAATTACAATGAATGGAATGCAAGATTATGCATCTTGATGACAACACAATGCCAATGATAGCCATTAACATGAACACAAACAAAATATGTTTATGGTTTGTAAAAACATAACTAGGCATAATAGTTCACTTAATTTTCAATTATCATAATTTTCAATGTCGATTTGATTGGGTAAACCGAGTTAGTCCACTTCTAGGTTGTCAAGACAAATTTTCTATTGATGCTATTTTCTTATACTATAACTAACTTCCAAGCAAATTACTTCAGAAAACGTGTTGCATAATATTGTAAATCAAGTATTGATCACCTTCCAAGTACTTTTTTTGGTACAACACCTTGTAAGTATTTATTTGGTAGACTTACGTTTAAATGCTTCAAAATTTTTGACCAAAACTCTGGAAAGGGAATCTACGAAAATTGAGACTCTTTCGCCCTTTTGGAAAATTATTAGTCAGAAAAAAATATACGTGGGTACCGCAACCTTTCCACTTGGAGGGAAATGGAGTGAAACCTACGGATTTTGTTTGAAATTACAATAATACTATTTTTACACTAACTAATTTATTTTTGTTTTTACTTTTTATCAATTAAAATAATTTTTATTACTAATAGTTGGTAAATAAATTAGAATTGTTTCAATTACAAGTTATTTTATTTTCATCGATAGTATAAATATTTATAATTTCTTTTACATTTTTATTATCTCTTATTTTTTCTTTTTTATTTAGGGATATTTTTTGTCATTTTATAAATACATATATTTCTTTTCTTTCAATTTCTCTTCTATTAAATAAATAAAAAATTATCTTATTTTTTTTTCTTTCTTTCTTAAATGCGATCATTACTCATAAGAAGAGATTAGTTGTTGGAATGCATCAAACTAGATTAAGTCATCTCACATAAGTTGTTGATGATCAAGTGTATGAAAAAATGAACAAAAATCGAAGAAGATTAAACATGTGTTTGTTTTTGCATTGAAAAATATCTAAATGTGTTGCCAATTGGAAGCAACAATTTATATGCAGCTTTCTCTTTCGACCTTGCAATTTATTTATTTATTTTCTTAACAAAATAATCCTAGGGCAATGAACACATGATTGATTACCAATTAATTTCGATTTTAAAAATAACTAAATCTCTAATTTGAAGATATTAGAGTATACACAAATAACATAATATAATTGTAAACATGCAAAAGAAGATAAGTTTAGATTCTTATAATTAAATGATAAAATTAATAATCAAAAGCCTACTATTGTTGCCCATACCCTGGCTGCCGATATTTTAAGTTTGTATTCCTCATTTGATTTAAGAATTTGATAAAACTGTATATAAATATGAAGTGATTTATGGAAAAATTTTAAATTATGAAATAAAATAATATAAATACACTAGTATATGTTCCTTGGTATTTTTCTCCTTAAAAAAAAGTCCTGCATATGGAGGGAAAACGTTAACTAGTGAGGTAAGCTAAAACATAGGGTTTAGAAGCGAAGAAGATAGAGAGGGAAAAGAGAAGAAGAAGAAAAGTTTTAAAGAGGAAGGGGTAGGGTAGCAAAATAGTATTCGATTTTTCTTTTCAATTTAAATGTAATGGCACCTCTTCTTCTACGTCGTCTTCCTCTTCTTCGTATCATGGCATCTCGCAATTTCTTCACCACATCTTCCTTCCGTCTTCTTTCTTATCCTCATTCATCTTCTTCATCACCTTCATCTTTTTCTACTCTCTCTAAACCCAGGTACACTATTGCTATAATGTTATTTTAATAATATGAATTACTTTTCTTTTTTATTTTCTTTATTTTTTCATGATAATATGTCACCCCTTTTCAAAATTCTCAGTTTTTAATTAAAGGGTCATTTTTTTTTAGTGTTAAAGGCGCTTTCTAGTAAGAATTGTAAGAGGGTATCATAGTGGTATTACTGTTAGCTTAAAATGTGATTTTTGTTGTTGGGGATACTCTTTTTGTACTGAATTGCTTATAGAAACTAAATGGGTTTGTTTATTTGTCTTCGTTGAAGATTTTTGCGATTATTTTGTTTGGTTCTTTCAGGAAGAGATTTTCTCTTAAAAAATTTTCAGTTCCTAGTTTGGTACCAAATGCAGTCACTCCAAGGGCGTATATGTCTTCTATCTCTGCAGCTGAAGATTTTCAGAAGAATGAAAGTTCCAAAGCTTATGGTTCTGATCAAATTCAGGTATTTTTCTTTTACAATGATGATAAATCTATTGATATTTGATAGTGTAAACTAGTTTTACACACACACACATATTCATATTTCACTGTCTAATGGGATCATATTTAAAAGTAATATTATGGTATCACAAGAGAATTAAAAATCTCAAGTTATGTGTGTATACCGGAATATTGGATCATAGAGTTATATGTAGATTATAGAATAATATTATGACACGGTAAGACAGTGGAACATGATTAAATACCTATTATACTGTCTTCACTAAATTCTTTTATCTTGTTTTGTACATTTTGGATTATATTGTCTAGACTCTAGTCAATTTGGTGAAACTTGTTTGACTGTTGTAAATGTTATTAAGCTGATTTTTCTTCTTCTGAATTTGATATAATTCATTGGTATTTTGTTATAGTCAATGGGTTGCTGGCTTTTTCCATCAATAGTTGTTTGTTACTCGTAGGTACTTGAAGGCTTAGACCCTGTAAGAAAAAGGCCTGGGATGTATATTGGAAGCACTGGCCCGCGTGGGTTGCACCATTTGGTATGTTTTTCTGATTTACATTTTTCGCAAAAGTTTGTATATTGTTTTTGCTCTGTGTGATTGAAGCTGAGTATATTTCTTCTATATCAGGTCTATGAAATTTTGGATAATGCTGTTGATGAAGCTCAAGCTGGTTTTGCTTCCAAGATTGATGTTGTTTTGCATGCAGATGATTCTGTGAGCATCACTGATAATGGTCGTGGGGTATGCTTTCTTGTCTAATTTTTCATGGATTGATTGTGTTTTTAGTCTTTAACTGTATATCTTGTATGTCATCACTGTGCTTCCTTTTGTATAAGCTTTGATGTGATGTAATGATGATTTGAAGTATGATCTTTGCCATTTAGATTTAAACTTTAGTAAGAAAACAATTCTGAGTTGGGAATAAATATGAGTAACTGTTTTCAGAGTTATATACGATATTTGACATTTTGACCAATGATTTGTCAATGCTAACAATGGTTCTTATTATGAAATTAAGTATATTGTGGAAAATATAACGTGGGTGCCAGTGTAGTGAAACACTGATCAATCTCCGCTGGGGACTTTATGATCACGTGCCTCCCCATTCCCCTAAAAAAATAAATAATATTTTCCCTCCCCCCTTTATTTTAAAGTATATTATTGTGAAACACATCTTTCAAAATTTTAGCTATTAAAGCATGTACATTGATCAATGTTTTGAAGCTGAAAACCTATGTTTAAAGAAATTCGACAGTTGAACACAATTTTATAGGACTAGGATTTTTTGTGATATTTACTATCTTTTGGTTGATTTACATACTAATTTCTCTCAAATGAATGCAGATTCCTACTGACATGCATCCAGTTACGAAGAAATCTGCCTTAGAGACAGTTTTGACGGTATTTTTTTCATATACTTGAATATTGAGAATGTCCTTAGTTTTATGCTGCAAATTTCACTGACTCTGTTCACAGAACTAAATAGACTTATTCATATGTAAATCTGTATTGTGGTCTGTGGATGGACCTTATCATTTTGTTGCAGTTCCGTCAAGATAAAATCTATCCTTTGGTGTATATTTTTTTGTGCTCAATCTTTTTGTATACTTTTTTAATTGGATAATGATAATTTACTTTTATGAACTTTGTAGATCTTGCATGCTGGTGGAAAATTTGGTGGCATAAATAGTGGCTACTCTGTTTCTGGAGGTTTACATGGTGTTGGTTTATCTGTTGTTAATGCCTTGTCCGAGGTAAGTCTTCTTTAACAATTCTCTTTCTTAATTGTCTTGAAATTTGCAATGCATATCTGAAAAACATTAAATAAATAATCTGTTGCATATCTGAAAAGCTTTATATACACAATCCATGTTTTATAAAGATCCTCTTTGATGTATAACTCCACAGGCACTAGAAGTAACAGTTTGGCGTGATGGGTTGGAATACACGCAAACATATTCTCGCGGGAAGCCAGTGACAACTCTGAATTGCGTCATGCTTCCTTTTGAAAATAAAGATCGTCAAGGAACACAGATCAAATTTTGGCCTGACAAAGAAGGTTCATATGGTCATGCATTCCTAGTTTATGGTTTTTCTATTACTGCAAACTTTAGTCTTACATATGCTTCATTTTTTTTTCCTACTTAACATGCAGTATTCACCACTGCTATTCAGTTTGAATACAACACAATAGCTGGACGCATTAGGGAGTTGGCTTTCCTTAACCCAAAGGTGAAGTAGTTGATTTTAAATCATGTCTATTTGCGACATCTCATATAAGTTATAACATTCACTTTTCTCAAAGATGCCTTGTAATTGATCAGAGTTATCAGGTTGCCTATTAGCTTGACTTGGTCTTTTTGGCACACCACCTTATGAGTGAGACAGAGCTGTCCAAACAATTTTGCCTCTCATCTACCCACCTATAAATAAAGATCTCTAGGAGAGCTATTTTTCTATCTAGTTTGTATCTAACCTTGGCTTTTCTTGACCTTTGTAGCTTACAATTGCACTTCGGAAAGAGGACAGTGATCCAGAAAAGAACCTATCCAACGAGTATTTCTATGCTGGGGGATTGGCTGAATATGTAAAATGGCTGAACACGGATAAGGTCTTCTACTTTCTTACCTTCTCTACAATTGGATGAGTTTTCATTGTGTGTAAATGGTGTTCTCCATTGGTCTTGTAAGAACGGCTACAACTATTGCAACGTGATTTTATCATTATTGATTTTCGGATTAAAAAATGCTTACTTATGTTAGTTTGCTCCTTCTAATGCAAAAACAGCGTATTATGTAGTATATTTGGATTTGATATCTTGTTAGCTTTTAAAGCAATTTTGACTATAATGACCTGTTGCAGAAAGCTGTTCATGATGTTTTGAGTTTCAGAAAAGAAATAGATGGAATCACCGTTGATATAGCTTTGCAATGGTAAGTCTTTCATTCACACTCAATCCTGCACTTCTTACCTCTCTGTTAGCTGAATTCTTTTCATCATGTGATTGGATTTCATTATCTCTATTTGGCACTTGATCCTCACTCCCTGTGAGTATGACTAAGGATTAACTTGTGAAATCAAGGTTTAGTGTCTTATATGTTGTGAATATAAAAGCTCCAAATGGACAATCGGATTATACAATTGTTTGTAATATTACCTGCTATTCATAAATCCTTATATTGATGTGTGTAATTCTTTCATTTCTTCTCTACTAGGTGTGAAGATGCATACTCCGATACAATTCTAGGATATGCTAATAGTATACGTACTGTCGACGGTGGCACCCATATAGATGGTATGAAGGCTTCTTTAACAAGAACACTAAATAGTCTCGGAAAGAAATCAAAAGTTGTCAAGGTCTTTCTCAACTGTTTCTCTTTTCCTCTATTTTCCCTGTTTCCATGCCTGTCCACTACTAAAATAGAAGACTCCTGGTTTTGAATGTTTTACTTTGATCTACATAATGACATCTTGTGTGGCTTTGAGGTATCATAGAATTCAATCTACAACTTGCATGTATTGTGCATAATTCTTATCCTTGTATTATGAACAATCAAGGGGCTCAACACGTCTTATAATAAATATGAAAACATGGACTTAAGAAAATGAAGGATGCCAAGACACTTGTGCTGAAGTCGAATTTGATAAGTAGGAGATTTGGAGCTAGATTAATGATTCGAAAGTTGCACATCAACAGGTCTCTCTTCAATTTTTTCATCAAGAAAAGAGTTTGATAGAACCCGTGAATTCAAGAATGTAAACTGTTTATTGTTTAATCTGAAATGGTGAGCTTGAAGCTCTACAATGGTGGAAAAACAGTAAAGAAAAGATAAACCAGAGTTCTAAGAACTTCTAATCCAGAGCCAAGCTCCTAACCAGAGAGAAAACTCTCCTAACCAACTCTAACAACTTTTCTGAATGCCTTCCTCACTTCCCTTCCCTCTCTTTTATAACAGATTTCCCTAGAAAATAGGAACAACCATTAACTAACACTTTAGAATCCTATTGGGCTAAGGCCCAAATCCAATATCCTATCAGAGTCCAATCCTTCTAGTTCTTTAGCAATTCCAATTGTCCTGCTAGGGACAAGATTCTGAAAGGCACAATGAGAAGAAAATTATATTATTACACAGTTTTCGTATTTGGTATGGTTCTTCAAAATAGATATTGTTACGCGTCCTACATTGGATGAGATAAGGCCTACCAAAGTGTTTATAAGTGGTGGGTAGTCTTCACCCTACAAGCCGGTTTTATGGGGGTTGTGCAGGACCTAACCCAAATTCTAAGATGGCATCAGAGTCTATCCAAGATCCATTGGGCCACCTGTTATTAGGTAACCGCTATCGGGCCATTTGGATCACGCTCAGATGTTCAGTCCTGGGTGTGAGGTGTTAAGAGTCCCACATTGAATGAGATAAGGCCTAACAAAGTGTTATAAGTTGTGGGTAGTCCTCACCCTACATGCCGGTTTTATGGGGGTTGTGTAGGACCTAACCCAAATTCTAAGAGATATCAAGTTATTTTAAGGCTTAGGAATAAATGGTTTATGCTATTAATAGAGATTATATGCTAATTCTGTCCTGATAAAGGAAGAAAAACAAAACTGCAGGAATGTACAACTATTCTGTCTTAAAACAATGCTATTTTCTTTATTTCCGCAACAGTCAAATGGATTCTCAGTTTCATTATTGTGTATCATCTTCTTTTCTTCACAGGAAAAGGATATTACTTTAAGTGGCGAGCACGTGAGAGAAGGTTTAACATGTGTTGTCTCGGTCAAAGTCCCAAATCCAGAGTTTGAAGGACAAACAAAGGTACTACTTACTATATATTTTACTGGAGTGTTTATATTCTTGCAAGATTAGGTTAACTGGATTATTACAGTTTTCACCTTCCATTTTATTTCCCCATATTTCATATCATCTTCATTTCTTTGTTGCATAAAGACAAGGTTGGGAAATCCTGAGGTGCGGAAAGTGGTTGATCAATCTATTCAAGAATATCTTACCGAGTATTTGGAACTGCATCCAGATGTTCTTGATTCAGTGCTCTCTAAAGCTCTTAATGCTTTCAAGGTAGTCACCCACATACACATATATTATCAAATTTGCAAGTGTTTTTTAATTTCCTATTGCTCCTCACAAGAGTATTAGGCTTTTTTTTTTTTTTATATATAATTTAACCAAAATATTTCCCTTTGAAATTCTTGTCTTATTAGGCAGCTTTGGCGGCAAAAAGAGCAAGAGAATTGGTGAGACAAAAGAGTGTATTAAGATCTTCATCTCTTCCGGGCAAACTTGCGGATTGTTCATCATCAAATCCTGAAGATTGTGGTATACTTCTATTTTGAGGAACTTATTTTTCTTCATAGAATGACATTCCTTTGAACTATTTAGTGGTGCAACATTTTCTGTCTTAGTTCCATGAGAAACAAGTTATTCCTATTAATTCCGTGTAGCTTTCAATGACCAAAGGATTGCTATAATAACTATGTTTTGAAGTCCAAATGTCATCTTTTTGGTATATGTTTTCCTACTCATGATTCTCCGAAGTGATGTTTGCTAATCTCATAATCAGCTTAACGACATGCATTACAAAATAATTGGAGATTAATATTGTTGAAGTTGTGGGATTTTAGAGAAAAGGAGGAGATAAAATAATAAGGGTTTGAATATTATTGATAATAACTTTATTCTAACTTGATTACAAAAGACTCAATACTAATAAATATTTATAGAGAAACATAGACTCAATCTTAAACCAGAAACAAATAATAATAATAATAATAATGAGAGATATTTTAAGATATCTCTATGATTATAAATTGATCATAGGAAATAACTCAAGCTACTTTAATATAATATAATATAATATAATAGATATTATAAGATATTTTCTAATATTCTAACAAATACAACAGAACATCACATTCATTTAATTAGATAAAAAACCAACAACCAAGCATTTTTCTCCTAGGAGAGGTTTGCTACATAATGTCATTTTATAAAACATATCTATTATATACCATTCGAATCCATTTTTTTCTTAACGGTAGGACTTGTAGTTTTCTTTAGTCTCTCTTTACCTTTACACATGCTATAACATGTAGAGCTAAGAGACGTGCTCCAACATAGTTGAATCATGTCACAGAGATCCTTCTAGCATAACCTTTTATTGAGACCCTCTATCTTAATCTTTTAATGATTCATGTCAAATCAGTTGAAGGGTCCTTTTTTGAGTTAATCTTTTGATGAGATAGGATTGGGTTTTGAATGGAAAATTCTTTGTTCTCTATTTCAATGTTGCAGAAATTTTTATAGTTGAAGGTGATTCAGCTGGGGGAAGTGCTAAACAAGGCCGTGACAGGCGCTTTCAGGTAAAGTACATATTGTTAATGAAAGCCTACAACAGTGAAACCATCTATGACACGCACAGTACGCACACACACATCTTACGCTAGAACATTTCATGATTTTTATACATGCCCCTTCATGCAAGAGTGCTTTTGAGTGTAAAAGAATTTGAACAAATGTTAAGATGCGTTGAAAGGAAATTTAGAAATTGAGTGAAGTTTTCACATTTGGATTTGGCTTTCAATTTTCAAGACATTTTTGTGATTGTCAATTCTAATCCCTATTTTCTTGATTTGGCTTTCTAATTATTATATTATTTGTTATCTCACGTGTAACAATATTTATGCAAGTCTAGGTATTTATCAGATCATATTTGTTGCAGGCCATTCTCCCTTTGAGGGGTAAGATTCTGAATATTGAAAGGAGGGATGAAGCAGCAATGTATAAAAATGAAGAGATCCAAAATTTAATCCTCGGTCTTGGTCTCGGAGTGAAGGTTAAAATAATTCCTGTTTCATTGTTTTGCTGTTAAGGAAGTGTTAGGAACCCAAGAATTGGATTCCAAAATAATTTTGAGGAAGAAAACTAATATTTAGAAAAGGATAAGAAATAATTGGAGAGAATCTCTCCAAACAGGATACACAAGAGCGGATACGCTCCTCAATGGTGAATGCACCCTTCAACCGGGATACCAGCTAAGAAAATTCTAATTTGGGAAAATATGCTTTCTAAGGGGAAGACAACCTTTATTTATAGGGTCTCTGTACAATAGGATAAAAGGGATAAGGATTAATCAGCCATAACCTAGGAAATAGGAAAATAGAAACAGAAAGATACTGACAACCTAAAACAGTAATTAAAAATAACTTACATCCCTAAAAAGGTCCTACCTCCTAATTACTCTAATAACTAATCTAATTTCCCTTTATTCTACACCCTAACAGGAAGGAATTAAAGAAGAAAAATGAATAGATAGATGAATCAAAAATATGAAAAGTAAACCACTGTCAAATATTAATTATTACATACATGACGTCTCTTTAATAATGCCTTGGTGGATTTTTTTTTATCTCAAGAAACTAATTGCTAGTGATAAGTGATCCAGTGTCGAATAGGAAACCTGTTTATATTCAGAATTTCTGATTTAAATAGTAAATGCGGAGCAGCCTTTAAATTGTAGAGACTCCTTAATGGAGGCTCACATAAAACCAAGTTAACAATTGATGTAAAGATTGAAATCATATAAAAGTAGAAATTTGAAGATAGGTACAGAGATAATATGGTAGTTAAGAAAGCCTGAAATGAAAATGATAAGAAGTTAAAACACCCATAATGAATTCCAAAATTTAATTGGTCTAGACATCTTTGAGTAACATGATAACCAAGTTATTAGTAATATTCACTCTAAGACTAATTAAAACAAACATATTGAAGTTGAAGTAGATATCCTTGATCACCTGTGCTGGAAATCTATGCTCTTAACCTCATCTACTATTTTTTAACTATGCAACTCAAAATGTTGTTTTTTGTTCAGGGAGAGGATTTTAAAAAGGATGCACTCCGATATCATAAGATTATTATTTTGACTGATGCTGATGTAGATGGTGCCCACATCCGAACTCTTCTATTGACATTTTTCTATAGATATCAGGTAAAGTATACAGGAATTGCCTGCAAAATCTGCTTTTACATGGAGGGAAAAAAATAAGCTGATTTCATTGAGAATAATAAATCAAAAGGATGAAATTTGATTCAGTGGTTTTACTTGCAGAGAGCTTTGTTTGATGAAGGTTGCATATATGTTGGTGTTCCACCACTTTACAAGGTTTGCCCCTGAATATTTGTTACTTGCCGTGTTAATCAGATTGAACATAACCAAGCTAATTTCCTTGTGTTTTTTCCTGAAATAATCAGGTTGTAAGGGGAAAACAAGTACACTATTGCTATGATGAGGCTGATCTTAAAAAACTTAAAAGCACATTCGCTCCTAATGCATCGTACAACATGCAAAGGTTCAAAGGTATGATGAAAAGTTAGGCTGGTTGTATGTTCTTGTAGAATTATTTGTAGACTTGTATACCATAATGAATTCAAAATAGAACATGAAATTATTTATTCGAATTATGTACTATTCATCTCAAAGGTGGTAGCAAAAATTTGACTATGAAGGATTCTCAAAACATGGGTGGTCGAAGTAAGAACCATGTTTGACAATGTTTTTATTATTCTTTACATAATATAATATTATGCTCTTGTATGTTTTATTGATGTAGGGCTGGGTGAAATGATGCCTTTACAACTATGGGAAACAACCATGGATCCAGACCGCAGGTTATTGAAGCAATTGACGGTTGAGGATGCAGCAGAAGTGAATATTGTTTTTTCCTCCCTAATGGGTTCTCGGGTAATGTGCATAATAATCGCCACCATATTTTTATAATTTTTTTGTGAATTTATTCGTTGCTTGCTATATACACATTGGTTATTAAGAAACTTTTGATAAACCAAAGTTGAGAAGTAAATTGTAATTTGGGAAACGCTTATCCAAACACACACTTAGCATATGTTTGGGTTGACAGTGGCTTCCTCTTTTCACCCGTCTCAGGGCAAGGTTACACAGAAGCTATCTCTTGTCGCTTTTGGCTGAATGTGTGTTTGCTTTTTTCACAACCACTTTTCTTAATATGCATTTAGTCTCATTGTTTGATGGAAAACCAAGGGTTTACTTGAAGCCTTGGTTCAACAAGATAACAGATGATCACAAGTCAACTTATTAGCATTACTCATAATTACAGTGCCATAATCTGAGTTTTTAATTTATATATCAGGTGGATGTTCGGAAGGAGCTGATACGAAATGCTGCAAACATGATTGATCTCAATCGGCTAGATATTTGATGATGCAACAGGGTGTGGAAGAAATGGGATGTCTTTTCATATTAACCATACATTACATCATAGTCAAGCACAATTTTTTCGATGTGCCTGTGCAATGTCGAATGGAGTGGAGTGGTCATTTGCACTTGCTCGGGAATTTTTTGGAGGCTTGTTGGATATCTAATTTGATTTCTACAAATCTGACAAGTGTACATTTTTCTGATCCATCATTGTGTAATCTTATTCATACACTTTCAGATGTTACCCTTCAAAAGTTACCATCTCTTAACTGTGTTTGATTGTGCCATCGTATAAGGTAAGTTATGGTGTAATCAATCAAAATAACTTCAATAACTTTAGTAAGGGAATAGTTGTCTTTTATTTATCAGTTTTTGAATGTATTGTGTTTTTAGACAATGCACTCATAATTATTAAGTATGGAGGAAGAAGTTTTTTTTTTACTTGTTAGATTGTTTGGATGGTGTTATTCTTCAATTAATGTGTGATAATATAATAATAGTTATTAGTATTTTTGCGGAACTATAGTTCGAAAATATATCTAGTTTTAAATGTAAACTAGTTGTAATGTAATATGATGATACTTGACATAAAACGTTGAAGTACAATTAGCTACACTCACATACAAATAAGTATTAGGTTATGATTAAATTACCAAAAAGTTATATTGTATTAGCTCATTTTATGTAACATTTTTACATGTGAAACTAATATAAAATGATTCTTCGAAATCTGTATTGTATATTTTTAATTTATCAACACTATCTTTAAGAAACACACTAATTAAAAGCATTCATAAAAAAGAAATGTCGAGAGAAATTTAACATCACAAAACCACAACATTTGCCAAAAGAAACGTGGCAATTGTTGTTTCTATACTATACTCTTATATTGAGTTGTTGCTTTTAGATTAAGTTTTGTTGTTTTCTGAAGCTTAGACATGTAAATGGGTATAAAAAGAATATTCCACAAAACCGCACACGAGATATTGAGAGAGAATATGCCATTCTAAACATAAGAAAAAAAAAGAACAACACTATCTACTTTTTCTTTTCATTTGAACTCAATTTGCATTTGCTAGTTATCTTCAATTTGCACACAACCGTTTTTCAATGTTGAAGCTTTCTGTAAGTTCAGTCTCATTGTACTGTTGTTTAGATGTTTAGTAGAACTATGATCAAATTATCACTAAGATGGTAGATTTCCATTTAGTTTTTATCTTTCTCATAATCATTGTCACATTCTAGATTTCAACGTCACTTTTATAGGTCAAAATAACTTGAGTATGATTCATGTTTTGATTATTTAATATGAAATTCAACATGATCAAAATTCATTTTCAATGAGCAAGATTATGGTTATTGTCATAAAAAATAAAATTAAATATTTCTTCAAGCTATTTCTGTACACTAGCCTCAATTGCAATGTTACAATATACAAGTGATTCAGAGGCATTAATTGATAACCTACTTAGATGCTATATATTGTTACATATCTGAGATTTATTCTTCTTCAATGAATACTTTATTGAAGAATTCCCAAAATTCTTAGGTTATTCAAAAAGGTTTCTCCAATAATGGAACCAACCTTAATAAATACAGCAGGATAACCTATTGGAGCTTCTATCCATGATTCACTTCCTTGTTTGGAAAATATTTTTCCTGACCAAATATGCAGCCAACTACTACTCTCTCCCAATGGAAAATAAGCTTTAACTTTCTTCTTTCCTTTGTCAA
Organism: Cicer chorassanicum; assembly: GCA_037974735.1. Taxonomy (NCBI): domain Eukaryota; kingdom Viridiplantae; phylum Streptophyta; class Magnoliopsida; order Fabales; family Fabaceae; genus Cicer; species Cicer chorassanicum. Next base: position 49,651,592 of record JBBPBP010000003.1, on the reverse strand, counting down.
GAACAGGCACCACTAGAAGCTCAGAACCAACCAAAAACTGCTGATAACTCAAGTTATGAACATGTTCGTCGTTAGGGTAATGAAGAAACAGGGGGCGGCATACAGGCAATCCTTTCTGTGCTGCTTCCTGTTTTTACAAAAGAATATAGAAAAGACCATTTTACATGCCTAATGAGTTTTTCTGTAGTTGGTTTAAAAAATATTGTGTCAAGATGATATAATTTAGTATCACCTTCACAAGTTGAATTCTGTAAAATTTCCATGCTGTGTATATTTTTGCAGAGCGCGCAAAGTGTGATAGAGTTTGTTGGTTTGAGTAAAACTGGCTGTTGCATGATGGCTTGTTTCCCTGCTTGAAGAACAAGCATCAGTGAGTCGTTGCAATCAGATTTTAATATAATGAAATTTATTGAATAAAAAGTTAACTTCCTTTTGGCCTAATAAGGTGACCCCTATACTTCTGATTGTAGAATTTCTTGAATTGATTAACATATTAGTATGCATGTCGCTTAATTTAAAAAAAAAATGAAGAATAAACATGTAGCAAACAATTTTGTAAACCAATGATTGAAATTTCAACACGCTGGTGATTTATTATGCATGTGCATGTAGTATTAACCATCATGTGAAGTATTTTACTTACTTCATGGGTGCGAAAGACTGTGGTGAAAGAATTAAGCTCCATCCAACGCAAAAGCAATTCTTGACTTCTTCTGTATTTAACTATAGGTAAGTTAACTGTACAATATCCTCCAATGTCACTGTGATTAAAGGCATAGCCAGAAATTCCACTGCTAAGTAGGCCAACAACAGAACTCTTTATTCCATCATTAGTTTGCCAACTCACCATTTGATCTCCTTCCCAAAATAGCATCCCCCATTTTGGGCTATCTCTAAAACCAGCCCTCATGAAGAAAACCAATCCATCTTTTTCTTGGTCTTCATTCTTCAACTTGTCCATGGAGTTGTTACATTTCCATTCTTCCACAACCTCTCTGTTGATTTTGGCCCATAGTTCTGGATATCTGTTATGAGCTGAAATAGGATCTTCACCTGGATATGCATGGAAAGTTCTGTATATTTCTATCAGCTGGCATTAGAAAACCCTCTTGAAGGTTACACTGAGAATAAGTTTTGAGAAAGAGAAAGATATGGGAATGAAAACCTGAATATAGAACTGCGTCCACAGGAAGGCCTTCGCCGAAATCAGCCATCCATCCTCTTACTCCCTCATCCACCATTTCAAGTAGAATCTGCTTGAACCAAATTGCAGTTTTTGGGTGAGTTATATCTAGCATCCCCACATCAAAGGCAGTATTTGGAACCATATATGGATTCCCATTATTGTCTTTCACCAATATGTCCAACTGTTTTGCCTCCACAAAAAGATTTCTCCTTTTGTTATGCTTCTCATCAACCTATAGGATCAAAGAGAGAAAACAATCATGTTAGTCAATCGAAATCTTCCTAAACTAGGCAATCATGTCTGATCTGTGACAATTCTACTATCCTTCTGTTTGACTAAAAAGAAATCAAGTTATGAAAACAGTTATGAATTACTTGAACTGATATGATGATAGTGATTACAATAATTATTCATTCTTGAAGTGATTAAAGAGAAGCATTACCGGAGCTAGACAAGGATTGCAATAAGTCATAACTTTTATATTTTGAGTGCTAAGATCTTTGATAAGTTCCTTCCAACCCCAATATCTTTGTTCATCCACTTCCCAATTCCACCAAAGTTGTGAGCCAATCAATGTTTCTCTCTGCCCTACCCAATCCTGCACAGTTTCAATAAGTAAACAATGAAAGTGTGTGAACCCAGTTGAGTTGTGAATTACAAGTTTTTATTGAAACTTCTGAGAAATAATTGTTGTGGTGAGGGATTACTTGTAACCAAAATGCTGAGACAGGAACATCATAAGCTCGTAATTCATCCCAAATACGGCGTACAGCATCAGTGCCACCCTGCATTCCAACTATAGCACCAGATATTATCCACTCTGGAAGCTCAGGTAGCCTTCCAATAGTTTCTGTGAATCGTTCGATCAGCTCACAAGGTGTGTTCCCATGCAATATCCGTCCTTCAATTGAGTTTCCATATATCTGCAAGCTCCAGTGTACAGAAAATTGGAAACTACAAAATTTAATTTCATATACATATATATGTATGGATCTGAGTCATATGATTTCATTTCTCATATACATAACACATTATAATAGTTCAGTATATTATTCTGTGATGCAGAGTTTTATACAGCTCAATTTTAGCTATCAACACATAAATTTTTTCAGCTACTGTAAAATTTTGATCATAATGCAATATCTACATTTTCAAAAACTGACTTCTGCAGTTATTAATTACCTCATCTAATTTTGATTAGTTCTTATATAGATTATTCCAGTAAACAAACTTGAACCATTTCAATGTCATAATTCTGCAATAATACCTGTATCTGTACTCTGTCAAGTCTAGTAAGATCGAAGATGGTATAATCATATCCTTCAAGGTAGAGGGACCTCATTTTTGATGTCATGTAGAATGGAGAAGGAGCATATGTTGTACTCCAATCGCCTCCTGCCCTGCCAAATGCCAATACCAATACCAATGAAATGCTATCATTGTGTTGTAAACAAAATATATATGGATTTAATTTATACACTCTGTCAGTGCAATGATTTTTCACAACCTAAATCATTCGTAACCGTCAGTTTATATAAAACCTTTGACTTTAATTATCATAACTACTTCTTTCTAAAGTTACATATATGATTTGTTTTTGATTTGTTGATAGTGTAAAACTTTTTACATTGACAATGTATCAAAATTAAACACAATATATATATATATATATATATATAGCTTATGATTTAGTATATTGAATTAGGCAAATGAAGGAGTTGCATTGCTCTACCTGTAACTGACCAAGTTAGCAGCTAAAGTGATAGGTTGATCTCCTCTTCCAATACCTTGTTCTTGAACTAAGATAGGAACCCTTTTGCCCTTAAAATTCATGTAAGAAAACTGCTCTCCAAAACCATAAAACCTCTCATTCTCATCACTTGCATATGTCAACCATACCCTATTGAATTCTTTTGGTTTTGTCATTTCCACCTTGTCTCCTATTTCATCTTCCACTGAAGAAACCAAAACAAACCCTCTTGGCCTTGAAAGATACCAACACCAACCTATCCTCTTTTTTCTATTACTCAACCTCCTCTTAAAACCTTTATATACTCCTACAGCTTCTGAAGACACCTTACTATTACTTGATATGAAGTTTGGTTTTTCAATCTTCACTTGAAACCCAACCTCATGCTTGTTTTTCTGATTGAACAAAACCCAATACTTTGCATACACAAATGGCCCTTTTCCTTCAAACTGTATATTTGCTTCAATGCCACACTTTTGAAACCTTTTGTTCTTCTTACTCATATTCAAAAGCCTTCCTGTGATCAACAAAGTTGGAAACTTTGTTGTATCTTCAGCATAACTTTTCTGGTCCAAATTCAATCCTGAATTTCCACATGGAGATTCCACAACTTCATATTGATTGATCATCCTAATATCATCAATAGTTTGGTGATTACACATCAAATGAACATCTTTATCTTTAACAAGAAAAGATCCTCTACTTTCTTCAATCTCTGTGTCAGCCACTGCAGCTGAAACAAAAGCCTTACCTGGGATTGTTGACCAAATGGGTCTATTAACCATAGAAAGGTTTGAAATTGAAAGGTGTCCACCATTGATCGTGGACCAATAAAGCTGAAAATCATTGCCAATTGAGAAAGTATGATCAGAAGATAAAGCTTTTGAATTGATGAATAGAGAGCCTTTGACATAAGGGATGGTGGTTGGTGCAGAAGGGAAAGGGTTGTTGAATCGTTTGTTGTGTTTTTTGGTTATCTTAAGGATTGCCATTACATAATTATAGGAGAATGTTTTTGATTCAAAGTGGTTTATGAGTTTTTGAGATTCCTATGATGTTTTTTCTGTTGAGAGTTACTTTTGAATGCAGTATATGGAAGAGGATGAAAAAGTCATTTGATGTGTGTTATGAGTCTGATTTGTGTAAAGGACAGAATGGACAAAGCCACCAAAATTGATTGATATCACAGTTTAGAGTTTAAGATTAGTTTCCTGTTTGTGTTCCGTTCCCATTTAGAATTGCTTTTGGTGCCTTCAATTGTGTTCTGTCTAAAGAAAATGTTAATTTTATGTTTAGGACTAAATGTATATTTTTTGTTTCTAAAATTTAATTAATTACTTTGATCTGTTATTTTTTATTTTTTGAAAAGTTGATCAGTTATTAATCATATATTTCTCTTAAATGTTAATTATATTAAATCTTAATTTTTTAAAAATATACATACCTTTTCCTTTAAACTTTTTATAATAAAAAATTTAGATACCTTGAATTTCAATTTTCTTTACATTGATGTGTATTTGTTTTGAGGAAAAGTCAAATTTACATTTATTACATATTCAAAATAAATTAAATTGAATGAACTGTTGAATCAAAATATTGATAAACTAATCATAAAACTGGTTTAAATAATCTCAATATCGGTTGTAGTTAGTCAATTGTTTTTCACTTTTTTAAAATTTTAGCTATATAATGATTTGATGAATACATGATTTACTAGTTCAATGAGGATTTAAATTTTAAATATTTTCAACTTTAGTAATTTTTGTACGCAAATCAGTCATATAATACTGAATTTGTCTTTAGTTATATATATATTTCTCATCAAATTTCATAAGAACAACCTCTATTAAAGATGTAGAAAATTAATTAAATGAAGTTCCATCATTTTAAGTTTATTATTACCTTTATAAATATTCCATCTAAAATCAAATATAAATAAAACTAAGTTATAAAAAATCATGTATTTAATTTTATATCTAATATATTAATTTTTATAATTGATTTCTATTTATATATCACTATGGGTGGAGTATATGTATGTAACCCAATTCTTGAGCAAAAGATTGCCATAATTACACTCAAGGCATATTTCAAAAATAAAAATAAAAACACTCAAGACATGCGATTGAATCTTCCCTTCATCTTGGAACTATTCTAACTTGAATCTTCCCTTATTGTTCGAAAAAGTTCCTAGTATTCTGGTCTCAAAAGGCATGTGATAATTGTCATTTTTTTGTTTTTTGTTTGAGTAGGGACATAATGCTTTGTACTTTCTTCGATCATTCAAAGTGCATCTGGCCTTGTTATGAAGAAGATTCAACATTTTATGACTTGCTTTTGAACATTGCTCTCAAACAAGTCCAAGTTATATATATTTTAATACATAGAGATTGGATGATTACACGAGACTATGTTTGACGAATAACGAACTTACCGGATAGTTTATAAATATTTTTTTAAAAAAAAAAGTAATATTGAAATTATCTAAGGACAAGAGAAAAGCATATATACAAAAAGTTTAGAAAATAATAAAATAAAAAAGAAGAGAGGAAAACCCCACGCACAAAATAGAGCAAAAACCACGTAACAACGACAACATAAGACTAAGATACTAATATTAAGATGGTAATCAAATACTATGTCGAAGACACCGTTGATTATAACATATTAACTTATATAATTAAAATAGATTTATTTCATAATAGTTTATCTTACGATTTTATAGTATTTTTGAGATAATACTTCAAATAATATTTGAATTTATAGTGTATTATTATTATTTTTTAATTTTATCTTTATTATTATAATAAAAAAATGTATATATTAATTAAAAATATATTTATATATTATTTTATATTTATCAACTATTTTAATAGTTAATTTAATCAAATAGTATAAATTTTATCTGTTAATTTACCAGATATCACCTATTAACTAATTCATTTGTTATCTATTATCAATTAGATTGTTTTTCTATCCACTATTTTTAACCAAAAGACTCTACGGGTCACGCTTAAAATATTTTATTATCTAACATTGTTTGTCATTTTGGAATATAAATAAATTATTTATTGCTTTCCTTAAATGTTATAATTCTTTATTTAAGTAGTT
>JBBPBP010000003.1:49622335-49640398 GCA_037974735.1 Cicer chorassanicum | reverse complement strand
GATACTTTGTTTGTATTTATATATAATGAATTACAATGAAAACACATGTATTTATATGTAATGAATTACCATGAATACATATTTGAAGTAAGTTATAGTTTTGTTGTTGAGGAACACTCAAGAGTTTCTACTAGGTTTTTGGTACAAAATCAGATAAAACTAATATAACTACTAATTTACTAACATTTATTTATAAAAGAAATATGTTTTCAGTTAAAAATAAGTTTTTATGAAAGAAGATTAAAAATAAAATAATAACTTAAAGGATACCTCAATGTTCAAATTAAATTTAGTATTAGTATGTATTTATTTGTTGAAACTTCAAATGTTTTGTTTAAAGTAAATTTCAATTATTATTAAATAATTTTATCAAAAAATTGTTTATTAACTATTAAAAAAAATCAAAACTGCAATATTTTGTATTAAAGAGTAAAATGTCATTGATTAAATTCTATTATTAAAATTAAAAAATTAAGATCACATTATTTTAAAAGTTTATATTTTATCATGGTTGAGTGAGATGCAAGATGATTGTGAACCCTCTAATATTAATATTGAATCGATTAAACATGAAAGAGGTTATGTTTGAATGGGGCATCAATTTTCTAGATGAAAATAGTTTTTTATTCAATTTTTCAAATTCAAAGTATGTATCTTTGAAATGTGTCGAGATGCTCGAGTTCCAATTTTTTGTCTTTTGATATCGATAAATAACTTAGAACACAAAATAACATATAAATATATATATTTATAAAAGTGTTTTGTCTAGTTGTGTAGACAGATTATAGTTAGTTACGCACACAAAGATAAGTGTATCGATGACACAAATTTTCCAAGAAACGAACATAGATGGCTTTGTGAGATCGGATTCAGATATGACTTTGTGAGATCAGATTCATACTTGCAAATTGGAAATTTTGGGATGAGATAACATGTATTTTGTTGCCAATTAATCTACAGTATATGTAAAGTTAGAATTGGAGAAGCCACAAATGTTGATTGGAAGATGGTAGAAATATTTTTATGATAAGCATTTTTGAAAGGATTTTTAACTTATGTATATGATATGCGAGATGCAAAATCTAAATTAAGGAATAGAATATGTGAGTTGAATAGTAGAGAAATATGAAGGGTGCCACATAAGAATATAAACGATCTAGCGCAAATGTTATGATGTGGCATATAAATGTATGACGTATCATTCAATAGAGTTGGAATTCTGTTTTAATATATTATAATAGATAGGAAATGAGCATTTATACAATACACTATACTCTTAACTATATAACTATATGTCTCAATTTCATAAGTTTCCTAATTATTGGATCCAATGCACATGGTAGAAGGGCAAAAAAAAATTCATAATTAAAAATATTTCAATAAAGGAAGCCCCCAAAATTAAAAAAACCCTTAAAATTATGTGAGTTAATTGGAGACTATGAGCCACTTTTTCTAAAAAAAATTCAATAAAAAAGTTTTAATTTTTTTTGATAAAAAATGATTTAAAAATATTTCTATTTTATTCTCGAAATTTTGTTGAGAAAGAAAAATTCGATTCTTTTTGAAAAAAAAGAATTTTGAAGAATTTTCGAATAAATTTTTTGATTTTTTTCTTAAAATTTTTCGGGAAAGAAAAGTTGGACTTTTTCCTAGAAAAAATTATTTGAAAAATTTGTTTCAAGACTTTTTTTTTCAAGAATTTCTTTTTCATGTTTTTCATAAAAAATGTAATTGACAAAATATAAGATTCGTCGACTCTTCACTTCCTAATATTAAAGAGTTTAGTAAATGATTTTTTAAGAAAGACTTTGAGGATTAATTGACGGCTATACACCTAATTAAGGGTGAGTGAATGCTGTATATAAGGTTGCTATCGAAGATCCTCGTTTAGGTGGCACAAGAAGTGTGGTAGCAAGGGAAAACGAAAGGGCAGGGGATTCAAGTGAGATGAGGTTACATGCCAGTAGAATGAATGGCCACGCGAAATAGTGTTTTGTGTGCTACATTAACACTTGATGTATACTCCCTTCCTAATGAAATATAAGTAAAAATAAAATAGAAAAATTAATATATTTAATTAAAAATTAAAAATTAAGACAAGATATATTAATTTTCATTTATCTTTTTTTTTTTATTTCATTCTAAAATAGTGTACAGTAACTATAACTCTATAAGTGACGAGCATGTTTTGAGGAACTGCGAGAGATATAGGCCAAGATACAAATTGCACCTAACCTAACAGCATAACCATGACGCTCCATTTGGACACCTTTTTTTAGTTTTTTATTCATCACTAGCCTGTATAATTTACATCAGGATGATCATAGTTAAGCTGGGACAATTCTTCTATTTCAGTGCAGTATGTAAATGATTCATTTATAATTTAGAATCCTTCAATAGAGCACAACTGCTATCATCAAGCATCTTTTATAAGTTGGCGTCTCAACCAAATGGCGAGAGATATAACATAAAAAAGTAACAAAATATGCAGAAACATGTGCGTACTTTCTTTAGTTTTTCAAACATGATTATAAAACTTCCAAATCAAAGATGTCAAAACCTACTATTTAACTAACAATCGTAGCACAGTTATCCATAGAAACAACCTCCTTGCAGAAGGATCTGTCAATCTCCTTAATCAAGCAAATCAGAAACCGGACTCTTCCTAAATCCATCAACTTGTACCAACATGTTAGCCAAAGTTCTGCTGGGAAATATATTGTCTCCTTTCAACCTGTCCCTAATCCCATAAGCTGGAACCTTGGCATTTATATATGCTTCTATAAGAACTTGGTACTGCCTTGGTCGAGATGCATAACCAGCTCGTTTCATTTTATAGAAAATCTTTTCTGAATTATGGATGTCGCCCCTCTTAGCATACTCTCGTAAAATAGTAAGATAGGACGAAAATAATGGCTTCACTTGACTCTGCTGGATTGCCTTCTGCAGAACAGTATCTGCCTTTTCCACTTCCCCTGCTTGGACATATAGTTTCACTAGTGCATCCCAGGTCAAGGGACCTATTTGACATCCACTATCCGCCATTCGCTTAATAAGATCCTTTCCCTTTACTAGCATCTTATGGTTTGCATAAACCTTCAGTAGCACTGAGCAGTTCTTGGACGTAAGCTTCCATTTCTTTGACATCATCTCGAAAACTGCCTCTGCTTCATCAATTTTCTTCAACTTACCCCAGGCTTCAATTGCAGCCAAACAATCCTCATATCGAGGGTGTGTCTCACAGACCTTCCAAACTCTTCTAACTTCATCGGCCATCCCTAAGTTTGCATAGAGGGGAAGCAAAATTCGACATGCATACCGATTCTCTCTCAAGTTCTCACATTCCATCTCCTTCAATAACGTTTTAGCTTTATCATCAAGCCCAGCTGAGATGTAATGCCCAACCAAAACTGCATTTATCGAGATGTCCGGTTCAATGCCTTCACCCTTCATTTTCTCAACAATTTGATCCATTGCAGCAATATCGTTTGACTGGCCCTTTGCGTCTATTAAGATTTTATAAGTCAAAGGAGAAGGTATGACATTCTCGTGTTCCATGAGCAATAACACATCAGCTATTTTCTTTTTGTCATTTCTCTTATACAGAAGAAGCAACTGATTGCACGCAAACGCTGTAACAGGAAACTCTAAATCCTTCATTTTATTAAAAATTTCCTCTGCTTTCTTCAAATTGTTCTGAATAACACAGTTAGCTAATAAAGTTCGGTATATTATTTCCCCTCTAAAAGATTCTGGAATACTCTCAATGTAACCTTCTGCCGCATGCACGCCACTCAATTTGGCAATTAAATCAAGACGAGAAGCATAATCCCTTTCAACAAATTCGAGATGCTTTTTTGACTCAAGCCACTTCCAGAGCTACAAAACCAACAAAAAAAAATTATAGATAAGATTGCACTAGAAAACATCCAGTAAAACTGGAAAAATAAAAAGAAAATAACTAACTGCAGTGATTTTGAATTGCAGTCCACAAGTGCAAATGTGGTCAGAAATAATATGGTTGGTGGAGGTCTCTGCAACATTACGAGCAAGCACCACATATTACACACAGTCACACACATGAGATAAAAGTACCTTATGTGGGCTACGAACATGCAATATTTCATGTTAGTTTGTCATATCAACACAAGTAACACAACACCAGAATTATTCAGGTTCTTATTAGTGAAATATATTCTCTAGTGTCTCCTTTCCATCCTATGCTATAAAATTCCAATACAGTATCACAGCAGTACCATCAATAATGACTTGTGTCTATAGTTTTTTTTTGCTTTTTTGTTAAATGACAGATGTTAGTTGTTATTTGATAGTTGCTTATGCCGTCGAGTTTCAAAAATATGAAATGTCTGTAATCACTGTACTTCAGTTACCAGTGGCTGTGTTTGTTGTTTCAGCTACTAGCAATGAATTTATCCCTTGGCTATTTTTCCTTCCCTTGCTGTGTCTTTGTTAGAGTGGCAGTCTCACCACCCCAGTCCAGTTGTTTTTATGGCATCCTCAGTTTGAGGCAGTTCCTTCTTTCCACAACTTCCAGTGGTGCTTTGCACAGTTGCTCTATTAACTACTGTCCATGATCGCCCTCTCTCTGATGACCCACCCCACATCCAAACCACTGGGCTCAGCGCCCTCTGATTTGCCAAACCCTTCAATTGGATTGAGCCTCTACTTCTGTCACATGCACTGCTTACATGTTGCAACCATGACCCACATCTGCTAACCAGATTTTTTCCACTGAACTGAATCAGCCTTCCAGACCTTTCTGACACTTTTTTCCCTCCACCTATGTTAATTGGAACTTCTTTCCCAGAGTTTCCTTGTTAGTCTTTGTGTGTGTGAAGGTTGCTGTGTTCTTTGATTCTATTTGGTAGTGCTTAGTTGCAAGTTTGCAACAAACTTTGAGCTTAGTTAGGTTTAGCTTAAGAAGGTGTTAGCTCATGCCTTGGGCTAGATGAAAAACTAGCACTTAACCAAGATTTGTGTTTTATATAAACACAACTACAGCCATTCAAAAACAATTAGTTAAATGTGTTTTATCCCACTTTCTCATTTCCAGCATATGCAAAATAAATGGAAGTCAAACCATCATTTAAGCACAAGGGATTCATATGTTAAACAAGCACAGCGTGACACCAAACAATAGCATCAGTTTGCTACAGATACAATTGAAGGTTCCAGAGAAATAGTATTACCAGAAGGAACAATAACTAACAAAACAAACAAACAAACAAACATGTAATAAATCAGTAATCCACAAATACAAGTAACAAAAATCAGAATTATTGATTGGCATAAAACTACAAATGTTGAAATGTATAAATCAGAAACAAACATAATTTTTTTGATCCAATTACCTGCAAAGCTCTCCCATACATCTTACGCATCCGAAGATTAACCATGGCGAGTGAGATCTCCTCTCTGCTCAATTCCTTCCCCTCTTCAACCCACTTATCCAGCGCCGTATGAATAGAAAGTCCCGGAGCATCCATTATATCCTTAAATAATTCCGACTCAACCCTTTTTCGGCTTGATTTCTTAACCGTGACAAGCTCGTCCTCAGCAAGTGATAACTCCAGTTCGTTGTTTGGCACCTCAGCATCATCAGATTCTTCACTTTCATCAGACTGTTCTGAATCGGAATCACTCTCGCTGCCCAAAGGAGTCTCCAGTTCCGAAAATCCGTCCTCCAAATCATCGTCGTCTTTCGTACCAGCTTGTGAAGAAAACTCACATCTACTACCAAGAGTAAATTTCATAGAACCATGACCAGAGTGAAAACATCTATTCGGCGACGAAAATCCACCATTACCATATGCAAGTTGAGGTGAAACAGAGTTTCCAGCATGATCTTCCACACAAGTGTTTGGTGTTAACTTGACATAAGAAACCCTTACATGAAATCCTCTATTCCTAAACAAAGAATTGAGATTAAAATATGAATAAATACGAAGTGTAGTAGTAAATAAGAAATGAATGTATGAAATTGCAAGTAGAGAGTAATTAAAATGGAAAGAAAAACGAAGAATAGAAATGATGATGATGACGAGGAGAGAGGGAGGAGAAGAGTTGGTTACCGGAGAGAGAATGAAGCTCGACGAAGAGCCCACATGGTTTGTTACGAAGCTGAAACAAGTGCAGTGAAGAAAATGATACAAAATGTTGGATGAAGTTGAACCCTAGTTAAAACCCTTCCCTCACTGTGTTCCTTCATTTTTTTCATTTTCATTTTAAATTTTAAATTTAATTTTTATTTTTGCAATAATTTTAAATTTTAAATTATAACCTAATTGTTTTGGAGTTTGAGTTTTAAAGTGATAAGTTATTAGGTGAATTAAAAAATCATCATACTTCATCAAGATTTATTTTATTAACATGAGTGCAAATAAACCAATTTTATACTAATATTTCATTTCTATTTATCATTAATTTTGGGCTCTTGGCTAACCAAGTTACACATTAGTGGGAAAAAAAAAAATTATCCAAATGTAAAGTTTAAGAAAAGTAGTTATAAAATTGAAATCAAAAGGTTCTTACTGCTTATTAATGGACCTGGATATTTTTCTTTTAAAACTTTTTAGCAACTAAAACCACTGAATTAAATTGGAGAAGATTTTTAGAATAAATGTTTGCAAGTCATCGATGAAAATCAATCCTAAAAAGGTGGATTTTCATGCCCGTTAAGCATGAGTCTCAAGGATATGAATTTTTTATAGTTAAGAATTCAGTTATTCTAAATCATTAAATAAAACAAAAAGTTGAGAAATTCCCATAAAATATAATGACGAACCGAGATGCCATTTTCCCCTTTTCATTAAAACATGATCCATAATATTTGTACAAAGGATATCTTGCTTCTTCTTTGAAATAATCTAAAGATAAAAAGAGAAAAACAGTTACACAGGGTCTACCATGTATCAACTTAATGAATCTGGAGTAAAAGCACCAGCTTTCATCATTTGTTTAAATTCTTTGAAGTTTACCATTCCATCACCATCCACGTCAACTTTCTTGATCATATTTTTGCAATCTTCTAAAGTTTTTCCGTGCTTTAAACCCAAAGAAGACAACACCGCGCTTAATTCCTCGCCGGATATGAATCCATCTCCATTTTGATCAAACACATTGAATGCTTCTTTTATATCCTCCTCCTCGTCTTTATCATCCATTATCGTTTGATATAATTCACCAAATTCGTCAATGTCAACATATCCATCTCCATTTACGTCGATTTTTTCAATCATTTGGACCAAATCTCGTTCTGCGATACAAATTCCAAGATTTTGTAATGAGTCACTAAGCTCTTTTCTTGTAATACGACCATCCCCATTTCGATCGAACATTTGAAAAATTCGTGCAAGTTCTCCTTGATCCATTCGCCACTTGTAGTAATCAAAACAAAATTCAAGGAGGAGAATAAGAAGAGCAAATTAATTAATATTATGAAATTTTTAATAATGGAAAGTTTATATAAAAGAAACTATTGTGGGGACGGACATTCAAATGGTAGCTTGGATATGAGATCATGGAGCCAAAACAGAACCTTAATCTCAAGGTTGGCAATGGTTATTCAATATCAACAAATTAACTAAAATCTTGACCCAAAAATATGTTCAACTTCATCACACATCCTTAATTAATTGCGTTAAGTTAGGGGTTATTTTTGGTTTGTCCTTTTAAAAGGTTATTCACACACGATTTAAGTTCTATAATAGGTTGACCCATCAAAATAAAGATAACAATGTACATTGCATTTTTAAAATCATTCTCTTCATTTTCTTTGTAAATTTAATTTGCTTTGAGTATCTTAGCATCCAATTAATGTAAATTTTCACATCCTAGATTATTATTATTATTATTATTATTATTATTATTATTATTATTATTATTATTATTATTATTATTATTATTATTATTATTATTATTATTATTATTATTATATACCTTTATGCAAGGTATCAAATATTATAAGAAAAAAATGTTTAGGGGACATCCGTTGAGGTACATATACTTTGAGAGAAATAGAGATAAAGAGAATGATATAATAAATATAATATATTGATAATGTAATTGATAGAAAGAGATATAAATAAAATAATATGTTAAATAAATATATAAAAATTTAGAATGTACATGTATCATTACTAATTTTAATACTCGTAAAACGCAAATTATAGAAAATTTTGTTTAATGAATATCAATTTGGATAGCATATCTGATAGATAAATATTTTTTTTAAGAAAAAGATATAAGATTATGAAAATCACCGTAGATTTTGTGTTATCATATGGTGTGAACTTATTTGATATTAATCTATTTCCTAACTATGATGTCACACTATGCAAAGAGGCCTGGATAGCGATTAAGATAGTTAAATGCTATGAATTATTTAAGTAATAATAAGATATCATATACTTGTGTAAATCAACCTCTTAACATAAAAAGCAGCATAAGCAACATATAGTTTTGTAAATAGCCGCACATATATCAATGATTCTCAGTGAAAAAACAAAAAAATAAAATAAACTCATGTTGAATTATAGTAACAACAACTTCAACATCAAAATCATCTTTCAACAAAATATCCAAGGTGTTCAAAAGCCATAACTTATATCATAAACAAAACCTTGTTAGATAAGAATAATTAAGCAAAGATAAATTTAATAATACTAAAGTTAAATTAATTAGTAAGAACTGTTGGAACAAATGATAGTGCGCAGCGGGAAAGAAAGAAGAAGAAAGAAAAACGAATTGCAGAGGAAGAAATTGATTCTGGATCAATCCAGGATTGATCTGGTATTATTCCAGGATCGATCTTGGAATGAACCTCTCTGAAAAATTCTGTTATTCAAAATCTGTCAAATTACACACTTCACACACATGCTGTTAGTTACTTATAGGTCTGTTATCTCATGATGCAAGGCACCCAACTAACTAACTAACTATCTAACTAACTATATCAATACTCTAAATGGCAATTATGAATTACATTTTCAACACTTCCCCTTAATTCATAATTGTTGAACACTTATAACACCAAGCTTGTTTCTCAAAAACTCAAATCTGTCCAGCTTCAAAGCCTTTGTGAAACCATCTGCTAGCTGCACTTCAGTTGGACAATATTGCACTTCAATCATTCCATTGTTCACTTGCTCTCTAATGAAATGAAACCTTGTATCAATGTGTTTACTTCTGCCATGTGATATTGGATTTTTAGCAAGGTTGATTGCTGACTTGTTATCGATTCTGAGTTTAAGAGGCTTCATCACTTCACACCTTAATTCCTTCATCACTGAATCCAGCCATATTGCTTGACAAGTTGCAAATGTACCTGCTATATATTCTGCCTCGCAAGATGAAAGTGCAGTCACTGGTTGCTTCTTTGTACACCAAGATATGGCTGCCTCATTGAACTTGAAAACATACCCAGATGTACTCTTTCTATCTGTGATGTCTCCACACCAATCACTATCCGAATATCCAATGAATTCACTGTCTTCACCATGGCTGCCATTGGGAAATAGCAGACCAAATTCCTTTGTGCCTTTAATATACCTGAGTATTCTTTTGGCAGCTATCAAATGAGTCTTCCTTGGATCATTCATGAATTTGCTAATGACACTAACTGAGTAGCATATGTCAGGCCTGCTGTTGCACAAATATCGCAGCGATCCAACCATTTGTCTGAATGTTGTTGGATCGACCCTTTCTTCCTCACTGCACTCATCAATCTTTGAACTTGTCTCTGATGGATTTGGAACTGAATTGCAGCTATTCATTTCGAATTTCTCCAGCAATTCACCTATATACTTTTGCTGATGCATAACAGTTCCAGATTTCAATTTCAGAAATTCCATTCCTAGGAAGAATGAGAGTTCACCTAGATCAGTCATTTCGAATTCAGATTTTAGCTTGCGTTTCACCCTTTCAATCTCTGTTGTTTTGCTCCCAGTAATGAGCAAATCATCCACATATAAACAGATTATCATTGTTTCTTCTGCACTTGCACTCTGCACATACACACCAAACTCCACTGCACACTTTGTGAAGCCTATCTGAATTAGAAACTGATCAATCCTCTTATTCCAGGCTCTAGGGGCCTGCTTCAAACCATACAAAGCTTTATGGAGTTTATACACCATGTTTTCCTTGCCTTGTATTTCAAATCCAGGAGGTTGTGATACAAACACAATCTCTTCAAGTGGACCATTTAGAAAGGCTGATTTTACATCCAAGTGGTAGAGTGACCACCTTCTCTTGCAAGCTAGAGCCACCACTAATCTTATGGTCTCAAGCCTTGCAACTGGAGCAAACACTTCATTGTAATCAATACCATGTTTCTGTAAAAATCCTCTAGCAACAAGTCTGGCCTTATGTTTTGAAATTTTCCCGTCAGGATTGATCTTCAGTTTAAAGACCCACTTCACATCAATCTTCCTTTTCTTGTCTGGCAGATTAACTAGTTCCCATGTTTGATTCTTCTCAATTGATTGGAGTTCTTCCATCATAGCTTTCCTCCATACATCTATCTTCAATGCTTCTTCATAATTGAGAGGTTCAGAATCTGCCAACAATGCAAAATGAATGATATCACCTTCATCATTTACTGCATTATCAGAAATTAATTCGCAATCATTCAGCCTGCTTGGAATCTGTCTGATTCTTTGAGGTCTTACTGCTGCTGCCACTTCTTCTGGTTCACCTTCATCATTATTGATCACTTCTTCATCCTCTGATTCATCACTGGAATCAGGATAAATGCAGCCTTGTTGATTCTCCCCGCTGTACACTGGTTCCTCTTCCCATTTCCACTTCTCAGCCTCATTCACAATAACATCCCTACTGATATGCACCTTTTGAGTTACAGGATTATAAAGCTTATATGCACCTGTAGGATGATAACCTATAAGTATCATAATCTCACTCTTATCTTCAAGTTTGTTCCTCCTAACATCTGGTACATGCTTATAGCACAATGAGCCAAAAACCTTGAAATGCTTCACACTTGGCTTTCTTCCACACCAGGCTTCCTCTGGAACCTTCTGATTCAGCTTCTTTGTAGGACATTTGTTTAAGATATAAGCAGCTGCAGTAACTGCTTCACCCCAGAAATTGTGTGGTAGGTTTTTCTGCTTGATCATGCTTCTTGCCATATTCAATAGGGTTCTGTTTCTTCTTTCAGCAAGTCCATTGTGCTGAGGTGTATATGGAGCTGTTACTTCATGCACAATGCCTTGATTAACACAGAAATCTTCAAACTCTTTTGAGGTGTATTCTCCTCCACCATCAGTTCTCAAGATCTTAATTGATTGGTCACTTTCTTTTTCAATTAAGCTCTTGAATTTCCTGAATACCTCTAATGCTTCACTCTTAAGCTTAATTGTATACAACCACATCATTCTTGTAAATTCATCAACAAATGTGATGAAGTATTTGCTTCCCCCCAATGAAGATACTTCAAAAGGGCCACATATATCAGAGTGGACCACTTGCAGTGCTGCAGTAGCTCTTTTAGGTGCTTCAGATACAAATGGGAACCTGCTTTGCTTACTCTTCACACATACTTCACAAATGGTTTTTCTGACATTCAGCTTTGGCAGCCCATACACTAGTTCTTTAGAATTCAAATCACTAAGACTTCTAAAGTTTAGATGACCATACCTCTTGTGCCATAAGCCTTCAATATCTTCACTAACTGCTGCAGACAAACACATCATTTTCTCACTTGAAATGTTGCATCTGTAGGTTCTGTTTTGTGACATGTTTGATTTGAGCACCAGCTGCTTCTTTGCATCAAACAGCTTCAAAGAATCACCATCCATAGTCACTGAGAATCCCTTCTCCACCAATTGACCAATGCTTACGAGATTGCACTTCATCTCTGGAACATACATCACATCTGAAATAATGATTCTTCTGCCATCATTGCTTTTTATCACTATATTTCCACTCCCTTCAGCCATCAGATTTCTGCTATCAGCCAGTTTTATGCTTGTTTTCTTGCTAGCATCAAAGCTTGTCAACCATTCTCTATATGATGTCATGTGGTTTGAGCATCCAGAGTCAAGAAACCACTCTTCATTCTTGATCTTCTCATCATTGGTAGTAGCCATCATCAACACTATATTGGAATCATCTCCATGTGCCAGATTCGCTTCTTCATCATCCTTTTGATCTTTCTTGAACCAACATTCATCTGCAAAGTGCCCATACTTCTCACAGTTGAAGCATTGTACCTTACTTTTGTCAAAATCCTTCTTCTTATTCTGACTTTTGCCAAAACCCCCTTTCTTTGAAGATTCAGCTTTGTCTTCAATCTTGTTCTTGCCATTGTTGGACCAATTCGCTCTTCTCTTTCCCTTTTTCTTGAAATCTTTCTGATTTCCCTCCTTCTTGGTAGTTTGAACTTGAAATGCTTGTTGAACTGATCTTTCAGAATTTCTATCAAATACCAAGAGTTCATGTGCCTCCAATGAATTTTGCAGCTCTTCAATTTTCATAGTCTTCACATCCTTTGCTTCTTGAATAGCTACCACAATGAAATCGAATTTTGGACTCAAAGATCTCATCACTTTTTCAACTACCATATGATCTGTAATGTTCTCCCCACAAGTTCTCATTTGATTGACTATGGCTGTTAATTTTGAGAAGTAATCACTTACTTTCTGATCTGCCTCCATCTGCATCATCTCATACTTTCTTCTATAGGATTGTAGCTTCACTTGCTTCACCTTTTCTCCACCAGTGTGATAGTTTTCTAAAATATCCCAGGCTTCTTTGGATCTTGTGGCCTTCGAAATCTTCTCAAAATGTTGGTTGTCAACATTCTGCTGAATGTAGAACAAGGCTTTGCAGTCCTTCTTCTTGGCTTCCTTGAATGCATTCCTCTGTGCATCAGTTGGATTCTCTACCAAATCCTCATAGCCATCCTGCACAATTTCACCCACTTCTTGTGCTCCAAATAAAGATTTCATCAATGCACTCCATCGATCCCAGTTCTTGCCATCAAGAACAAGAATATGTGATCCAAAACCGTTGTTGTTCATTATGCCTTTCAAGAAACTATCACTCTGTGTTTCCCTTAATTGTTCCCCTCACTTTTCACTCGTGTTTCCCTTGATTTTAACCCAGCTCTAGATGCCAATTGTTGGAACAAATGATAGTGCGCAGCGGGAAAGAAAGAAGAAGAAAGAAAAACGAATTGCAGAGGAAGAAATTGATTCTGGATCAATCCAGGATTGGTCTGGTATTATTCCATGATCGATCTTGGAATGAACCTCTCTGAAAAATTCTGTTATTCAAAATCTGTCAAATTACACACTTCACACACATGCTGTTAGTTACTTATAGGTCTGTTATCTCATGATGCAAGGCACCCAACTAACTAACTAACTATCTAACTAACTATATCAATACTCTAAATGGCAATTATGAATTACATTTTCAACAAGAACTACTACTTTTTATTTATCAATGCTAAAGTAAAATGTATATATGCTGGATAGTCTTTACTACATGATTACATGTCTTCCCTTTTATTATATCAACTTATGACTCCTATTTGTAATCCAATTTAGGAATAAAGGCTGGCTTATCTTCCGTCAGTGAAAAGATCAATCAACTATGGAATACATTGGAACATTATTGTGAAATAAAAAATTATAGACAATGATTTTCAGTACTAAAAAGTTGAATGCTAAACAAAGTTACAGTACTAAACATAATTTCAGTACTAAAAAGTTGAATGCTAAACAAAGTTACAGTACTAAACATAATTTCAGTACTAAAAAGTTGAATACTAAGGTTTAAGAGTAGTGAAATATTAAATAAATTTTTTTCTATGTCAAATGAGTGTCCTCATATATATTATTGTACACCAAAAATTATTATTTTCTTAAATAACTTTATTGCTGCATGATGAAAGAATGATTTGAGTCATCTTGTCTCGTAAATTTCATATTTAAAATATAGGTCTCACTAACATGTATCTATACTGAACATTCTAAAAATATAAATTTTATTTTTGAAAAGAATTATTTTAAATTTTTTAAAGAATTTAGTACACAAGTTTTAAAATAATTTTTTTACATTTAATATCTTAAAATGTATAGTTAAGACATATGTTAATATTTGTCTTAAAATACTTTTTCCTGTACTTAAATCCTTCGTAAACTATTTTATAATAATATTTTTTTCATGCTTTCCCTTTTCAATTTTATTACTCTATCTTGGTCACCAATGCATTGCCAAAAGAATGGTGAGTGTTTTTTATTATAAAACAAATATTTAGTATTTTTCTTTGTATTTTACTATAGTAAAGGGGAAATAGGTTGAACCAATTTAAGTTTTATAAGACCTCAGACTAACATCTACAAATTTTAAGGTTTAAGTAGAGTCTATGGTCTGTTATAGACTTTTTTTAGACATAAATTTAACTTTATTAAAAGTTTTGTATGACATATTAGTTTACTTAAAAATATATTTAATATCTTTAATAGACAATCGAGCTAATAGGTTAATGAAATGAATTTTTTTTTTTAAATTGAAGACAATATTTTAAAGAATTTGACTTTATATGATATCATATTTCAATTATATTTTATAATAGAATGCAATAAACATAAACTATCACTGTAAAACATTTTTACACTGACAACCAATGAATTTTTATTTTATTTTGTCACGTTGTACCATTCAAGTAAAGTAAAATTACATGATTTGACATAATACATTATTGTGATTGGATGACAGTACGAGTAAAACTCTTATACATTATCAATGCGTGTCTCTTTTTTCTATTTAATAACACATTTAAATATGTCAAAAATTAACTAATATGATTAAATTATTAAAAAAAAATTAATAAATTTATAATTTAACATAAAGTTCAAAATATAATTATAATAATAATAGTAGTAATGAAAAATATTAGTTATATTTTTTTAAATAGATCGATCTAGTAGGCCTGTAACGTTTTTGTGTGGCCCATAGCCTGATCTTTTTAGCTAAATATGTTTTTATAAAAACCTTAATTTTGTTAATTTCTTTAAAAAAAAACTTGATTTTATATGAGTTTGCCGTAAACTAAACCGTATGCTTTTGTCGGTTGGTTTAGTTTATTATCATCTCTAAAAATGCTTATTTCTTATCACTATTAAGAAAATAATTCTTATAATATGTAACTTAAATTAAAAAAAATAAAAAATAAAAAGGTTCATGCCTTTGTTAAAGAAGAAAAAAGATATTGGTGAATCATCCCATAGCACAATTAAATATCCTATTAAGTAGGAGCCTCACAAATTGATGAATTACCCTATTTTATTCTAGCCCATATCTAACTGAGTATTCCATTTCAATAGGATTACATCACACAAATTCAGAAAAGGTGTTGGTTTGATAGTGTATAATAGCCCTACTTTGTATATATAATTAATAATCGAATGTTAACAATTGTCTATGGGTTACTTGTTAAGAATGAGAATATACACACACAAAAATTGAAAGTTATGTCATTCATATTTTAGAATTATAAAAAGTGATATTTTTACTCAATTTATTTTTTATTTTATTTTTTAATTGTTTATTAAATGTTCTAACAACACTTGTTAATCTGACCATTAATAATATAAATAATTCTACGGTATAAATTTTCACATCTTCTTTTAAGATTAACATAGTTTTCTTATTAGACCCGGATCTCCAAACTATTAGGTCCCAGCCAAACCCTAGCTAGATTACTTTAAAAATCACAATATGTGATTCATTTCTCAATTACTCCATCCTCTTACAATTACAATAAATGTAACTTTAATTAAAAAAAAAAAGTTGTGAATGTTATATTTACAATTTTTAATATATGATTAATTATTTTTTTCTACTTTTTTTAAAGAAGCAAAAAGTATATATATTATCACAACTTGTTCAAAGTACAAGGCGTGTTAATAATAAGAAGAATCAATAAAAATTACACGAGACAGAAAAACAAATTAATGAGAAATATGTAGCCATTGTTTGGTTGCACGTTCAAAATCTTAAACGTATGATAACACAAACGTGGTTTGATTTTGCAGGAATAATGTTTGGATTTCTAAAGAAAAATGGTTTATACATTCTAGAATTGAGTCTGGCTCAAGCAAGTTATTGCAGCTTCCACTACTTGATTGTTGATTCTACATTTTTCATATTGATTCACAATATATATTCTAATAGTCGTTTACTTAATTGCCCAAACATTTGTCAATGATATTGTCATAGCAGGAAGTTAATCAATCAAATAAACTTAAAATCTTCCTGTGGATATTTCTTTTAATTTCTTTGAATTAAAGTCTTAATCTTTAATCGTACTAGAACTCTTAATATTCACTACTAAAAAAAATTATTTATAGCGTCGGCCAAAAGTCCACGGTAAAGAGCTAAAAGCAGACGCTAATGTTGATTTAGCGTCCGATTAGCGTCGGTGTCAGACATTAACTAAAACGATCGAAGCTAATCTACGACGTCGACCAAATGACATCCGACGCTAAATCTAGCATTGGTCAGACCAACTCTAAGCAGACTATCATCATAAATAGATTGAAAAAACTCTTTTGTGTCGGTCATCCGTCGCTAAAGTCAAGGAAATAGTTAGTGTCGGCTAAGTTGACGCCATAGTCAACTTAATAAAAATCAACAATAAAAATAAAAGTCAACTTTATAAATAATATAGTGTCTATCAGCGACAGGTCGTCCAAATCATCATCATAATGAGGATGCTTTAGAGGATGACTTGCACTAGATGATCCACCAGCTGATTGACACTGCAAAGCGTCAATTTGATCCATAAAATATTGCTTTAATGCATCAAAATCATTCTCTAACTTCTTTGAATGCTCCATATCCTCTTCAGCGACCTTGGTAGCCACTTGAACTTGGGCCACTGCATCCTGAGCAATTTGTTCATCTCTAATTCTAGTTGCCCTCTCCGCTTCAAAAGATATCCCAGTCATAGTATTAGATTGATTCTGGGATTGTTGCGTAAGCGATATACACTCATTTCGGAGGTTAACAGACAAGTCTCCCGTACCATAAACTCGACCACGAGTGTGACCCCTGCATATTGTGTCCATACATAATTAATTCCAAACTCAATCAACCTTATCTTCATTAGTTTCTATCTAGTAACAATAAATTCAAAAGTTTCAATTTTGCTATAAGACAAACACTTAACTTAGCAACCACTAAATAAGTTTGAAAAATATAGAGACAATAAATTGTAGTAAAAACTGTCCATTTTCTATATTCACTCTGTATATTCCACGTTAACTCTTTTCTATATTAATTCATCACTTTTATTTTAAGACTATTGGTACTATAGTAGAATACACTACATCATTCTTTCTAGCATTATTAATTTATCATACTTTTAATTCATTTCTTTTGTTTTTAACCAACTTAATTTAATATACATTATTTTTTTTATCAAAATTAATCTTTCTTAGAAACATGAAATATGAAATGATCTATAAATTCAATTTGTGCGACTTTGTCGAGTTTAATCATGCACATAACAACCACAACAACACAATCAATTGCCAAAGAAAAAATAAATTCAAGTTATACATAATTTCAGGAGACATAATTTTAAGTATTGACAATACAGATATTATTATATCAAACTATTTATTTTAGATTTGAGTTTATATTGATATTTATCTTCTCTTTTAAAAATGAGAAAATATTTTCAAAACACATATAATAAATATTTTTTAAGAGACAGTATCAAAAAATTACTGTCACCGTTGCTTTTCAATTGTCGGCTTAAAATTATTTATGTAAATAAATCAAACTTTTTAATTTTGCTACTATTTTTATAGTATATTATTTCATTTTTTAAAATTACTTTTAACTACTTATTATCTTAATTCCTATTTATTTTTCTGCCATAAATAAGCAGAGATAAATTTAACAAAAATAAGATCTAATACTACTTTAAAATTTAAAAATGACAAATAAAAAGAAACAAAAACTTTCTAAAAAATGATACTTTAAAAAGAATATATTGTTTAAAAA
>JBBPBP010000003.1:49553540-49592691 GCA_037974735.1 Cicer chorassanicum | reverse complement strand
ATATATAACTGATGAAAACTAGCTTAAAAATAATTTATGAATATATTATAAATTGTTTTTATGATTTTTTTACGAGAATCTCACAAATTTTTCCTAATAAATAACATTTTATAATTGATTTTTTTCCACTTAAAATCTAGTTGGATAATTCATATCAAAGTGAGAGAAATATCTTTCACTTTAAGTTAATAGTATAAAATGATAAAATATCTATAAATGACGATTAAATATTTGATTAAATTTATAATTAATTAAAATTAATCAAACAACTCGAAATAAATAAACACTACACCAGAACAAAAAACTAAACAACAATTCACTAAAATGACAAATAAAACAACGTCGTACTCGAACAACGACATTACAAAACACACAAGAAAAATCATATTTATGTAGACCACTTATTTAAATAAATAGTCAATTAAATTGATTATGAGACAAAGAAATAACTTCAACCCACAACCTTTAATCGGCAAGGAAGAAGAAAATAAAGATCATTTACACCCCTAAATTAGCCATAGAGATTAAATATATATATATATATATATATATTTGAGCTGAATTTTTCTTTTTTTCCTGTATGAAATATTCTAGAAAAATCTCTAATATTTTTGGAGATAGCTACGTAATCATTTGATTCATTCGTGCATATTGGCAAGTACGGAGATGGTTTATCACAATCGGATGTGACATATTTTTTTTATTAAAAAAATTTATATTAATTAAAACGGTAATGATAATTTACAACATACATCAAAAATAAATTTAATAAAAAAAAGGTGGATATACCAATTGAACAAAAAAGGAAAAAAAAAATAGATATACCAATTGAACAAAAAAAAAGGAGTATTGTGACCAAACTCACTTTAGAAATGAGTAGATCTATATGCTTCATTTGGAGAATAATTAACTCTATAAGTTCAATATGTTTGATGCAATATATAGATAATTTATGGATAAACATGAGAGGAAACTAAGTATAACTTTTATTGATCATGGAGAGAATGGTCAAAAAATCAATTTTAAAAATAACATTACAAATATTTTTACCATGTGTCAATAAAATACTACTGCGAAAAAATCACATTTCAAAAAATAAAGAGCTACTAGATGTTACTGTGTAAACCATATATGAACTTGTCATTATAGTCGCAAATGATTCTGTCACACGGGCCATCAATATAAGTGCGTCATTATGGATGTAACAAATATTTTGTAGAAAAAACAAAATAAATTATTGATAAATAAGAAACATAAAGAAAAATACTTAAATTAAATTCATGTGAAATAAACAATAATTTAATTTCCATACATAAGTTTTATCTAATTGGACTTACCACAATCATTTTTAAATAGTTATTATTAAAATTAAATATTTTTAATGATCTAACAATTATAATTTATAAACAATATAAAAACTCTCTTTATATATAAACAATATAAAAACTCTTTACATCTATAATACGAATTAAATTATTTTCTTATTTAACAATATCATACATATGATATTTAGACATAACTACAATAGCATGTCGGTCACATTATATCATTATTATATTCACAAGTGCTGAATTGAGATAGATATTTTCTAAATTTTCCTCATTTTAATCTTTCCAAGTTTGACCATTACATTCACATTATATCACAAATAACATTAGAAAGTATAGGAACTGCAATTATAATCATAGGATATTCATATTTGAGGAATTTAATTGATTGATTATTTTTAATGAAGTCTCCTTGTTGAACCACATTTTATATATTTACAAGGATGAAAATCGAGATATTTTTACAAAATCTAAATCTAATTTATACAACTAATGTAATGTGTATTTTTCGGACATTATTGAATAGATGCTCTGCAATTGGCCGAGGTATGATAAATAATTTGACAAGTGGAACAATAAGAGGGCAACTTTTCATATATACAACAAGGCCCGCAAAGAATGCATAATGCCTAATTCTTTACAAAAGCTTGAAAGGAATAAAAACGGTTTGGAGTCAAATGAGTCACGATTTTTGAAAAAGATGTAGAGAACTTGATTCTAGACAACAAGTGAACACACATATGAGTGTGGGTTCCATTTATATTTGTATGCTTCACAAACAGTTGTTGGTTGGCAACAAACAACTTTCTTCTTCTGTCAGCCAATCCAATCTCGAAATATAACCAACCAGGTGTGGTCTAGTATGCAGAATGTTGCGCCTAGCATGTCTTGCCACATGGATGTACTTCATAATCTTGCTTTTAACAGCTTTTTAGTTAGCAAAGAAGTTGGTAACAAATTCTTAAAATTGCGTTCTCATTAACTCAACATGAGGAATATATTTCACTTATAAAGGCGTTTATATGCAATCATGTCTTATTACGAGACTCACAATCTCTTTGTAGTATCCATATTTTCTTATTGAAGACGTGTCGCGGTATTCGACACAGACTAAACACTAACATTTTGATAACATTTAATTAATTTATTTTTTAAAATTATTATCGACGTCGACGTGCCAGTATCATATCCGATTTCTGTGTCAGTATTTGTGCTTCATAACTCTCAATACACCTCTTCTATTTAAAATTTGAATACATGGAGTGTGATCTAAATGGTGAGATAGCGGCGATCCAATAGATTGTGGATAGATCTAATAATATCTTAAGTTTTGCGGTCTGCAATGTGAGTATTTTTGTTTAGTCATGTGAGTTTTTCTCTATAAATATGAATTTGGTAGTTTTATAATAGTTTCTTTTGTGTAATTCATCTTTCTCTAAAGTACCTCTAAAAAGTGGTACATTACAGTGAGATATGTCTCCCACTAATAAACACATTTTTAGATGATATTATTGAGAAAAATTCAATGCCAACATTGATAAGAGGTATAATTTAATAAGACGTTATAAAGAGTGACACATCTCACCTTACAAGCTGGTAATAAACTAACATCAAAATGCACAACTTTTAT
This sequence comes from Cicer chorassanicum, assembly GCA_037974735.1. NCBI lineage: Eukaryota > Viridiplantae > Streptophyta > Magnoliopsida > Fabales > Fabaceae > Cicer > Cicer chorassanicum. The sequence continues at coordinate 49,589,733 of JBBPBP010000003.1, read as the reverse complement.
GAAACACTTTAGATGAGTTATGAGAAAGAGCAAAAACCTGGAGCGAATGGTTGAACTTACCCTAGGTCGAGCGACAGAGCGGTTGATCAAGGGATACTGGAAAGAGGCAAACAACAGAACCAACAAGTTTGAAGCTTTTCATGTCGGGGCGAGGTTAATCGGGGATTTTGGTCAATGAAAGCTCGAGTGTCCCCTTCAAAAGTAAGGTGTCGGGAATGCAAACAATGAAGTGACCCATTAGGATGGATGAAATAAGTTATCCTGAAGCAGCTTCAAAGGCCTATGTAGGCCTTTCAACATGACTTTTTGTCGTGTAATTCGCATTCATTTTTGGCTACACACGAAACTCTTTATCCTTAATAGAAAGAACCCCCTTTAGAGGAAGGATACAAAGACCAAGCTTGTATTTCTCTCTTAAAAAGGGCATATGGGGCATGTAGAAAGACTATTTTCTGGGACTCATGTGCTAATTAATGAAGGAAGGAGAAGACCTAAATTGTCTATCCAAAGGTTCGCCTTGGGTGGATTTAGGTGAATCAAGTGGGTGGGAATGATCTAAACCCCCTATGTAAATTTCAATAACGTAATTAAGATTTGCAATACTTCATTTGAGTAGTGTCTTGCAGCTCTATCTATTGGGTAGTCAATCTCTTAATCAAAAGTGGGTACCTAATTCCCTTGTTGGTGGGCCGAACAATTTTGAATATGTCATTGTATGGGTGACTTTCTAGCATTATTTTATTAATAAAAACACTAGAAATCATGTCAGAGAGATGATTGAAATTGATGAAGATTAACTTGATCTTATTGTCATGTAGAGTGGAACTATATAGAGTTCGAGAAAGTCACTTCTCGACGCAATACATTATTTAAAAGTATAATTCTAAATAGAACAAAATTAGCTATTTTTTGAATTTGTATATCCAAACTCATGTTGAATGGTGATGAAATTTCCCCCTCTAAATATACGTCTAAATTTATCAATTCAAACATGTATTTTTAACATATTGGAGGAAGCTCTTTTACCATGTCTAGGGCTGATATAGGCCCAGTTTCTTTCTTCTTGTATGGAATTGGGAGCGTGCCCTAAGTATTTTTAAAGTCCAATTTCAGTTGACCGAAAAAATAGTTATATAGGAAACTATGACAACACATACATTAGGACAAGAAGAAACTTGTCGGTATGAAGAGTCTAAGGAAAAGTGGTTAGAGTGGGGGTATTGTAATACCTCTTTCTTTCAACCTTTCACCATAATCCAAAGCAAAAAACAAAACAAAATTCATGGCATAAATTTACAGCCTACACAACATTAGTTGGTGGACTTATAATGAAGTTTTGAAGGAACGCATGCTTGTTTTCATATCTTCATTCTATGCATAAGAATAAGAAGCATCTCTCTAAGTATAAGACTCCAATAATTATCAATTCAAGAGAAATAAAAAATTTATAGTAATATTATATTTGTTAACAATTAACATTGTTTTATAAATTTATCCTTTAACATAAAAAAAGTAGTTAATGTTGTCATTATATTTATATTTACAGTCAATTCCAAGAAAAAAATGTAAATTAATTAAAGATATATTATTAAAGAAATAATTAATGAAGTTAAATTCAAAAAGAATTTTATAAAATTATTTACACATAATAATATGTTGAAGCTTAGTAAAGAAGTAGCTTGTCTCATCTTATGAAAGGCATAACTTTCAAAGCTATTACATTCATAAGCATACAATCATAATTTGGTTGCCAGGACCTCAAAATCCTCAATGTTGATTATGACTTCAAAATATCATTAACTAAATTCAAGAATAAACACCAAATATTTAATATATAAAATTTGATTATAAAAAAAAAAAAGTTGCATTGCCAACTATCAAAGGAGTACGCATCGGAAATAATTTATTGATAAGTTCCATGGGTACACAAGAGATAAACTCAAAAAACAACTCATTTTATAGAAGTTCCACTACTCCTAAGTAGAACTTGTGCTCTCTACTTTAATCTGTACAAGCCTCTTAACTCCAGCACCATAGATCTCAAACTTAAAGAGAGCAATACAACAAGGGTGGAGGAAAGTGTTTTTTGAGTTTGTAGAACTCTTGAAGGAAGCACTTTAACAACAAGACATGTTGCATATAGCATCACAAGGAAACTCCCAACAAGTTATATATATAGGCTTTTGGTTTGCATAAGCCATGTTTGGAATCATAATGAAGAGATTTTTTGTTGTAGTTTTTTTTCTCATGAGTCATGCATTCAAATCTCATCAAAAGATCTTATGATCAATAGGGTCAAGAAAAAAACAATAGCAATCATGTATGTTTTCTCTCAAGCCTTGTGAAACGTACGAGACGAAACTCCATGCAGGAGTCTGACAAACCCCAAGAAACTAAGCTTCCCGTCTGAGTGTCTTATCCAATCTTGGAGTACCACGTGAATTGGTACCGAGGGGCTAAGCCCGAGTTCCTGGAATAAATCAAAATTACAAAAGCTTAGTAAAAATTATAAATGCAGTGTATCGTAGAAATCATTTTCAGTTAGTAAAAGCATATTGATAATCAAGAATCTCATTTTCTGTTATATAAGTCATGTTGGTCAAATGTAGATATATTAAGGAATCTAAATATACTGGTATTTTAGACAGAATGGTATTGTGCAAGAAGAGTACCGAAGCAAGCTCTTCGATCATAATTGGTCTATTTCCATCCTTTTCAAACAGCTCGTAGGCACGCCTTGCATGTTGCTCCCAGCTTTCCATTCCCTCCAGTTGATGAACACTTATAGCAGCAGCGCAAAACTCCTCAAAATCTAATTTTCGATATTGGATTGAGCTAACCTGCAACAGTGTTAAAGTAACAATTCGATATCAAGGGAAACAACTTCAATTGAAGCTTGAAATGAAAAGTTAAAATCCCTCACAAACTTACCATGTTCACATAATCTAATACCCGTGAATCCTTCGAGGCATCAGTGGCACTCCTTAAAATAGCCTGCTAATGTGAATGTTAACAGCTTGAAAGTTATTTGGCGAAAAAAATACAAAAACTTTTGACATGTACTGACCGTCTTGAAGTTCTGCATGGAGATTAGGCCACTTTTGTTTGGCCCTAAAAGAGTAAATTGTTCTCTGAGATATGCTAGCTGCACCAATGTCAATGTCTTTGCAAGAGCCTGCCAACATGACAAAACTTCAATACATTATTACACAAGACCGACAGGCAAGTACACAAAACACCTACCTGTGCTCAAATTGTCAACTAATAATGTAATTAATAAATGCTCATTATCATGTTCATACTACAAGATCAGACAAATGATTATGAAGTCTCTGAGGTTCGGTCTTTCTTTCACTACTATCTTAAGTTTTTTCCTTTTGGAAGGGCAGGCTAAAACCTACTCAAGTTTCTACCAAGTTTAGCAAACAATGTTTTCTTCTTCTCATTTCCTCCTTTCGGCGAGGGAACTAGGAAAAGTTGTAAGGGGGCGAAAACAAACACGTGTTAAGCATTATCGACAACCAAATTCATTTTTTTCAAATATATAAATATTAAAAAAAATAGAAATAGAATAGAAAGGGTAATAAGATAGTACATACCCCTAATGCTGATTTGCGTAAAGAAGACGAGCATATGTAAGTTTTGACAAGCTTGTGAATTATCATATCAAATGGTATCTTTATATCCTCAGTGTGATTCGCCAGCCATGGATGACCTAAGCATCAAACCAAGCTATTAGCAAGAAAGTTCATAGGATTTTAAGATGAGAATTAGTACCACAACAATCAATTGGAAGCGGAACACATACTGAGAGCCTGAGCCGCAGTTAGTCTTTTACGATAATCTTTATTCAACAGCCTCTTCACAAAATCTTTTGCATCGGCCGATAAAGAAGGCCAAGGAGCTTCGTCAAAACTTGGATCTGCTTTAAGGACGGCCCGAAATATGCCAGATTCTGTCCTGGCCCAAAAAGGTCGGCTTCCGCACAACAGAATATAAGCAATTACACCAATGCTCCACATATCCGCTTCTGTTCCATAAGATCTATGCAAAACTTCAGGGGCAACGTAATATGCACTTCCAACAATATCATTCAATCTCTCATCTGCAAAAACTGCTGATTGTTAGCGCTTGTTGTTTAATTTTACGTTAAAAAATCGGAGAAAATATAGTGTAAGGCAATAGGCCAGACCTGGCTTTACATAGTCAGAAAGTCCAAAGTCAATGGCCTTCAGTGTGGAATTTTCCTCCTCGGAAGAAAAAAGAAAATTCTGCAGCATAAAACAAAATTGTAATGAAAAACAATCGTTAAAACTTTCTAGTGTTTGGTGAAGTATTTACAATATGTTAAAATTCAAAGTAAACTTGTTAAATATGCGGAAAAGAGGATAGAAACAATAGCTATAATCTATAATCATAAACACTCCAAGAGGAAATAGAATGAAAATGCAAGCTTCATTAATTAAGCTATCTAGAAAATTTTCAGCCAATGCTTTCCTTTCTGTCTGACTTTACTTGTAAGTGTAATACTGAATTTTTTATTTTTTTTTCGGAAATTTGTAATACTAAAATTAAGAACATTTGCGATGAAATCATTATCATTAATTGAAGATATGGACCCCGGTGCAAAACAATAGCAAGGCTTAGTTACAACAGTAGACAAAGATTGAATTATTTAGAAGCTTCAAAGCACAAACTTATGCAATGCATTCTTAAACAAGCAAATTCAAGGTCAGAAAATAACGTCATTATTTCTATATAAACCCAAAGGAAGAAACAAATAAATGATCAATTTTCCCAGCTAAGCATTGATCAACTTAATGAACTAACTAGTAGCACTGACACGTGTTGCAACACGGGTCTATGAAAGAAACAGCCGCGGAAACTGTAAAAGAGAACCGCATGTCGTTTTGTGCGAGTGATAGGAGTGTGACACGTGGTAATCAAATGGAACATATGAGCTTCCCATGTGTACCGTGAAAATTTAATTTTCATAATACGAATAGATCACCTCTGGCTTGAGATCGCGGTGTACAACGCCTTGTAGGTGACAGTATGCTACCACACTTAATATCTGAATCAAAACAACTCTGGCATCTTCTTCTGAGTACTTTCCACCCCTATAAAATCATAATCAAATAGGAGCTGATCAGAATGTCTCCAATGATGGCACCGGTAAAATAATGCAACCAGAAAATCTCCTTCTAGTTTCTTCCAACTTTGTGGCACGGAAAAATAAAAAATTGGAGAGTATTTGTTACCTGGAAAGAATCTTATCTAGTAATTCGCCTCCTTTGCATAATCTGTATAGCACAAGATATATTAGAACGTTAGCTCCTTACTTATCAACTTAATTAATAACTTTCACTTTCCTGCTTAATCAATACAATATCTCCAAACAAAGGAAAGTCATAGGTCAACTTTAATAAAAAATAATGCTCGTAGGACTTGGATTTATATTACTAAATTTTCAGCAGAATTGAAGATTATGAGGGTTAGTGAAGTTGTGACAAAAATATATAAGGGTAATAAAGAACTTACTCCATGACTATATAAACATTTTCGTCGTCTTCATAGGATTCGTAGAATTGTACGAGATTCTTATGTCCAGTTAGAGCTCGCAATATCTTAACTTCTCTTCTTACATCCTCTATAGCGATTGCCGTTGTCATCTGCCAAACATTGCCGAAATTGATAAGTACAAAGAGCACATAGTTGATTTAATAAAATTAACAGCCAAAGATTAACACTTATTATACAGTAACTTTTCATAAGTGTGGAATGAAAATAAATCAATGGAAGCTACTTCCTTGAAAACAAAATACTGTAATCTATCACAATCACATATATCTATCCACATTCAGAAATTTTCCAAGTAAAATCTAAGAAGCTGGACTCTCCACATAAACACATGGCACGAAATACTCATAAACATGTGTACCCTAATAATGAACAGCTCTTTTTAAAGAGACATAGAACTTAATCACAGAAAAGCCATTCCGTCAAAAAATTACAAAACTTTTTCTTCCAATAACCAAAATCCATATAACTTAAGTAATAGATTATTGACCCAAAAACCTAAAAGTTGCATCTTTAACTACTTCCACAGTATAATTTCACAACAATACACAGATCACAAACCATACCTATAACTAACACAAAACAAAAATATTTAAAAAAAAAATTAGTTAAAACAAAAATTGAAAGACTAAAGCATGAAAAATGTTGAAACTAGACCTTAGATTTAGGAATGACTTTAACAGCAACATCATGACCCTTAAAGCTTCCTTTTTTACCCTTAGCAGAACAAGTATAACCAAAATGGCCACGACCCACTTCTTGTCCAAGCTCAAAATGAGTAACAAAGTGCTTTGAAAATCCAAAACTCTTATCCAACCCAACTTCACACTCACTCCCTTCAGGTATTGTGGCTTCATTAGGCTTCACAGAACCATGTCGCCTAGCGAGCAGTGCTCGAATATGCTTCGCAGGAGAAGGAGGAGGAAAAGGGCGTTTGAAGATCCGAAGTGGTGTTGAACTCACACTTGAATTTGAATTTGCTGGTGAGTTTTTGAAGAAACTTGGTAATGGACTTGGACTGAAAAATGGAAACTTTGATGATGATTTAGTAGTTGCATGATGATGAGAACTTGTTGTTGTTGTTGTTGTTGGTTGTGGTGGTGGTAGTTGCAGAATCTCTTCACTTTGGAAAGATGAAATATCTCTCTCTCTTTGTGAGGTTTCAATGGGTTTTCCATGACAGAGTCCCATGAAGCACCCAATGGAAAAAAGTTTAGATTTTTAAGATCAATGGAAGGTGAAAAAGATGAAACAAATTGAGGGCATAAAAGGGTTAATTTGTGTTATGATTTTTCAGGAGAAAAGATTAGGACTTTCATTTACTGTGTCAAATAAAAATGAGAAATCTGAGAAGGGGGGTTTTGAATTCTTTTGTAGATAAGGAAATTGATCTCGGAGAGGAAAATTTTGCAAGGATTTTGAAAGTAAAGAAGAAGGGAATTTGTAGCTAGAATTGGGAAAGGAATATGAAGGTGAAGTAGAATAGAAGAAGATGAAACAAAGGAAACTACTTAGTTTTAAAAAAAAATATATTAAATTAAAAATTAAAAATTAAAAATTGGAACAGGAATTAGAAGGAGTGATAGGTGAGAAAAAGGATGGGAAAGTGAGGCAAAGATGCTTAGCAGAGTCTGCAAGAGAAAAGGAAAAGAAACCATTCTCTCTTACCTTTATTCTGCTTTTGTAAGAGTGTCTTTTTTTTATTTTTTATTTTTCTTTTAACATTTCTTAAAGAGTTTTGTGTATATATACTCAATTGCTTAATGCTTAATGAGTTTCAATTTCAATTAAATAGTGATCAATAATTAAGAAGTAGTATTTGTGTTTTCCTCACTAAGCTAAACCAAAGCTTGCTGGAGAGTCCTAAATACAAAAGCATCAAATATATAAGAAATCGTAAAACTATATATTTATTTATAATTTTAAGACATTAAATATATAAATAATTTATTTATATACTTAATATTTAATTTATTTATAATTAATATAGAACTAATCATTCTCCTTAAACTCAACATAATTTTAATTATCTCTCAACTCATCTTAAAATTAAGGTTATACTTTTCTTAGAAATCAAAGGTTAGAAAAAGGAAAGAGTTTTGTGTACAGAAATACACTTTATTGGAGAGGGTAGTGTTGGTTTCTTCTCTAACAATAATAGTGAGTGGGGTCGGTTTTGGATCTTCCAGCCTGTCCTTATTATGATCCCAAAAAAAAATTTAAGGGTTATTCATTTTTCATATGAGAGGAATGTATTGTAGTATTCAATTGAGGAATTCAGACAGTTTATTATTTATTAAAAAAAAAAAAAGCCTTCTTGAAGTTTGACCCTATTTTCTTAACCTTTGAAAAATTGTCTTTTTGTGCTTTGTATTTTGTGTTTTAAAGTTTTTTCATGGTGGGTCTATTTTATTTTGCAGCCAATAAGTGACTTGAGATATGTGAAAATGAGAACATTTTGTTAAGTGAAGAGAAATTAAAGCTGAAAGCACGGTGACAATAATTAGGTGATCTGTCTTAGATGGCATTTTTTTTTTCATTGATATGTCAGAGACAGATTGTAACCTTTTGAGTCAGCTACATTTTTTAATTGTTGAAGCATTTCTTAAGTTGAACTAAATATGTAAGAAGCAACAAATGGAATGTTCTAAGCTTAGAAGAAAAATGCCAGAAAACTAATGATAATAACAATCATGGAGCATGACAACCAATATATATATTTTTTGGTTTATAATAAAAGGAGAGAATGGGATTTCATATGCCTATATATGGATTAACAAAGTGTATGGATTATTTAATGGGTTTTAGTTTTTTTACTAACTTATTAATATCAAATGATCTATTCGTTAATCAAGTTGTCTTGCTAACTAATTATTAAGACATCAATGGTCAATGACTAGAACAGAAAAAGTATGAAATATTTTATGATCAATAATTATGTTTCAACCCATTAAATTTTATATTTACAAATTTTTTTAAACTGAAAAGTTTAATATGTTTGATGATTCCTACATACACAATTATTTGCAAAAAAAATTAAACTCAAAATGTATTAAAAAAAGAATAAAAATAAAACTGGAGACATAAACCTTATCCAAAAAAAGAAAATATTAAAAAACTTCTTAAATTATAAGGATTTTTTTGTCATTTGGACGAAAATTATATGTTATGGGTTCATTTTGCATATTATTTTTTTTCTTTAAAAATCAACTCCGTAAAATATTTTTCATTAACAGCTTCATAGGCACCTTTATCTTAAAAAAAAAAATTGACATAATATTCAAACCATGAACAATATTCGGGTGTAAATTATTGTCAATAACAATAACATTTAAATATGTCATACTTAATATCACTACCTTTTAATGGAAATTGATTTCAAAATCAGAAGACTTTTGATGATTTTGAACATCATTTTCCTCTAGCACTATATCACTCAAAAAAACCAATAATACGCATATTTGGATATTGATAATCATCTCGTAGATGATATGTGTTAACTGAATTAGATAAGTTTGAACCAAAAATCTCATGGATTACATTTTCTAGACTTTGTGTAGTTTGAACCTCAAATTCTTGAAGTGTTTCTTGAATGATTTCTAAATCCTCGTAATCAACTAAATCTTAGTCAGAAGTTCTTTCACGATTTTTATCAATTTTCTCCTGATCAGAGAGAGTTTCTTAAACATCAATAATGTTTCTAATAATGTTAGCTGACTCCTTTTCTTTTACCTGCCATGAGTCGTCTCCACCAAATTCTACGGTGTTACTGTGCATAATATCATTGATATTTTTACCGTAAGGAAACTAAATATGGTTCGATGATATAATTAAGGAATGACTAGGAAAATAGGGTTTAGTAACTCAATACATGACATTATACAAAATATAAAAATTATCGCATTAAAATAGAATACTGTAGAAAAGTAAAGTGAAAGGACATTTTAGTCATTTGCAAAAAAACATGCGGGACAAATTAGTTCCTAACACAAAAAAAAAAACAAACAATTTTTAATCCCTAACAAAAATAAACTAAATCACTTTAGTCCTTTTGTCAATTGTTTCTTATTCGATTTTTTATTCATTTTTGAACCGTGACTATATTATGTGATAGTCCACATGTCATATAATGGTCCATGAAAAGAAAACAAAATCATTGGGAAAAGAAAAAAACTACAATTTGAAAATGAAAACACGAAAAAGAAAAAAAAAACGAAGATAGTAGTAGATATGCCTCAAATGGAAATTGTCGTTGTGTAGTATGTCAATCATTTCTTGTCGTAGCCAGAAATCGCAAGAAACTATCCTCTTATGTTTTTTTTAAAATGTGCGTAGGAAACTCATTTACGGCGTTACCAACATAATAATGTATATCATCAGTTTTCATATAGCTCAATTATAGATTGTGGTTCATACACTAAATTATCCCGATTTATTTGTATCAAGAACTTTAAAGAGTCATTTTTTTTTGTTGAAGACTAATTTGTCCTATGTTTTTTGCGAGTGACCAAAATATTCCATTACTTTAAAGATAAAAAAATATTGTTGTATAATATATTACCTTTTTCTTTTTTTAATAAGTTGATATATTGTTATACTTAATTACTCTTATAATATATATCTAGCTACTTTAAACAAATCTAATTTAAAAAAAAAAATAGTAGAAATAAAACAATAAAAAAATTGTCACTTCATAATGATTGCTAAATTTATCTATTATATTTTGACATTTTTAATCTCAATTGCAACAATAAAGAGAGTTTTATCTACAATAAAAATAATACTTAAAAATAAAATAGACATTGAACAATTCTTGCAAATAACGTAATTGTATATATTTAAAAAAATATTGCTAGTCCATTTAGTACAACATCATTTATGGATGAATTTAATAATTTGAAGTGTCTTCTAACTCAACTTCTTCAAACAGTTATTCTAAGTTCTTTTTATGCTACTTTAATTTACATCTAATAAAAAACATTATTGTGAATTTTTTTTTGTTTAATATTTAAGTTTCATACATTAATTTTAAAAGTATATATTTTATATATACATTTGAACTCCTCATAAAATTAATTATAACTTCGCCACTGATCATTTCTATCACAATTGCATGATCTCGGTGGTAAAATATTTTCATTTATCTCTAATTAATTACCAATTTAATTTTCCAAGTCCCACAAAGGTAACTAGAGAACTAAAAGAATTTTAAAACGGAGATCCATAGTTCAAACTATGAAAACTAATATTATCAATATTTTAATTAATATGTACCTATTTACTTATAAAACAGTTAATTTTCTTAGTAATGTATATTTTTAATTAAAATTAGTAATTATATTATACTGATACATCTCAATCTTAAATTAAGATATCATTCCTTCACTTTAAATTTTGTTCACCAACTAAAAAAGATATTTTACTAGTACCAGAAAATTTAAATTTAACCGACTCTGCATCATGGCAAAAAGATGGATTCAAGTAAAACACATATCTCAAATTTAATGCCACGTGTATTGTAGCTGGGTTTGATTTGAAATAGATGTTACTCCTAAGATGGTTCAACTACCTAAGTAAAGACTATATAGAAAGGTCACTTGACAACAAGCTAGAGAAAGAAGAAGTACATTGCAATCGTAGAAACTTTTAAGATTCACACAAGTCTTTGAACAAGCATTGTCTTTGAGCATCATTATCCTTGCATGTTTTATTTCTTTCCCACGTTTTTTCCTTTGATGAACATTTATTTCCTACTATTACTATATAATAATAATACAGTAGTTGGTTCCTGTAGAAAAACATTAATTAGTAGTTGGTTATTTACTCCTTAACTTACTTAATTGTACTATGTTATTAATTAATGAAGAGATACATATATATATATATAAATTAACATGTGTTGGTATTATCAAATTAATCGATTAATAATTGTATGATATGATTTCGTTAATCAATATTATTTATCTAGTCAATTTTTAATATAATGTTAATATGGATGAGTTAGTGATAACTCGCTTATTGATTAAAATTTTGATAATATTCATTCACTATTTTTCTTTATAATACCGTAGAAATTATCTTGATAAATATTAATAATTATTTATTTATCTTGTGCATTTGAATTCCATGATCAATCATTGTATTAAAATGATATCAAATCACTAAATTATTTATGCACTAAACTCAAGTCTTGCGGTGGAAATATTAAATTTAAAAAGTTTGTAAGGTTGAATTAAGCTCAATTTAAATTCTAAATATTATTATAATCTATCCAATATCTATTAAGTTACCTACTATTGGACCATTTGGTCACATTCAAAGTAATTAAGATCTGTTAATTGTATTTATAAGTAGTGGTTAGTCCCCAACCTATCAGTCGATTTTGTAAGATTGAGTTACACTTTCTAAAATGAAACGATCACAATGCAAACCCTCCAACAAGTTTTTAACTTTAAATCCTTGCTACTAAAGGAGCTTTGAACTAAGAAATGTACACATTTCATTCCCTAAAATTTGAGACTCACTTCAATCAAAAACTAACTTCGACGTTTGCGTATTGCCAAAGACAACCTCTCACGAAGAGTAACACCAGTGTCATTTGTCTCATTTTCATCAGCTCCGACCATTTTCTTGGTCCATCTTAGATAAGTACACACACAAAACAATAGTATTATACTCTTTTTAAAAAGTGACCATCAATTAAAAACGGATCAAAGACATACAAACATGAATATATCAAGCATCAAAAGCACTTTTTTTTTGTGGTACTAGTAACGAGTTATGTGAATGGCCCAAAGCTTAGATAATATTTAAATTCCGTGTTCGCCATTTCTTGCTGCAGCAAACACAAAATGATCCAATGTCTTCTTAAAGTTGAAGGGAATAGTATATATTCCATGAGCACAATGCTTTTTACTCATCTTTTATTTATTTTGTCCATTTTAACAGAACAAATCTTTCAATCATTTTTATATAAAGGCAAACTCCATTTCAAATTTTATAAGAGGTTCACTGCATGTGGAAAATTTAGTCTCTAAAACACATGCTTGGAACATCTCTTAACTCCTTTATAGGCCCAAATATGTCACATAAATGTTAAAAAATTTACACTAATCTCCAAAAATCTAACTTGAATTTTAACTTAATTTAAAAAAATAATAAATAATTTTCTGTACTCCTAATATATATATATATATATATATATTTATTAAATAGATAATAAATAATTTACAAATTTGTTTTTATTTTTTAAACAAATCTCTTACCGAAAATTAGAAAAGGTATGTCTTCAATTAATTCAATTTAAATACACATGAAATCGTGTTGTCATTTTGCATCGAGGACTCGATTTCTTACTGATTACCATCTTGCAAGGTAGTGCATTCATTAAGTAAATAAACATAATGATTTTATTTATTTATTTTTTGGAATGGTAAAATTGCATTAAAATAATAGACATCTAGTGCAAGAAGCGCATAGAGACTCAAAGTATAAAAAATACTCGGAGAAACAAGTAGCTTTTACCAAGAATAAAAACATCTGTCTCACAATTTGTCTAAATTTACAAAGAATAACACAATAGATTAACCACGTTTGTCTCATGATGATTTTATATGGATGAAATCAAAATTCTTTTCTCCAAAAACAAAAAGATAAATTGTGCGCATAATCACTGCATTTTCCTAAATGCATGCTAGTTCAAGTTTTTATTTTTTTTACTCAAAGCTAGTATCAGTTATACAATATACACTTAGTAAAAAAAAAAGTTATGCACTTTGGTTACGTTCATAAAAAAAATACTTTGTTACAAAAATTTGAAGGTGTTGATATATTTTTTTAATATTATGTTCTTTGTACCAAATATAAATTAAAATGGGTTAAAAAAAGTTTAACATATTTAATCCAAATTTTAGAATAAATACATAAATTTTTTTTATAAAGTTTTACTTATATTTGAGAATAAATGTTGTAATTTTATTTGGGAACAAATGTTGTATTTTGTTGATAGTGCTGTATAAAATAAAGCGAAAAAGAATGCCATCTATATATATACCATTGTCAGATATATGCCTGATCATCACTTATTATTAAATTTTATTCGATGCATAAAGTATAGATGTTTTCGATGAGAATATATAACCCAAATTTAAAACTGTAACTTAGGATGCTCCAATTCCAAACTTTGACCACGTTCTTTTGTCAAAATGGAGAATACATCCATAAAATAAAAATATATGTAAAATCATTAAGTTTAAATTTAATAGTAAAAAATAGTTGTTGTACCTATTTTTTAATTATATATGGCTTTCAAAAAAAATATGTATAGCATATGTGATATTTTTTTAAGCAACAAAAAGGATAAGTTTTGAATAAATATAGTATCAAAATAAGTTTTGAAATAAAAAGGGAGCTAGTGTTTAATAATCAGCAACACAATTTTTCGTATATAAGTATGTAGGTGGTTTAAAAAAAGAATATGTAATTTGTGAAATTACTTACACGAAATTTTGTTAAATATGATAAATAATCTCACAATCAATCTGCATCATAATCTGTCGATAAAAAATAAAAATAAAAATCTAACACCATATAATCTTCTAGTATTGTATGATTGACCGATTGAGAGAGTCATCATTGCTCCACCAAATAATGCTTGGTTCTTTCTGAAAAAAAAGAAGGTTGAACAAAAAATACTTTTTGTTTGTTTTTCTCTTTCTATTTCTAATTAATCTAAGTTTGACTAACTTTTCTTTGTGGACAAGCGAAAGTGGTAAAAGACACATTATCCACATCAAATACAATATAGAAAATCTCTTCTATATCATTATACAAAAATGAAGCCTAATTAATCCAGAACATAATTATATTTGTGACCTTCACCAATTCTAGCATTGTATTATTTGTGGGTTGAGGCCTTTACCTTAATTTAAAAGCAAAATATTCTGTGAACCACGTATGAGAATATATACTAATTAACTTTAACAAACTCTTTTCCGGCCATTATAGAGATATATATGCTCAAAACATTAGGAAAAGTGAAATAGTACTCCAATAAGGACCCTTTTATGTTAGTGGATTTTTTTTTATGAAGACTAGTAAAAGAAATTCGTATTCTTGATGCCCTTCAACTTTGCTCTACATCCACCTATTTTTTTCCCTTCTTTTCCTTCATGGTAATAGAATAAAGTTGATTTGTAGAATTGGGGGAACAGAAAAATAAAAGTTAGTGTCTCACACTCACTAATTAATAACATTCATTCATCTCAAAAAAAAAAAAAATCACATTCATATCACTAATCAAGTTAGACTTTTATTAGCACTCTAGGGTCACATTATTTTTAAGAACTTTAATGAGTTAAAGAGTACTCTAACCAAATACTTTTGATGTCATATATACCTTGTAAACATGAAATTGGACTATGGCCCCGATCAGAAAAAGAAATCCTTAGTTTACCCCCTTCTCGACCTACAAACCAAACCCACTAAGTCTTTTTAATTTGATCCACCTTCCTATTGGGAGTTTATAACTTCGGTATTTTTTTTTTAAATAAGTCTTTTTTCAAAAATAAAATAAAATATGAATATATTTCCTTTTAAAAAATAAATACTAAATTATCTTATTTTTAGAGAAAAGAGAAAATCATAAGGGAGATTTTTTGAAATACATCTTTATCTTTTATAACCGCGACTTCATGCTATTTTAGCTTTTTATTTATTTTTTATTTTTAATTATAGAGCCCTTTTAAAAAAGAGACTTCATACTATCCAATTTTTTGTTTTTTTTAATGAACCATTAAACAAAAAAATTCATTAAAAAAACAACAAAAAACTACAAAAGTTACATTGATTGATTAGAGTTACTTGTAACATTTGAACAACATTTTTGAGCAGACCAGTTAACCGACATAATCCACATTTTTTTGATATTTTTTCTCTAGCGTCTATTTCAGTTCTAATACGAGTACAATTTGAACGACTTATTTTAATTTTTCGCATTTCAGGACTGTGATACACTGTTTTGTCTTCATATGGGGGGCCAATATCCTTCTCTGGATATAAGTGGAAATTCTTTTTTTGTAGATTTTGAATACATTAACAATTTTGTAGACGTCAGACAGATACACTAAGTAGTTTTAACGAGTGTAAAAATATGCATGTGAACAAGGTGCGTGTATAACATAAAATTTTCCACAGTCGCACCATTTTCTTTGAAGGTTGACTTTTGAAGGTTGACTTTGAAATGACCAATTGGTCGCATCGCTCTTGGGTTTACTGTTTTATGCACCTGAAAGAATAACAATTTTGATCGAATCGCATGACTTGGTGAGTGTTAGGCTTACCAACTTCATATTTAATCTTCTTCATGTAATTGTATGCGTATATTCGACAAGAAGCTAATGATATCTAATGTTGTTGTCCCTTATTTGCATATAAAACCCTCAATCTATATTAAGTTGATTGAACCAAAACAGTGATTGAGAGATTGTGTGTATCATGAGCACTGCATTGACTCAACAATATTTGTTATCATGTGTCCCCATTGTCAACCTTGAGAATGTGCTATCTTAATTTCATTGCGGTAATATTTGAATTATGGATCAGTTAACGTATATCGTGTTATAAATGAGGAAAATTTTATCAAGTATTATACAATGATAAGTGGAAAATATGCTACAATGATAATTGTCAGGTATTATAAAGTGATAACTAGAAAATTGTCAAGTATTACAAAGAGTGGAATAAATGAGGGAAATATATTCTTCATGGTCAACCTCTAAATATTGAATTTAAACCAAACTATGAGTTTATGGTTTGGTTTTGCAAAAATTTCAAACGATTTGTTTCTATAAAAAATCAATTGGTTGATCCTCGTGTCAATCCGCTCCAACCTCCACCACAATTCACCCAATATTTTTTTTTCTTCCAAAAATCAATGTCCAACATAACACAACAAAATATATATTATATACCTACACCGTCTGACATTTAACCGTCTCCTCATACTTATTTCCACGCACCACATCAATCCTCCTACGAGTTCACGTCGAGAGACCAATTTAATTTCGACAACTAACAACAACAAGAAGACAACCAACAACTATCCTTCGCATCAAGCGAAGATAAATTATTGTATAACATATTTAATACTCGTTATAATACACTTGAATCAACTACTCAAGTATTTAATAACATGTCCAGATTCCAAACTTTGGGAATACATATACTTTATTGAATCAAATATCCCTGCAACACTTTTCCTTCGACATCCTCAAAAGCACAAAAATGAAGAAGAACAAATTTGTGATGTACCAAGACGCCGTCAAAATCTCGTACTTGTGAGAAAAATTTAGCAATGTGATACTAGATGTCATCTTTGACATTAATTTTATTGCAAACTTTGTGATTCATTTTTGTTGTTTTTTATGGATTTTAATGAATTATATTATTATTTTTTCTTTTAATGGTTCATTAAAAAAAATTGGGTAGTATGAAGTCCCATTTTCAAAAGACAATTTCTATAATTAAAAAAATATATCAAAATAGTATTAAGTCGTCATTACAGAAGGCTATTTTCATTAAAAAAAAAATTGGGTTAGTATGTCATTTAGGAAATCTCTATTTCAAAAGACTACTTTCCCCTTTCTCTAAAAATAAGATTTCACCATAAATAACTCATACAACTGAAGTTCGAGTTCGAATTCAGTACAAGAGATTCCGTATAACAATATTAACGTTTACGAGTTGAACTAGGACTTAGGATAATTTAATATATACTATTTTAATCGAAAGTACTAATGGTAATTTTTTTTAAAGAAAAGATTATTTAAAAAAGAAAAAAACCCGACAACTTCGTCTATAAACAAGATACCATTTTTCGTCTCCCAAATGTTCGAAACAGAAATATTTGAGTTACTTTTTTTTCAATACTAATATAACAAGAATTGAGTCGAAGTCTAGCTATCCACGTCTACTCTGCCTCGTTATAATATCACACCATCACAAAGAATCACTGCTCCCACAGTATTTTTTTTAAACCATCATTTTAATTTCTAAAATATAAAATAATATTATTTTAATTTTATATCAAGTAAAAAATTCAAATTAATTTTCGAATCATCAAAACTAAAACTATTATCGTGAAAGTTCTTGAAAAATATAATTTATTGTCAAAATAGTTAATGACTGTTGTAACGTCATAGACTTAAGTGATTAACATTTTGATGATTTGAGAACTAATTTGAGTTTTTTACTAAGTCGTGGACCAAAATAACAATGTCTTATAAGAATAAAATGAAAGTTTACTAAAAAAAAATTGACGGGGTCACTACTCACACAATTAAAATCCTCCAACTTTAGTATGCTATCTTCTGAAGGAAAATGATGTACGATAAAAAAGTATAATAACGAAAAAATACGAATTAATAGAAATAGTTTTTTTCCATCCACCTTCCCATGTTTTCCAGTGAGATTCTCTTTGGTAAAATTAACTGATAGCTTATAGTTGTTAAACTAATTGAGTGTTTAGTAAAATTAGCGATTCAATTAACTTAAAAAATGTAAAATGACATTTTAATTAAAAATAAATTTTATCCATTAATTATTAAAATATTTTAAAAATAATAATTTAATTTTTTTTATTAATTTAAAATTTATCAATCTGATGTATATTTTTTATTTATCTATTTATTTATTTTAAACTAAAATAAATAAATTATTTACTTAAAAATATTAATTATTTTTAAATTTAAATTATTTATAAATGAATCATTTATTAATCATATATATATATATATATATATATATATATATATATAACTAGTTTAATTATTTTATATTATAATAAATAGATTATTTAAATTATTTATAAATAATTTATAATAAATAAATTATAAAGGATAAAAAATATAAAAAATGTTATAAACTCATTATTGCCTGTTACAAAACGGAAGTTCGCTTATACTAAAATTTATCCTCACATACTAAACCGTCGTCTTGTCATTGTTACACCTCCATTTTCATTTTTTTTCGTAAAGCCAATTTCAACAATTCCAAATTTGTATCCCAATTTTATTTTTCTTTGGCAAGCAAACTCTATCCCAACTGATGTTTCTTTCCTCCAAACCTCCACTCCATAAAAAGTTCCTTTACGAATTTCTTCTTCTCCTGAGCTTTATAGAACGTGAAACAAAACAAAAGCAAAATACTTAACTGCAAATTAATAAGACCCACCCTATCTTCAAATAATAAATGTCCCACGACCCACCTATACAATCTACATTTCAATTTTCATCGCTCCTACCATCGGGGTCCATGTATTAGTAAAATAAAATTACTTTTGTCGTAGCAGTTGTTTTTACCACAAAAATACTTTTCAAAGAGGATATGAAAATAATTAATTAAATTATATATAGTAAATTAATTAATAGATGAAGATAATGTTAATAATTTTGGTCACATATTGTAAATAAACCAAAACAAAATTAAGAATCCAATGGCGTTTCGCGCCAATCACGACATATGTTTAGTTGCTTGTGATATGATGGTCTCTCTCTCTATATATATACCTTTATAAGTTGGCAAGCAAATAAGTGTCTAAAAGTGGGAATGTCAAACTTTTCCATTTGAAGTTGTTGAGAGGAGGACAAAATGGTAGTGGTGGGAACTGAAAATGCCTCGGGGGATGTTATTAATTAGGGTGCATATCATGTTTAATTATTACCTAATAATAAATTAATTAATACATAAATTTTGTCCTATCCTAAACTAGCTGGCTAGCAAAACTACAAAATGAGGTGTGAAAAGTTGCATACTTTCATACCATTTTCAAGATAAAAAATTTGGGTTGTTTTCTTATAGCCGTGGGTTTGTTAGGGGTATGCAATGCCTTGGAGTGTCATTTAAGTGGAGTATATTATAATGGTAATTGGACAAATCTACTTTAAGGAGTGTACCATCATTGTACATGTTATTGATTTTGATGTTGAAACTTGAAGCTTCATATTTACTTTGATTATTAACTTTTTTGGTACTGAAATACTACACAATAGTGTTTTTCAATGGCAACGGAGTTTTGGTAGGCTTGGCCCACTTTATCTTCATCATGATATTAGTAGGAGGTGGCCCACCATAAAAGAGTTCTTCATGTTGTGTACCAAGAAAAATAGAGATTGGAATTGCTCTGACCAGTGATCATCATGACCTTAGGGAGAACGGGGGAGAAAGAAGAAAGTGACATCCATTTGGGAGTTTTTTCTATCATTGAGGAAGACCAAAGCACTGCATTGCATTGACACTATATTCCCAACACCATATATTAGTCTTCATGTTAATATTATACTTATATGCTTAATTAAAGGCAAATATTTGGTTAAATCAGTTTATTATATAATTAATTTCTTTTTTCACATCCCACTAAAATATATTTGTAGTTTAGTGATGTGTAAATAATTGATTAATTCAGATTATTATGTCGTTGATGAGTTATCAATATTTTTTTTGAAAACCCTAACAACTAAGTCAATCTTATATACTATAATTTATTTTCTTTCTTTTATAAGTAAAAAAATAAAGAAAAGTGATTATTTATTTTTAATATAAAATTAATTTATACTATATATCATTCAATCACATTTTATTATTATGTCACCTTGTTATACATGTTTTAAAATATTTCAACAAATAACATTTACTTAGTAAAATATGATTGAATGATAGTAACAAAAATTATTTAATTTGTATATATCGATTAAACTTTAATATATATCCTCAAGACCAAAAATTAATAATTAAACTAAAGGTAAAAAAAAATGTCTTAATTAGATTAGTTTTTAATTTAAGAGAGGTTAATCATCGGTAAATAGAAGTACGTGTAAAAATCAGTGGATGGAATCTCTGACAATTCCTTGTGCAAAAGATTGTGCTTTGCAGAACTTTGTTAGGGATTAGAGAATCTCTGCCATTATTCCCTCCCCAAAGTGTAACTTTGATGTTCTCTTTTATATATGATTTATTTTATTTTTTTTGTATTTTTTTAACTTTAATTGCTATGCACATACGTCAACACCTCACAATTTTTTATACGATTATTTTAATGTCTTTGAATAACAATTTTTTAAAAAAGAATATAATTATTTAGGAGAATTCAAATTTTTTAAATAAATTATTTTGTTTAGATAATTTTCTAAATAAAGAGATTTCATAAGATACTTTGTTAAAGTTAAATTTAAAAAATTTCAGATATTATATAAATTTAAAAAAAATTAAATTTCCTTTTAATTTATAGTATATAAATTATAAAATAGTCTCTATAATTTTTGCAAGCTTACAAGCATATTAATCCCTATATTTATTTACTTTTTTGCAAATTAGTTCCTAAAATTTTTCAAAATTCGTAAATTGGCAATTAAAAATGGTAAAATAGTCCCTCAACTTCTACAAAATTTCAGTTTTGACTTAAATATAATTTTAATTTTTCTTCAAATTTTTTAAAATTTATAAAAAAATAGTCCAATTTTAAAAGAACAATTATTTTATACAAAAAAAAAAATTAAAAATAAAAGAAATTTAATCAAACCATTTGAAGTATCTTAAATTTCAATTTTCTTAAAATTTTCAACTAATTCATTCAAATGCCCTATAAATGTAATTTTAGTAAAAATTAAATATTTTTAATAATTTAACAGTTGTAATTCATCGATTATTTAAATTATTTTTTACACGTATATATATATATATATATATATATATA
Source organism: Cicer chorassanicum (assembly GCA_037974735.1). Taxonomy (NCBI): domain Eukaryota; kingdom Viridiplantae; phylum Streptophyta; class Magnoliopsida; order Fabales; family Fabaceae; genus Cicer; species Cicer chorassanicum. The sequence goes on along the minus strand of JBBPBP010000003.1, from coordinate 49,568,405 downwards.
TATATATATATATATATATATATATATTAATTATTTTTTTTAGTTGTGCTCCGCATAAATTACTCCAATGTGGAGCCAGGTACCCAATAGGATGACCCAACCCAATACCAGCAATTGTTCCCATATACGATACTTATCTTAGCTTGCTTTCTTAAGTTTAGTTATTCGTTTGTGTCTGTAGAAAAGGAGTGCTTTGACTTTCGAAAAACAGAATAGATCAATCAATCAATACAAGACAAAGTGATGGTTAAAACTTCGCTATTTCTGACAATAAAATCTCTACGGTGCAAATTTTTGTGAGAAAATAAAATATAAAGTTCTAAATGGATTACAAATCTGTGACAACTAGTTGGCACAAGTAAATTGCATGGAAGTGAGAGTTGGTCGTCCTTTTGAGGGTGAAAATATTTGTTTGCTTAATCTTTAAGTAATACTATGTGATATGAATGGAACAACTTGCTACTATATCTCGCACATTGTTAGATTTGGCGATTGGAGCGGTTAAACATATATTCAGTCCATAATAACAATTTATGGAAAGTCGTAGTATGTAATTCATGTTATTTAATTTACTCTTTTAAGTTATAGTTTAATTAGTAAATATTAATATTATTAAGTTAAACGTCTTATTCTGTAGTTGAATATGAGATTTCATAGTTGTGTGAATTAATTATGGTGAAATTTATCATATCTTCTAATATAAAAACAAAATGATTTAACTTAAATTAAAATTAAATTTTAAATTAGAGTAAATCAATTGAGAAAAATGTTTTATTTTTTTATCTTACAAGAGATGGTAATTCTACCATAATTAACTCACGCAACTGTGAGTTCTTAGATTCAAACTCATGACAAAATGGTTAACCTAACAATATCGAAATTTGCTAGTTGAGCTAGAGTTTAAGGGCATCTATAGTCTTACTTAACTAACTTTTAAATATTCTTAATCAAATTTCTAAAGCACATGTCACATGTTTTGGAAATTAAGTTCCAGAAAGAAAAAAAAAATTAGAAAACAACTAGTCCTACAGATATTTTTTGTAGTATAAAAGATCCTGCAATCATACATTTGGAAGATTGATGATAAGATTAGACGCTCCGTATTCAAATATAATTTTTTTTAAAGTGTAAAATAAAAATTAAAAAATTAAAAAAGTTTTTAGTCTCTATAAAAGTTTTTAATCTCTATAAATATTTGTTTTTAGTCTCTATAAATTTTTTTAAGAGATATTCTTATAATGTTCTAAATATGTATGAAAAAAATTGTTCAAAAATTTGAATGAAAAACATGAATATACTTAAAAACAAGGATAAATAATAAAATTGAGAATTTTTTTAGGATTAAAAATGAAGAATTTTTTTCATGAACTAAAAACACAACATTAAAATTTTATAAAAATTAAAAACTTATCTAACCCAAAATTAAAACATATATATTTTTTTAGACTATCCAATTGTTTAAACAGTCAGTAATATCCCAAATACATAATTGTGTAAAATGGTGGAGAATCCAAATTCGCTGTTATCCACTAAAACAACATAAAATTTGTGTTTTTCAAATATATTGACTCTTATAGTTGTAAATATCACCTACAACCTGTAGGTAAGTTTTGTCATTTAAAAGCCAAATTCAAAAACAAGATATTTAGAATATTAAAACTTGTGTATATTACATTTTGATACAATTTAATTTGTGAAAATATTTTGGATTTTTATTTCTTAAAATGTATGTATATTTTATTTTGAAGAAATATTCTTGAAGTGAACAATGTTTTAAGGAGAATATTTTGAGATGAAAAAATCTTTTTTAGTTTTTGGTGAAGGGGGGCGTATAATAAAACATTAGGGTGTAAAAAAGAAACCAACTACCGGGTATATACCATTGAGAGCCCATTAAGCAATGGCCCAGTTTTCCAAAACCCACATTTCAGCGACAAATATTTTTAGTCACACATTGAGTTGTAGAGTTCACTCTTCAAATATAATTTGCAAGGTAATCCTTACTCTCTTCATTTGTTCAGAATTTTTTTTGATTTAATTAAATATTATCTCTTAGTTCTGTGTTTAAAATTTAAATGTATAATCTAATAGCTTAGATTGCTTTGCATATCAATTTTCTTGTTGGGATTTTCTTATTCAGAATCAAAAATTGAGGTATTTTTATTCTTTGTTTGTAGTAGCTAAGAGTGTTCCAGATTCATAAAATGGTGACAATTATGAAACTGAAATTTTGATTGAAGCTTGGTTTGTGAATTGAAATTTCAGAACCAATGGGTTATAGATGTATTCAGTGCGGTTTTACCATCAAAACACTTTACCTTCAGTATTCTCCGGGTAACATTCGCTTGATGAAATGTGTAAGCCTTTTTTTATAAAATAAAATTTAATACATGATTGTTCTTTTCATTTTGTTTTGAATGTGTAAATAGTGAATTGATCTTTTGACTTTTTGTAATGATAGGATAATTGCAAGGCTGTGGCAGATGAATACATAGAATGTGAATTCATGGTGCTTAGATCCTCTTCATGTCACTGGTTTAAAAGTTGAAATCTTGTTTTTTTTTAATTCTCATTTTTTTTCTTCCCTTTTGCAGATTATTGTAATAGATTTAATACTTCACAAGCCCAAGGCCTATAGACATCTACTTTACAATGTCATCAATCAAGAAACTTTGAAGTTTCAGGTATATGAGTCTCTCCATGACTTGTCTTGCACTGTCGTTCTGTATAATTACTTTATTGTCTGAGCTTTGTTGTTCTGATGTATATTTAGGGGTCATTTACTTTGAGAAAACATTTCCTATTTTGATTTCCTAAATTTGTGTTAATTTTACTCGTTAATAAGAAGGTTAGAGACTTTTGAAGTGAACAATTATCTAAATTTGTAGAAACAATAAAAATGTCAAAAAATTGTTTTCATTATTTTCATAAATGCATCTTCATCAACTAGCATTTTATCTTATCTCCATTTCAATGGTTTGCTTCAAGAAACTCTCATCAATGTAAAATGAACATACATTTTTGGAAATGAAAACAAAAAATATTTTCTCAAAGTAAACGGCTCCTTAGTGATTGACAAATTGTTTTTTACAGTGTTGAATGTTGCAACCATCCCCTTGTTTGTTTTGTTTTTTTTGAATAAAATGGCAATCTCATAAATTTCATTCAGCATCATTGCTGACAATAGTGTATAAGGCATTATTGTTGTTATATGTTGTCTGATAATAACAACAGTTAGAGTTTATAAAAAAAAAGTTAGAATTCAGTCTTTGGCCTTGACTAAGCTCCACAAAATCAGTTTGTAAGACGAGAACTGCCCAAGTCCTATAATTACTACCTAGGTCATATTTGTATTTGATATGGTACTTGTCACTCCCAGCACAATGAAGGCACTGTAGGCTACAACGAAGGCAGACCATGGTTCCCGGATGCAATTAAGTTAGCCAGTAGCGAACAAGTTATGGCAGCTTTCCAACAATAACCGTGAAGCTTCGGAGTTTTGAACTAGATAATTAGAACATCCAATAAATTAAAAATAGTTACTTTTAAGGAATCCTAAACAATTTAGGGTTCTAAATGTTATATGAAAATATTTCATCAATATTTTTTCAATGTATAACTTGCACTTTAGCCCTATCCAAATGCACAAGGCACTTGGTTTGCCTTACAGTCAAGTAGAACTTTTTTGAATAATATGCATTTAACTTTGTGAGAGAATCCGTTTTCTAAACAATTATTCACAGAAAATGATTTTAATAGCACATTATTTGCTGAAACTATTTTTAACATATTGCATGCATAGTGTTTAGAATAATTAGATCCAATATATCTATATATCGTTTTATAGTGGTCTTATAATTCACCTTTTCCTATACTAACAAGTGGCTCATACATTTTGATAATTTTGCAGGGACTACTCTGGAAATTGGCTTCCATTTTTCTTCTTTTTGATGCTTGTATCCATTGTTATCATCTTATGGTATTTTATTCTTTTTAATGCCTCGAGCATAAATTCTAGCTTTTGTTTTTCAAAACTATATATGAGGGCCTTACAGTTTGTTGAAGACAAGTGTTTGATCTTGGAAAGCAGCAAGGGTAAATTGGGTTCATCAATGAGCTACTCCTCACTAGTGTCATTGTGTTGCAAGGTTCAGATAACTGAATATTAAAATAACCTTTTCCTGACATTGGCAGATGCTGATTAGTTTTTTATGGTTTTCATTGGCAGATGCTGATGGATGTCTTCCTTGGGAACTTTATGTTTCTTTTAACTTTCTTCTTTATGGTCAAGATATTTCTCCATATATCAATCGATGTCTCCAGGTATTTACTGCTGTTGTATTTGTCACATCATACCTGTAATAAAGAAAGGAACAATTAGTTAGCACCTTCACATTTAATTTTGCAGGAAAAAGAATCATATGTTTGTTATTTTAGCATGTTGAAAAAAGAACAAGTAACAAAATTATCCATTAGGAAACTCATGAAGCTATCAAAATTGAATTGATGAAGAACTTTATTTTTTGTTTTAATTTTATCGAAATACAGAACATGATACAACGTGGAGAATTAATTCTTAACTCTCAAGTCTTGTGTATTACAAATACATGAGTTATGGAAACCATCAATGCTTTGCTCACTATGAACTGGATCGGTAAATAATTTAAAAATAAGAGCAGTAAAAGGTTCAAGAATAAGATTCACTCCATCCTTGGACATGCACTTAGAGTCACACACACATATTCAATAAAAATAAAAATTCATACCAAGCTCCATATAATAGAGCATAAAACAATGAAGAACAAAAATAAACTCTAATCCTAATGGCTCCCTAGTTGAAAGAATGTCCCATCACCCATGAGATTGGTCCGGCAATGTTTGAGGATGTGAGTGGTGCTCATTCTGGTGTGATCTTCTCTCGTGATAAGAGTATGAAAATGCAAGGTATAAGGTTGTACCAAAGCTCTCAAAAGTGTCATCCACATAGCTCGGATCCCCCTTAAAAGACCCCCCAAAATCCTTATATAGTTGGGTTTTCAAAAGGGGTCCATGTCAGAGGACAATATAAAACAAAATTGGGCCGCACAAGCTCCAGACTGTGGCACGGCCATGCACATGGCATATTCTGGTTCAGCTTATTTGACCTGTTTCAGCACAGCAAGCTTCTTAGGACGTGTTTGGCTCGTTTTGTCGCCATTTTTCGCCCTCTTCTTGCCATAATTTGTATTTGATGTCTTCATTAAAGTTGAGGTTCCGGATGGTAGCTTTCCTATGACACTAATTTCTTCCATTTTGGAATCCTACAACTCTAGATATTCCCAAAATACTAAGCAAAAGTCATGCTGTCGGAATAACATTATGTTTCCAACTTGCAGTAGAAATTTCACTCCTACAGAGACTGATTCAAGTCTCGGTTCTGCATATAAGTAGTAGGTCTTTCCTCTAGCTTTCCAACAAGACCAAGAGCATCTAATTTCGGTGAGCCTAGCTTAAGATATGTTTCTAACATACTTGTATGCCAGGGTTAAAAACCTTGAAAATATTCAGTTTTGAGTTTCTGTGACTTCAATCCTCCTTTAATCTTTATGCTGAAGACATGTATTTATCTTCAAAGTAGGTCCTTTTGAGCAGTGGTTCACCTACAAAGGATCTGAATCCATCAATTTTGGAAAAGACTTTGAATTTTGGTTAGTTTATACTCATGAAATAATAATATCACAAATGAATGCAACCAAGTCTCCCCAAATAAATGGGGAAAATGATGATTTATCATATGAATAAACTGGTTTGTAGTTATGGCTGAGATAAGAGTTTCAGTCTCTGATGAAATGATATAGTTCAGATGCTCAAGTGAGAATATGGGAAAAGTTGGTGTAGTAATTTACACCAACAGATTCACGGATGCTCTCTAGTTTCAGCCTCTAAATCTTGTAATTAAATTGATATAAATAGATAAGGTACAAATTTTAATTTTTAACTTTGTGGAAAGCATTAATAGGCTGTTTTTCTTTGTTATATTTCTACCCATATCAATTTGGTGTTTGTAGACCATCAAGATCACTTCAGCTTAAGCTTAAATATTTTCATCTATGCAGGTGCAATGACATTTTGCTTGGTCTCCTGATTTCATGTTACTTCAAGATTTTTCTTATTGCAATGATGGTAATGTCTGCAAAGCAGAAATATGAATTGGTTCATACACTTACATTTATTGTTGGTTTAAAAAAAGCTGGTTCTTTCAGTTTTATTGTTCACTACTTCTTGTGCATGTCTATGATGTGTTGTTAAACGAACAATATCTCTTTAATGCTCAAAGTATCTTTCCTGCAGGTCTGGGAATTTCCATCATCTGTGGTTTTCATAATTGAATTATTTTGCTTTTCATCTAATGCAGTAGCATTAAAAGGTTAGTAATTGTTGTTGAACAACAGCATAAATCTATAATTAAACTCTAAAACATAAGCTTAACCTTTTTGATGCTTCATGATAAGTTCGCATTAGCAGTTTTTGGATTCATAGATACCATTTATAGTATCATGATTCCCCCAACTTCGTCCAAGCCATTTTTCGGTTGAGGTTCTTTCATATATATGGTACTTTGTTATTTTTGCTTTAGTTTGAATAGCCATAATAACAATTAAATTAATATGAACTGCAATATATGTTCCAGTGCTTTTCTCATTTGAGAATTAAGTTGGTGAAGGGAATAAAAATAAAATGAAAATCTAATATGTAATAATTACTTTTTTTACACTGACCATCCAACAACTGTTCCATTTGAATGATTGCATTTAGGAATATAAATGCAGTTCTACGATGCAAACAAATCGATTTCCTTCCTATACCAGTGATCTGAACATATGTCTACATGATCGAAACCACATTTAATTTTTTTGCCTTTTTCGAATTTATTTTAACGAAGTATTAGCAGTTGCTTAGGTGCATTTTGGTTGAAAATTTTCTCTAGAATGGATTGTTGTAATTTAATTATGATCACCATGTTTACCGATGAACATTTCTTATCAACTAGTGATGACGGAATCAAGTATGAGTCGATGTGTATGGACATGCTTCAGTGCATATGCTATCAAGTTTTTTTTCACTCAGGCACCTGAGCTCATATTGTTGGGGAAATTAATGCAAGGCTGGAGTCAAATGCCCTTCACATTGTCTTTAAAGTCGGCATTTATTTAAATTTTGTTTCTTTTAATAGCAGAATTGTATGGCCAATGGCTATTGTGTTTGTGAACTGCATCCTTCACTTTTTTTCCTTCTTAAATTTGATTTGGATGTTAAATTTTATTCCTTTGTTCGTCCAGTTAAGTAAATATTATCAACTTCAAGGCATAAAAATTCAAGTTAAAAGGTTTGTCATCATATATCAAGGAGACAAATACATTAAATGCTCAACCCTGGCAACATAAAGAATGTTATTGAAAACTTAAGGTTGAGCAGCATATTACTTTTCACATTAAAAAATTACAAAAGTACACCAGGTTTTTTTTATACATCCCATGAGCAACCATCAAATTCATGCATCTCCTACCTCAATGCCAAAAATGAGTCAAGTGACCAAACAACAGGGATGAGTTTGGGAGCATTGCCTATGTATGTGGTTACAACCACAAATCTAAATGATTTAGATACTCAAATGAAAAAATGTAGATATAAAAGAATAAATTTTGTTATTATTATTAGTAGTAGTATTGAAAAAGTTAATGGTGTGAATTTTTGTATGTACGACTAAATGATTTGGATTTGTGGTTATGACCCACAAGAATTACTCTAAGTTTGGTTGAATAACTTAGTTAAACTCTTACACACAAAATGTTTTTATAAACTATAAACAGCTTTCCTAAATCATTAGGTAGAGCTTACTGAATTAAGGTGAAACAACTCCATTATAGACATGCTTATAAGCTAACTTTTTGAGTTCATCTAATCATCGTTCAAAGTTTTTATGCCATACAAATGTACAATAAGCTCCAAAGTCTTTGAGTAGATATTATGCGGTGCTATATATTTTTTAGTTCAACTTCATTATCCATATTGTCTTTTTATTTGGCTTTTCCTTTCTTTCTGTAATGACTAAAGGAATGGATTACGTGGGAACACAATGAAGCTGAAATTGAATGGTCTATGAGTAGAATTTGGAGTGTTAAGCAATTCCCTTTAATCTAGTTTCATAGATGGAATCAGAGCCCATTACTCAATAGCCCAGATTTTTAAACAGCAACGCAGGCTCAGTGACTTACTACTTGAAGTTTTTTGTTCTACATGCATGTCTTTGTAAGAAGGATGACAATGGATATTCACAACATAGATAATAGCGATCTTTCTCTATTAAGGTTGCATAAAAATTGAACTCGCGACTTATTTATATTTGTGTGGATTTTAGTTAAACGGATATTTAGCGGATTTTAAAGTATCTACAGATTATATATTTATTTTTAAAAAATAATTATTTTTTACATTTTTTGTTTTGCAATTATATAATATTATTCATCCTCTTGTGGCAACGTAAAAATTATTAACACATAAAAATATTAATAAACAATTAATTGAACCAAATGTGTCATAAAAATTCCATCATAAAAACAATTAATACATTCAAACATTACACAAATCAAATTTCTAATTAATTGATTGAAAAAAGATAAAAATAGTACAAATATTTGCTATTAAATTTTATAATTTCATTTTTAGTCTAACTTTTTTTTATAATCCATTTTTCTCAAAAGCTTTATAATCATCTATATCATTTTGACCTTTATTATTTTCCATTATGTAAATGTTATGGGCCCATTTGTTACTTTAAAAAAAATTTAATCACTTTTGAATGTTTTCATCTGTTAATTATAATTTTTTTTTAAATGAAAAATCTGAAAAAATAATTTAAAACTACTTCAAATGAGAAGTTGTTCTTAATAGTTTTTTAAAATAAAAATGTGGGAGAATTTGAAGTCGAATTTTAATTGAAATAATTATTAATTAGATTTTACTTATCTTTCGACACCAAACTTCAAATTACTAAGGGGTCATTCTCCTTAAACTTAAGGATTAACGTCTCAAAAATAATTAATATATATATTTTTGAAATTTTAAAAAATATCTAAACTAAAATTGAGAAAAATTCAAAATGAAGAAACTAGGGTGAAAGAAAAGAAACCTTACATGAATCTATTATAATGAAAGCCATATATTAAATACACCAGCTTGACACTCATATTATAACACTTAAAAAAAAGATGCAAATGTGTAGATATAAAATAGTTCTATTTTGTGATGTTTTAATCATGTTTTACCTTAAAAATGAAGTGAAGCAGTGTGACTAATCAAATACTATTTCATAAATTTTATTGGATTTCAAACGTAGATCCTCCTTTTTCTAAATAATAATAATAAAACAAAACGCAAAAGAAAACCCTGCTCGCAAAAACAACCCTGCTCTCTCTCTCTCTCTCGTAACTCAGCCGCCGTGACTCTCACATCGCCGCCGTGTCTCGAGCTCTCTCGCCGTGCTGTCTTGTTCGCTGTCTCACTGCGTCGTTGTCGCAACAACAACGCAAAGCACCGACGATAAGCTACGCGACTGCCTTTTTAACCCCATAGCCCACCGTTTCAGTCGACAATTGCTCCGCCGCGTGGAATCCTACACGTCCCTCCCGCTGCGTCCAAACAGCTGGTATATCTCTTCATCCTTTCATGCCTTCCATTTTCAATCCGTATCTTTCTTTTGTGAGTATCTCGATTTTAAGCTGTTATAATTTATAGATTTCAATTTTTTCTCGAATTATGGTTGCCAAGTATATCTATGAATGTCTAAGTATTTCAATTTTCCTGATTCCACCACGATAAAATCTATGTAGTTTGTTTTTACCTTTATTTTAATTCTATCGTGTTAGCTTTTAAAATTTCTACTTTATTTCAGTGATAGAGATATATTGTTTCTTTTATATCCCTTTTTCTGTGTGAATTGTTCATTGCTATCTTTTGGGGTGCTGAAGGTTCACAGTGAATGGTAACACAATGATTCTTTTTTAAGTGCTGATGTTTCATTTAGTGTTTAAAAATTATCAAATAATTAATTTACTGCTGCAACTTCTTCCCTCGGTTAATTAACTGTTGCATCTTTTGGGCTAGAAATCATGAATAACATTGCTGGGAGACCTCTTAATGGAGTCGTAGTAGAAGATGATGACGAAGATGAGGCTAATGGTGATGGCCTTGAAGCCTGGGAGAGAGCTTATACAGAAGATAGATCGTGGGAGTCTTTGCAGGAGGATGAATCTGGACTTCTTCGCCCCATAGATACTACTGCCATTCACCATGCCCAGTATCGCAGGCGCCTTCGTGCTCTTGCTGCAACAGCAGCTACTGCACGAATTCAGAAGGGTTTGATACGATACATGTACATTGTTGTGGACCTGTCCAAGGTATCGGTTTTATTACTTTACAGTTTCTGTGTTTGCTTCTGAGTTCTGACTTCTGATTTATCTGGTGTTGAGCATTGATTTGATTCAATTGGAGGATGAGTATGTTGGAACACTTCATGTATGAATGACAGTTACATTTACTTAGTTTTATTTGATGGCATTTCTTCCAATCTCCATGAATCCTTTTGCATAGGCATGAGATACTGTTACTTTTTGAAAGTTTTTCTTTTTTCCTTTATAAGTACTCTATACTTGTTCATTAAGTTAGCAATTATCAGTAAAAATTCAAAGATTAACTTGCAACTAGATAATTCGCAGGCACATCATAGTCACATTGTTTCATGTGGAGCAGTTCTTATGCCTGAAATAGTAATACAAAATTGCTTATGGCTCTACAATTACAAGTATCTTATTAAATATTAATCTTTTCACATATATGTCCTTCCAATCTCTTGACTTGTAATGTAACTCTGTTTCTTACATCACGTAAAGGCAGCTTCAGAGAGGGACTTTCGGCCAAGTAGGATGGCTGTGATCGCGAAGCAGGTTGAGGCATTTATCAGGGAGTTCTTTGATCAGAATCCACTAAGTCATGTTGGTTTGGTCACTACAAAAGATGGGGTTGCTCAAAGCTTGACAGATCTTGGTGGCAGTCCTGAGTTCCACATCAAAGCTTTGATGGGTAAACTAGAATGCTCAGGTGATGCCTCCCTACAAAACGCTCTAGATCTTGTTCACGACAATCTAAATCAAATCCCATCATATGGTCATCGAGAAGTTCTGATTTTATATTCGGCCCTCAGTACATGCGATCCTGGTGATATCATGGAAACTATCCAGAAATGCAAAAAGAGTAAAATAAGATGCTCTGTCATTGGTCTTTCTGCTGAAATGTTTATATGCAAGCATCTTTGCCAAGAAACTGGAGGAACGTATTCAGTTGCACTAGATGAGGTTAGTTTGTTGATTATGATTGAACCATGTAGCTGCTTTTCAAATACAATTTAATGCTCCTCTACAGAAATTATTTGAGTTTTTAGAATCAAGCAACCCTTTCCCAAGTAAGCATTAGGAATATTGCATTAGAAATTATTTGCCATTCTTATCCATGTATACATCTCATGCAGTCCCACTTTAAAGAGTTAATTCTAGAGCATGCTCCACCACCTCCAGCAATAGCGGAGTACGCTACTGCTAATTTAATTAAGATGGGTTTCCCACAAAGAGCAGCTGAGGGTTCTGTTGCAATTTGTACATGTCATGAAGAGGCAAAGACTGGAGGGGGATATACTTGTCCAAGATGCAAAGTTCGTGTCTGTGAGCTTCCTACAGAATGCCGCATTTGTGGATTGACCCTTATTTCTTCGCCCCATTTGGCAAGGTCGTATCATCATCTCTTCCCTATTGTGCCGTTTGTTGAGATCTCTCCATCGTTTCAAAATGATCCAAGCCACAGTTTTCCCAATATTTGTTTTGGTTGTCAAGAAAGTCTTCTTAGTCAGGGTAAGTATTTGCTGAACGGTTGAGGTTGAGTTTCTTCATATATTTACAATTTTTTTGCGATTAGTATAAAATTTTATTGTGTTTTAAGCTATGTCAAATATAGACTAGTATCATACTGCTTTAAGAGTTAAGAAGATAAAGATAACAAATAGGTCTATAATTTCATAAGTTATTCCCTGGGATATTATTGTTAATGGAAGTAGTTTCATGTGTCTTTTTGTGCATCCAGATTTCTTCATTTATTAGATTCTATGCTACCAGGGCCTATCCATTGTAAAAAAGATTAGCAACGGTCCAATTGAGAGATGGCTTGTCTTTTGATTTATAAGTGCATATGCGAGTCTTTTGATCAACATTCTTATTCCCTGTTAACCACCTTGTGTGTTGTTGCATATCATGAGTCCTGACCTGTGAAGCAGGCTGTTGTGGCTCAAGTTTTTTGAATGGCAATCCAACTATTTGGCCTGCAACGTGCACGTGATACAATATGTTAATGCTAGCATCTTACAAGGCATTGAATTCCCTGTCAAAAGAAAAACAAGGACTTTGAATTCTATCAACTATGATATCACGTGCATATGATAGGGAATATGTTTTGTGAGGCATAAAAACCTTAGCTTTCTTATTATCATCGTGATGCATCTATATTTTCAAAGCTATGGTTGACGGTAAAGTTATGCACTTAGACTCCAAATTTGGAAGAGATTTTATTCATGGCTTCTTAAAGTAACATGTGAACAATGGTGGATTCTAATAACAATATGTTAGTGTGGGTATTGACATTTTAAATCACAATTGAGATTTTTTAAATAAAAAATTGGAGAAGGGGAAATTATTATTAATAACATGGTACTAATGGCTATATTACAATTGTCCCATACGGGATTTGAATCATATCCCTTGAAGTTACAATATAAAGTTGTTACCACTAAGCTGACACCTCCGGGATGATTATTGAGATTTTGAAGATAATAGTATTTTAGGTTGATTTGGTCATATTTCTGTAAGTATATGATAGTCAAATCTTGTTGTTTAAGGGTACAATACATATGCATGATTAGTTTCTTTTTATATATAAGCCAACTGAAAATCTAAGGCAGTACTTGATGATATAAAATTCTTTGCATTTTTTATTGTATTACAAATAGTATTGCATATAGAATATGTTCTTGCTATTCTTTCCTAAAAATACCTTTATTTACTGGTTGTGAAACAGGAAACAAGCCTGAACTTTCTGTCTCTTGTCCAAAATGCAAACAACAATTCTGTCTTGATTGCGACATCTACATTCACGAGAGCTTACATAATTGCCCAGGCTGTGAGAGTTTCAGGCATTCTAAGTCAGTTACTATTGCCTAATGATTGTCATCGACTAACACCCTCTGATCACCTAATCAAAATGAAACAGGCAATGCTTTGCAGCGCCTAAAACAGAAGTGTTATTATTTATACAAGGGTGAGATTTTTTTCTTTTCTTATTTTATACTGTAACAAATTCTTATATTTTCCCTTCTTTTGTTTTCCGCTGGAAATTGAAGCACATGTAATGTTTCACGGGATGTTAAAGTACAAAATAGATGTCTCCCTTGCCAGTTTTTAATCAATGGAGGCTGACACTACTGTTCTTGCTAGCTGAATATATTTTTAACATTCATTGCTAAATTTGTTGTAATATTTCTACTGTTTTGCTTGAATAGGATGATCATTGAAAATTTAGCCTCCGTAAGATCCTTTAATGGAAAACACTTATGGTAGAACATTTCATATACAAATAAAGTTAGTTAGACTCAGTTATTTGATTTAATTTGAGGTTAAACAGGCTCTAGGAGTAAATGAGCTCATAAGAGTAACTCACGTATCAAGTCAAAAATGTGTCACATATCAAGTTAAAGTGCAATGTAATATTTATCTTATTTGTCTAATCTAAAAAAAAATCATTTTAGAAAGCTTTTTTGTTTGTGTAAATGTCTAAACACAAACTTTTTCTTTATTTAATTAGTGTACTTATCTTAAACAAATTATTAATTTCTTGAGAAGTTGTATAATGTTTATCTTCGAAATTGATTACGAGTGTACTGAGATGTAATTTCTTTTCCTATTTTTCTTTGGTTGTTTTTGATTGAGTTAATAAACATTTATTTGGAAAAGAATAAAAAGTTGTTCATTTATACGTTAAACAAAAAATAAATGTAGATCAATTGCTTTATTAAACTTTTTTTAAAGGAAAAGTTTAGGTGAATTGAGTTTTGAGGGGTAAACTTTTAAGTTTATATATGCTGACAAATATACTTACAACAAGTATTTTACCTACGAAGCTGTGGGAGTTTAACCTTTGTCAGATATACGTCAATTATTTTTTGATTCAACCAACTTCGTTACTAAACTTTACTTCTTTTGTTTTTTCTAGTCTTTACTTAATTTTTCATGGAGCTTTTATTTTATCTTCTTTTAATTTCATGTCATAGATTTGAACACTTGCTTTAAGTTCAAGGTTTTAACTACTCACCTAGCTAAGAGTGTTCATATCATGAATCGTTGGTGGCCCCTTAGAATAAGTAATGTTTAAATATTTAGAAGATAACAAATTTAGTATGTTTAAATATTTAGAAGATAACAAATTTTGTTTTAATATTAGTAAGGTATAGTATATGTGTGTTCACACATTGTAGATGAAGAGAAATAATAAGCCAATGAAATAATTAATGTCAATGTTGTTTTTCTTCTAAGTTGAAACGGCAACCTATGAAATTTATAATTTATCAAAAAATAATAGAATGTTATAAAATTAAGTAGTTATTTAGAAAATTAAATTTTTTTTAACAGATAATTGATACTTAATCTATAAATATAATAGATGTTAAAATTCACAATCATTTTGTATTATTAACGCATGCAATATTCATCTTTATACGACTCGTATAGTCGT
>JBBPBP010000003.1:49533108-49543496 GCA_037974735.1 Cicer chorassanicum | reverse complement strand
TTGTTATGTATTTAATATAAAAAAATATAGATAAACTTCTATTTGAATCCCTAAAAGTATATAACACTATCATTTTTTGTCATTAACTTTACAAAAGAACTCAAATTAGTCGTTGAATTATCAAAATATCAGTAAATTTACTTTCTGACGTATATCGATCTTAAACTATTTTTACAATAAATTATATCTTTTAGATAACTTTTGATGATTCGATAATTAATTTTAATTTTTTACTAAATCATATATTTTCTTAGAGTAAAATAATAGTTTAACTAAAAATTTATACCTTAATCGCATGGAATTAAGAAATTAGACATAGCGAATACATAAGTGTGTTACTAGTTTTCTATATATATATATATATAGTGTTGGTAAGTTTGCAATTATTAATTTGGTGTCATTTAATAATTCAAAAACTATATCTATGGTGACACGTGGAGACATGGGCCGAAGGAATTCTTCTTTTGACAAGTTTGTTGTTTTCTTGTCATCTGCATAATTCAGCAGAGAAATTGTGGATTCAGATTTAAAAGGCTTTAACATTTATATATGCAGATAGAGATATAGCTTTAACATTTAGAATCTTGTGATGTGCTCTCTTTCTTTCACTGGTCATTACATTACACCTTTTTTTCCCTTTTTAACTTCCAAAAGCAAGATATAGAAAACATATGCTTCCACTTCTAAAACAGGTTTTTTATCATTTCACTGTCACACACACACAAAACAAAGAATTGCAAAAGCAAGAACACTCTTTAACTAAATTCTTAGCATTACACAGCATCAAACCTGAGCTAGAATCCAAATCCCAAATTTCACTTCCCAACAAGACTTCCATCATTTTCTCACACAAATTCTCTCTTAAGAATCAGTGTAAAAACAACTCAGTAAAAATGAAAAATGAAAGTACCAAAATGAAGCAGAGAAAGATAGGCTATGATTTGAAAGAGAAAAAGAATATGCCATTTTTAATAGCTTGGAAACTCACAGAAGTATTGCTTTTGCAGAAAATACAGACTCCTTTCCTTTGCTATCATAACTGTCACTACTTGCACACCACGTAATTATAACTACTACATACACACGTTAATTCTTTATCTCTTTATTAACTAACCTCTTCTTTTTTCTACTTATACATCTAATAACAATAACTTTAATACGTATTCAAAATTCCAAACACCATATATATAATACTAATTGTTTATAGAATGCTATATGGTAGATCATGCAATTAGACCTAAATATATAATTTAGTTGTAAAATTTATATTGGTTGAACTTTTATTTGTATTATTGTTTAGTTGGGATTTTTAACCTTTAGGCCTTTTAAATTATTATCCATTATTAACTCTATATATGTAGTCTAATGGAGACATTTAAAATTAAACCCAATGAATGAAAAATAATATTTTTAATTATTTGTTAGTTAGTTTTCTCTCTTTCTTAGTTTAGAACCCTATTTTCATAATCTTGGCTATCAATATTATATGTTAAACGAGTAAATATTTTTTCATGAATGCATGTTGTGTCTAAATGGTAAAATCACGATGATGGTTGACGCTAAAATTCGCAAGTTCTCTAACATACATAAAAGGTCAATGTTTCATATCACTCTAAAATTGGTTCATTTATCTTGCTACATCAATCTAATGCATAGCATCCATAATTTTACTCGAGGAAATTTAAAACAAAATTTTAAATGTGATCTAGGTAAAGATCAAGGGTTAAAATCACGGTCTTGTTGAAAGTCGTGTTTTAATGCCAATTACAACAAAGGAGACATCAAAAACTATATAATGGTGTGTTAAGATTGTGACTACCAACATTTTTTTAAATTTAGTTGCGACTTTGACATAAATATTTTGATACTTCCACGTGACAACCAAATGCGACTAAATATATAATAGTCGTATTTGATTGCAACTTTCTCTACAATATCAAAAATGTAACATACATGAAGAGTGGTCTCACTTTAAACTTTGATGTAAATATTTTTTTAATTCATTGGATATAAATATCTTAATATAAGTTAATTTTGAGTATTTATGATTAATATTAGAGAGACACTTTACATATCTTAATTATTTGAACAATCACATGACATTAATAAACTTTTTCCAAGTCTCTAAAAACAAAAACCAACAAAAAAAACAAAAGAAAACCTATTAAAAAAAACTGAAAACAGAAAAAAAGGGAATGAAAACGAGGTGATTATGATGATCACATTTCACAGTGCTGCAACTCTGTTAATGCATGATTCTTCGATCCAACCCACGACGTCGTTTCGACCTATCATTACAACTACTCGATCTATCCACCAAAGACCTCAACGAGTTCTGAAGGAAATGAATCGATTCAATGCTATGTTCTTTATGATCAGCAGCAACCACAAGAACGTTACGCGTTCTTCCACCAAGTGTAGCCATTTCAGCTTTTAGAGTTTTCAAGTGAAGAGACTTCAGGATATCCACGAGGTCCGGTATTAGATCGGACCGATCCTCGCAACATAAGGAGGCTTTGAAAATGACTCTGCTGTCGCCGGTGTAGTCACCACCAGTCGAGAGGACGGTTATCTCGTCGGTTTCTGATGGAACGGTTTCTAGTTTTGTGATTTCGGATGTTTGTTGTTTTAGTTCTTTCACTCGTTGGACTACTTTCGCGAGGAGAGAAGCTTTGTCAGTCTGAATCAACGAACACAAAATATAAAAAAAAAAAAAATTAAAGGAACATACATTTACACAATGATATAGATAATAATTTTAAAAAATAAATTAATGTATCAGTGTCTTAACGGTATATGTTTATTATTGTGACTCGCTTTTAAGTTATGTAAATAGAAATAATATTTATCTTATTATAAAATTGAGGGTTTCTTTTATTGGAAGGTTCTCTACTAAAACCTTCATATTTTTAGAAATGTACTTCCAAATGATTAAAGTTGTCTCCAAGCGTCTATTCACCAAAAAAAAGTCATTTAGTTTAGTTATATTTGGAGTGGGAAAGTATCCACCTTAACTAAAACTTAATTGATTTTTATTGCTGAATCGATTTTGAGGGTAGAATTTGAACTTTGATAGAAAGAATTCTTAATTTCGATTTTATTTACCTTTAAATTAAATTGAAGGGTTTGAAACTCTACAAAAAATATGAAACGGAAGTGACTAAGGAAATTAATTAGTTTCATGAAAAATAATTAAGGACCTAGAGTTTATTTTTTATTTTCATTTTCATTCATTACACTAGTAGTAAAGTAACTGTTTCATGTGGTGTAAAAAAAAGTAATGGTTTAATGTTGCGAATTTAAATACTATAGTTAAAGTGAAATAGCGGTTAAAAATATTAGATCTCGTTAAATCTAACGGTGGTCGCGGCTGCTGAACCCTAAGATCCAATTTTGTGTAAAGAATAGTTATTTAGTCAACTAATACACACAACAAAGACAAATTTGTTTTCTATGCAACAAAGTGAGAAGGACAAATTGTCTAATCCAAAATTATCAATGATTATTTTTTCAAACTCTTCTATTTAACAAATAATTTTTTTTTTATAAACTTAACTATTTGAAAAAAAAATTAATGAAAATATTGTAACCTTGGAATTGCAAGGGAGAAGAGTGCGAAGATGGTCAAGATGTGAATTGATTCTCTCCCTCCTTCTCTTCTCAGCTTCCTTATGGTTCTTCATAGCAGCCAGAGCTCTTTGTTGCTGGGAGGGTGTATCCGTAATTTCAGAAAGTTCTAATGAAGTAGAGAAACTTTGGTGCATCATAGTGTTAGGTGGGGAGTAGTCAAAGAATGAAGGGTTGTTGGCAGCAAGGAATTGGAAGAGTTGGGAGTTTTCCATCTCAAACTGATGAATGTGTTGGTGAAGCATTGTGAAAGATAAAAATAAAAAGGAAGGGTATATAGGTAGATATTACTAGTGCTAGAGTTTTGAGTAGTGTAATTTTTGTGGTGGTGAACGTGAACAAGGTAGTGATGCTTATGATTGCACTTTTTGACTCACCCTATAATTAAAGGATTCCACTGTGCATGCCTTATGTTAGTTGAATTTTTCAAGTTTCAAACCCAAATTGCCACTATATTGCCTTTCGGTGCCCTTTTCTTTCTTTATTTATATTTCGTATATTCTTAAATTTAGAAAAGGAGGGAGGAATTAGTATCAGTATGTATGTTAATTGTGTTCTTTTGTGGATACATTTTATCGTTTCTTGTGTTAATTTAACCATTTCAATTACACGTGTCACCAGCCCCACTCATCATACACCCTAATATACCAGGAACAATAAAGGAGTTAAATTAATTGTATCACTCATTTAATAATATTAGATCGTATTAAAAGTAATCATTTGATTATATTGAATATATCTATAAAATTTAACATTAATTTATAGTTATTTTTTATGTAAGTAACATGCATTACGATGTTAATTAACATCAATGATGTAGTAGTTGTTATTAAGTAAAGATCAGTGTAGGGTATAATGTATATATTTTGCGAACAAATATTTCTAATGTATATGAATGTGTTTAATTTTGATTTTGCATCTTTAAAAATATTTAGTAATAATTTTTTTCAGAAAAATATCTGGTAATATCAATTAAGGGTGTATAGTGTTGGAATATTTATATTAAATAATTTTATATTCTAATAATATTATGTGGGTATGTATTTTCTATCATAATTATATTAGTTATTAGTTAATAAGTATTGAAATGTGATCGTGTTAAGATAAAGGCTAAATAAATTTCTTATTAAATAATTATGGGTGGATGTTAGATGACTTATTTGAGAATAAGGGATACTCAAGTGGCCATCACTTTAAACATATATAGACTATCGTCTTCAGTATGGTACACACAACGAATAACATATTTTCTCTACCTTAAAAGTGTTCAAGGCATTATGAACTAAGGAAGAACCACAAACCAATGAAAGTTCGTCATTCGTCTCTCTCCATTGAAATTTAATCATTAAATTCACCAAATAGAGAATTAAACATATAAATAAATAAAAATATGTATAGTCTGAATTTGATTATAGGAAAGGAATGAATAAATGTTAACCAAAAAATGCTTAAATATGTATAGTCGCAATTAGATCAAATCAATAATTCCCTGTGACATTTACAGACTAACCCAATTCACTTCTTGACCTTTACCCAAGAAAACGCTGTTTGGCCGAACAAAACACTTTAGTTACGTCGTAGTATGAAGCGTGAAAAACTAAAAGTAACATCGTGGGGATGTAGCTCAGATGGTAGAGCGCTCGCTTAGCATGCGAGAGGTACGGGGATCGATACCCCGCATCTCCAAATTCGTTATTATTATTTTTTAAACTGCATTATTTCACAAGTACACGCTCTATACTTTTATCATTAGCGTGTTTTTTTTCTTGTAAAAAATCAAGCTTTTTTTATACAAAACGGAAACACTTTTATCATTAGGTTTTTCCATTGAAGACTGGTATCATTAGTTTTTTTATAAAAAAAAAAACGAACTTTATCATTCGCTATTTTTAGCCAATTTTAATGTTCTGCATTATTTCAATACTAAGTTAGCTTTTGGATTGAGTCAAAAAAAAAGTTAACTTTTGTAGACTTTTGAAGTTCTTTATTGTGTTTATATTTATCCTCATCAATTTGAAGTTCTTCATTATATACTTTTAGTCTTTTATTTTATCATCGAACTTATTTTTAATATTTATGTCAACCTCATAAAACCTGATATTTAATATTAGTGGAGACTAAATTGCAAATCAAAGCAATGTAGCAATGTTATGTTCTTTGGTATTTGAGGGAGTATTATATTTTGTATGGTATGTGCAAACATGTAAATAGGCATATTCGATTGGAGCAAGGAATAAGAGAACGAAAGGTAAAAGGAGGAATGGTGATTCTGATATTATTACGGCTTCCTATGAATTATAATTCTGATATTTTTTATTTGTAACTGATTTTGACAGTCATTTGTAACATTGTGTTGGTATCTCTTGTACCGGTTATGGTTGATGAAATAAAAGAATTTTTTTTGTCCTTTTAAAGAAGACAATGTCAAATTGATGATATGAAAGAAATGACCTCTGCCTCTGTCATAGGTAATTTGTACAAGGTAAAATATAAGAGTTACAATTTTTGTTTTAATTTGATTTTAGCAACAACGAATCAGAGCAGGGCCGTACAGCCCAATAGCATCGCAGCCCCAGTCAGAAGTGTCTCAATTTTTTTTTTATAATATAATAAAATGAAGGTGTTTTTGGTTTAAATATATTTTAATTATTATAAAATTATAAGATTTTAAGTTTGGTCTTTAAATTTATTTTTTGATTTCTATTATAATTTTATAAAACTAAAAATATCATTTTTTTTAAAATATTTTTTTTAAATAAAGACTAAAAGAGAAAAAAAAAATTCATAGACTAAAATGTTGAAATTTTAATCATAGGGACTAAATTTTTTTTTTATTTAAATTTTATAGAAACTAATATTTATTTTAGTTCTTTTTTTGAATTATTAAAATTACATTTTTTTTAATTAAAATTTTAATTTTTAAAATTAAAACAAAACGTTTAAAATGTATAAGACGCTTAACGAAAACAAGAGTTAATTAATCGATACTTAAAACTTTAGGTACTTGGAATGTTGTATTTAATTATTGATTTATCAATATGACGTGTGCAAATACCATGTAATACAACAGATCCGTCTTTAACACAGTGGAAATATAAGAACAACAAGAACAAAAAATATGATTGGAGATTTAACCCCATTACCTAACTAAGTCAGGAAGAAGTAATAGGAATCGTGGAGAGATTGCGAGCAAAAATAATGGGCACATTAGACAACTAATCGTTTATTGAGTAATGCTCAACGAAACTTGGTTGAGGTAGTTTAAAAATAGATTTTTCATATAAACCTTCTCACAGCTAAAAACAATTAATAAGTCGGAGTAAAAGATCATGGTGCCTATTATCATGTGCATAAAGGGGCAAATTAGATTACTTACACTAAAACTAAAACAATTTGACCTATTGAACGTGTGAGGGATTCTTTCTTACTAGCTTATTTACAAGTTAATACCACACATTATTATATATAAATGTTTTAAAGTTTGCAAAATCAATTTTATATTGGACTTATAGCTTTTGAAATATCTCACATGCACTAAAAAAATAATCAACTATCTAGTTTAGTGATAACATTTTGACCATATAACTTTTAACATACATAATTCAAATCCCCCTATACACATGATTGTAAAATGTATATTTTGTATGCTTCACTAAAGTTACAAATAAAATTTATAAATTTATGGATCGGAAATTGGGAACAAGTTTTTATTTCATCTATGGTTTATACAATAAAATATATTCAAAAGGCATGTTAAAAACCAATACTCATACATATTTGAACTAACTAAAATGTATGTCTTTTAATTAATTGACAAATGACAAATATTTATCATGTACATATTATTATAAATTTAATTATAACGTGTACATTTTATCAAATGTACGAATGTGACTCAATATCGATCATTTATATAAAAGCATGGTCGAAGTTATAATAGACTAATTACAATTTACCAGACAAATAATATATTAGAAAAATCTTTGATACTTATGTATTAGAAGCTTTTGTTTAGAACTTGGGTGAGGCACATACATATAGTGACTGATGTATTTTGTATCAAACAATTAAATTGATAATAAAAAATCCCCTCTATAATTTTTTATTGGTTGGATGATCGTGAATTTATATAATTTAATGCGCAAGAATTAACAAAAATGTTTTTCACGTTAAATTTGTTAATAATGTGCATTAACTTTTTAAGACTATCTTTCAATTATTAAGAGATAAGTAGTTGGTCTTTAAATTCTTTACATTTAATTAATGGTATTTTATGAAAAACTAACTAAAACTGCTTGTAATTTGAATAGGGTCTTATGTAAATGAACATTTTTTTACAAGGGAGTTTTACGTATAAAGACAAAGGTAGTATTATAGTTTAAAATAACAATTTAGAAGATATTGATATGACGATATAATCAAAGTGACAGCAAAACTTGAAATCTAAACATTATTTTAAAATATTCTATTGTGCATTATAAAATACATAAACTGATAGACTTGTATGTTTAATCATCAAAATTCTCTTAAACAATAGCATATGAGGTGAGGTAAATTTCATGAACAAAATAATATATCAAATTAGAGGACCTAGTACATTATGTAGATGTGTGTAGCTTCACCTATAGTCTTTTATGCAGTTATAATATTATTGGATACACGCTTTTTTATTATAGTGACAAATTTGTTGAGGATGTGGATAGATATTGGTTAAGCATGCTTTCAAAGTGATAGGCCAATTTGCAATGTATCACTTATCAACGTTTATGGTTTTAAACTTATTTCATATATGATATATCATTGATAGTAGAACCTAAAGATTGGAGAGAAAATCTAAGAGGAAAGGTAAATAAGTGTGTGTGTGTGATGAAAATGGATAAATGGAAAGAAGGAGGAAACAACTCACATAATTTATAAATGTAGACAATGATATGAATTTGATTCTCAATTAATTTTGTTATATTATTAAATAAGCATTGATATTGCGAATGAGTGATGTTTTTTCTTTTAGTCACGAACGAGTGGTGCTATATCACTATTTTTGTTATTTTGTGGAAATAATATAATTATTTTAAAAAAATTAATTAAAACCAAATAATAGTGTTTTCATCTTTTTTGCATTTATATGTACTTAGTAGTGCTTGTTTAAAGGAAGAAAATAAAGCACCTCAGAAAAATATATCTTATGTTATAGGGCTGAAAATATTTTTAAATTGCAAGCAGATTGTTTTGAAACAAGATCCCTTCTAATTCTGGACATTTTTTCAGGCAACCCGATATAAATGGGCAATGGTTGGAGTGCGGTTCTAGGTCCATATAAGTGGGCTTTCAATTGCATTCCTGATTCATTGATGAACTGTGTTATAGAATGAATACCTCACTTTTGATCCCTAAAAAATATAATCAATACCTTATTTGTTGATAAAAACAAAAATGAATACCTCAAAATAAGTAATATTTTAAGAATCTGATTGTTACATATACCGTCTAAATATTCAATTTTTAAATTTTAAAAAAAATGTTTTTGAATTATTTTGATTGTATTTGTCTAAAAATTTAAAGAGTCATACTTTAATCAAGTGAGTAGTTAGTGTTTTAGATTAGGCTAAATCCGTCTGAATCGACTAAACTAGACATCAATGATAAGGGTTTAACTCCAAACGACGATAGTCCCTTTAAAAATGGAAACTATAGGATCATTGATTTGCTTATTGCAACGAAATATATGCACTTAGGTATCGTCCCCATCATATAGCGTTCATTCCTTAAGAAGCAAGGTACACACCATTTTTATTATCTCACCTTGAATTTCTTACTTGGTCATCAAGTATTTATAAATATACCGCCCATTAAAAATTGATCTTTGTCATTATTAATCATTTAGTGAGTAGTTCTGACCATCAACCTTTGCTAAATAAATTAATAGTTTATATATTATATGCAATTATGCACATACATATCAAATAGTGGCCGTTAAATATCAACTCTTGATTTTCTATCTTTTCTGATTACTCCCTTTAGATAATTAAATTAATTTTGAATTAATTAAGTTTTTATAATAAAAAATATGATGAAAATAAAATATTTTTAGTTTTATTTATAAATTAAATTAAATTAGGAACATTTGTGTGTCAAATCCCCTACACATAATGTGTTTCTCACTTTTTTTCTTTCTATTCTACTGGTAAAAGACTCGAGCATTTGCCCGTGTTTGTGTATAGTTATTTGAATAAACTACTATTCTATCATTTGAAAGTATAGAACTTTGTCATTATGTCTATGAAACATCAAAATTAATCATTAAAATAGTCATTGTAAGATACAACATACTATCATAAAAGTCTTTAAAAGATACAATTTACTGTCAAAATAATCAATAATTATTATAATGTCATGGACTAAACTTACTATCATATTGATTATTCGAGTATTAATTTGAATTTTTTGTTGAGTTAGACACCAAAATGAATGTCTTATACTTTCAAATACTAAAATGGTGGTTTTTCCATAATTTTTTTTAATGTATTATAATTGTTCTGATTTTTATATAGACGATATTAAAAATATATTAATTTTATATAATTTTTTAATGACAAATATTTATCTCATGTATGATTGTAATAATAGATTTTAATTAATAATTATAATTATTCTCATTTGATTCAGAAGATATAAAAAAATCAAATATGTATCATTTGTTATATTTACGAGTGGTAAATATTTGTCATGTATCATTGATAAATATGCATCCCTTAGTTTTT
>JBBPBP010000003.1:49494028-49520274 GCA_037974735.1 Cicer chorassanicum | reverse complement strand
GTATGGTTGATGGTAAGTATAAAACTTTTTATATTAATGGTATAATCATAAAATCATTTATTTATTTATACTTGTTCTACTACGTATATATTTTCGAATAAAATATAAATAAAAATAATAGTCGAAAAACTGATAATTATTTTACAAATTTATTACATTTACTGCAATAAATGATTTCTTGTATTATTTTCTGTAAAGTTCGTATTTTATGAGTTTAGAGAGTTGTTTATCATTATAGTGATAGTTTAAGGGCATTCTTAGAGAATCAAATCATTTTTCAAACAAATGAAACACCTTAGGATTTTGCAAGAATTATTCCGTGTTTAAATTAAAATATATTTGATTTGTTATCTTTATCTTTATCCCTTATTTATAATTTCAGTTAATTCAAACACTAAATTCACTAAATCTTAACTCTCTAAGTCCAAATTCCCTGCAAACACATGAACAAAGAGTTGAATTGTAATTATGGACACTATTTTTTTTAAACACGTAAGATTTCCAAGATTCATTTTATTAAAAGAAAACATAAATATGAATATATATTTTGTAAATGCATATTAAGAAAAATTCCTACAAATCAATTAATATAGCATAAGACTCTATGTTACATATACAAAACTTTTTATGTAATACTTGCAATACTATACTTTATGCCACAAGTGTTTCATAAATTTATTTTTGCATCAATCCATTAATGAAGTACACATAATAAAGACAGTCACTGAAAAAATATCAATTAATGAAGTGCAAAACCCTGTGACACCCACAAAACTCTTTGTAATATGCTTGTTGTGTAATATACCACATGTGCACCATGAAACTGTTTTTTGCACTAATCCTGAATACAAAATAAAGATAACTAATGACAAATCAATGAATGCACCAAAAGACTCTATGCAACACGTGCAAAACTCTATATTTTGTTTATAATGAAAGGCTCCTAAGACACCGGTGCATCAATAAACTACTTTTGACACAAATCATGGAAATGTGTGAGTAATGCATAAGTGATCTCCTACTTATACTCTTCATCTCAATTAATAGTTTTAATTCCTCCAAATATTTGCATTTTTGAAACTATTGTCTCATCCATTCTCAAAGAGTCTTTATTCTCAATCATCCGAATGAGGAAATATATAATAGATATGCAATGCATTATAGTCTTACAATTATTTTAATTTTGTATCCTAAAATTTTGATCAAATTGTTAGATAATTTTTTACACAAAAACTTGTTTACACTCAATTCACCGCTACATCACAAGGGTGAACACATTGTTGTAAAATTTGAATGGCACAAATCACATAAAAAATTTAAGAGAACGTCATTATCAAGCAACTTATTTATTTTCTGCTTTAATATATATATTTTTAAAATTATACAACTTACCCAATATTATTAATTATATTATCCAATCTAAAATATTAATGCATTTGTTATTAATTATTAAACAAAAAGAGCATTTATTTTATTAAAAAAACAAAAAAGCGGTAAAAAATTTAACAATAAAAAACTTATTTATTATTGAAATCTATTTTTTTATTTTATTTTTTAATGTGTACTCTAGGGGGTCTTAACTTTTAAGGGCACGAGGAAAGTCGGACTCTCAATATTTACTTCGTTAAAAGACATTTTTAAAGGAGCTAAAATTGCCAAATTTTTAAATTTTGGAGTCAAAACACATTTTAATTAATTAATTTATATTTATTGAATTGTATATATTAATTTATGTGTTGATTACAATTTTTAGGATCGGGTAAATTAAATGTTCTCTCTCAATTATGGATATACAATCATTAAGTACAATCAAAATAAAACATTTTCAAAATAAAACGACGGTCAAATTGCTGAAAACTGAAATAGAGTTGAATTCCATCGATTTTAAGGTAGATTATTTTTTTATTGGTTAAGAATTGTTGTACCATAACACAACAACATCGAACTGCCGTCAATTTTATAAATCTTCTATTTTTTATTGACTAAATTTATATATTTAAAAAGTAAAAAAATTTGTAATTATTAAGGTCTAAATAAGAAAGTCTTAAAGCTAAAAAAACCTTAAAATTATGTGGGTTAATTGGGAGTTATGAGCTTAATTTTTAAGATTTATCTTTTGATTTTTGTTTCAAAAAAAATTTCTAAATTCTTTTTATGAAAATTATTATTTTTTCTTAAAATTTTTTAATAAAAAAAGATTCACGATATTTTTTTACTTTTTTCTTAAAAAAAATTTGATTCGAGAAAAATAATTTTTTTTATTTTTCTCACAAATTTTTTCAATAAAAAGATAATTTAAAAAAAGAATGATTTTTCCTAAGAAACAATGTTTTAAATTTTATTGCGATATTTTTATAAGAAAAATAAATTTTGAAATTTTTTGAAAAAAAAGTAAATTAACAAAACACTTGACTCATGAGTCCCTCGCTTAAACTAATAAAAACTAATAAAATAATAGGTCAAATTTTAAAAAATTATTTTAATAGATGACATAATATTATTAACTTAATAGAAGATTTTTAACGAGGTTTTGAACTTTAATACTTAATTGACGGATCTAATTAGCAATACGAAACCTTTACGACGAATCTGTGTTGGAGATAGGCACTCTAAAGGCAAGGACTTGTAATGCAAATATTGTTGCCTAACAAATGTGAGTCAGAAATTTCATATCTTTTAAAGAAAAGTGAAAATTGAGCTATGAAATAATCTATACAAGAGAAGTAGATAAAAAAATATTAAATTAGTGTGGGATTTATTATTTTCTCTTCTTTTTAACTTTGTGAAGAAAGAAAGGAGAAGTGGGATTTTTTTTCTCATATATCTTTTTATTTTTTTGAAAAACAAAATTCCAATATATATAATATACAAAAATGTTATATTATTTTGATAGAGGTCGAGATCGTATGACAGATAAATGACCACTTCATTCAGCATTACGTGGATGTGACCATATATGTATTATTATTATTATTATTATTATTATTATTATTATTATTATTATTATTATATAAAAATATATTAAATTAATAAACAAAAATAATAAAAACTAATTTATATTAATAAAATCTAATAAAATACATTACATGAAGAAAAAAAAACATCAAAATTTGATTAACAATGTCCACTTAAATATCTTCTGGTTCAACATATAGACTAAAGCTTGTTTTGATTGATCTTCGTCATAGTTTTCAATTATTGAAGGTGTATGCAACTCAAATCATTGATAATTTGTGTGTGAAATAGAGCTACCGCCACCTGTCTTCATATTGAGGTCTGTATTTCTGCCACTAACGAAACATAATGCTAAGTCAACATTTTCTGGAGGTGTATGTAGATGTGGGGGTGGTTAAGCATAATATGAAACTTTTGTATAGGTTTGTAAGTGCGGTGGCGGTGGACTATAATATGAAATGTATGATTTGCTATGTAGGTGGTGCGAGAATGAAGACGATTATGTCATTTGGTGTATAGTTTGTTCTTTTGGGATTGAGTGGACACGAGGATATGCTAACGGATTCAAACGTGAATTACATAGATATTGTTAGACAACAAATAAATATTTTATTGTATAACCTCGAGATAGAGAGATGTGGTAGTAGCTATAATCTACACACAAATTATCAAGAATTTGATGTGTACGCACCTTCAATAATTAAAAACGACGACGACGATGATGATCAACCAAAACAACATCAAGTCGTTCAAAGGATTAGATCAATTTGACGACAGTTTAAATGTTAAATTAATGAATATTTAAGTAGACATAATTGATTAAACTTTGATGTATTTTTTGTCGGTTAATATATTTTATTGGATTTTATTTATATAAATTAATTTTTTAATTATATTTATTAAAAAAATAATAATGTATACTACCAGATCCTCAAAATGGGACTTCATGAAAGAAATATGAAAAAAAAAATACAGAGAAATGCTCGTAGCTTGTTTGATTCACATCCAAAAACTTCTGTTTTAGTATTTTAAAAACTAAAAAACTTGTTTGAATTACTTATTTTTAAAAACTATTTTTAATATTATACTTTTTAAAGCTAAAAAGCAAAACAGATAAATGATGTTTTACTTTTCATTTTTAATTTTTCTATTTTTTTAGTCAAAAACTGTTTTAAACATTTAGAATTGTCAAACATATGTTTTTTAAAAACAATTTTTTAAAATTTATTTATAAATAATTTTCAAATCTAAAAAATAAAAACACAATAGAAGAAACTTCGATTTTGATTTTGATTTTATTTTTCTTTTTGTTTTGGATTTCTAACCTTCTTTATGACTCTCTCTGCACCATAAGAAAAAAACTCGCATGTATTATATTTTACGCATTATCACTTTTATTTTTGTGACAGATTTTTCTTCTTTTAAACTATGACACTTCTTAACAATAAATATCTTACATTTTTTTTAATATTTTCTTTTTCACATTCAGTTGTTCCGTATGGTTTGTTTGAACAAATGCTTAACCGATATAAAAGAATTTAGAATATTTTATTTTAATTAACTAATTAAAATAACAATCTTCAGACATTAAGATTAATTAAAATCAATGAAGTTATATATTTTTTAATTGTTAG
Source organism: Cicer chorassanicum (assembly GCA_037974735.1). Lineage (NCBI taxonomy): Eukaryota > Viridiplantae > Streptophyta > Magnoliopsida > Fabales > Fabaceae > Cicer > Cicer chorassanicum. Next base: position 49,515,685 of record JBBPBP010000003.1, on the reverse strand, counting down.
ATTTCATAAAAATAAAAAATAATAATTAATTTAGAATTAATTTAAAAATTTGAAGAACATTCTTATACTTTCAAAATTAAATAAATTTTTTTTTCCTTCTCTTTCTCTCATTATCAGCAATAATTTAGTTATTCCCTATGTTTCATTTCTTACTCATTTTTGGTAATCTCTCACTTATTTTTCTCATTTCCCTTACTTATTTAATTATTCTTACTTATATTTCTCATGACCTAGAAATATTAATTGGGAATGACATGAGAGTAAAATATGGAGTGGAGTGGTGGAGTATTATGCAGTGCAGCAGAGACGATCTTTATGATAGGCGGCGCCGCTACTATTTAACAGGGAGCTCTTAAGATATTGTCGCGTTAAATTAAATTAAAATAAAATAAAATAATAATAGTGGCGTAGTACAATTACTACTTGCTTCCACTGTTTTGCATTTGCATCTTGTTGAAGTCCAAAACGACTGCGTTGTTGACACGTTTTAGTTTTCATTCTGCACGCACGCAATTGGCTGCCCTGTCATTTTCACTGTCTCCCTTCCAATCGACACACTCTCGCTCCCTTCCACCTCCTCTCTTCACACGCTTTTTTTCTTTTTTGATTTAAATATTACTCTTATGTAAGTAATTTTATGTAAATAATAAATGGTCTGATAACTTAGATATGGGACTACATTTATTTCAATTTTTGTATAAAAAAAACATTTATTTTGGTTCCAGCCACAAGTACCCACGGAGAAATTAATTTGAAGCAGAAAGTTCAATGGTTTCTTTTATTAGAAATTTTAATGGCATTGAATGTGACTGTGTAAAGGAATGTGAATAGTACTATCAATAATAATAATATTACATGAGTGTGACGTATTAGTGTTACGGACACAAGCAATATCATTATCAAGCATGGTTGTATTTTTTTTTGGTAAACCCGTATCAAACATAATAGTATGAGCTTAAAGCCAGAAATTGTGACACAGGATTAGCCACTGACTTAGATGTTTCTGACCTATGGTAATTGCCGAATGGAAAAAGCAATATGCGCGCGAGCATAGAGAAATAGAGAATTGCTTTTTGTTCTTCTTTTCTTGCAACGCACTCCGTCTAATCACAAAAGCCAAAGTTATTTGTTACTGTCGGCTCTTTCATCATATGCCTACTCTACCATATTATGTCAATCCAAAAACACGTTAATATGTATTTTCTGATCATGATACTACCTCCATCCTCGATCTTTCATCTTTTAAATATTTTATTTTTTTCAAAACTTTTATTCTTTCAGAAAATTAAAAATAAAATGAATCATGTCTTTTAGTTTTTATAAAAGTATTTAATTAATTTTATTTTTATTTAATGAATAAAAAATATTAAAAACTAAACTTATGTAAATTTAATATTTTTAATATATGTGTTTAAAGTTAAAACAACTGTGTTTCAGAGATGAGAGTAACAAATAGTTATTTCTTAAATAATTACCACTACTTTTATCCAGTTTTGCCTTCAAACAAAAAGTAGTTTTTATTTGCAACTAAAGAAAGCAAGGGCACGTTCGTTAATGTTTAATTAATAATTAATACATTTAAATTTATTTTGCTTTATTTTTGTTTCTATAAATAATTTGGTGAAAAACTTATATACATTAGTGCGGAGAAAGAGGATATTTTAAGTCAAACTTGCATTTTAATATATTGAAATGTTCTTTAAACTATTATATAAACTGTATTTACAAAATTTATTTAGCTTTATTTTAATATATATTTTTTAAAATAACTCGTCCCTAAATATTTAAAAAATACTTTATTTTCTCCTAAAAAATACTTTCTTTTTACATAAAAATAAATTTAATTAAGCAGCTGAAATAAAATATGAAATACAAATATGCCAATATTTAATATATAGATCAAGTCAGGATCTAAAGCAAAACCATCTAAATGATATGATTGATAAAAACATTAACAACCAATTTAACACGGCTTATAGAAAATGAAAGAAAATAATTACTAATCTTTTGACAACCAACCATTACTAAGTGAAAATATCACAAACTCAGTGTGTTTTGCAATATCAGAATTTGAAAGTGCATCAAAACATCCAATAGCTACTGCCATTACTATGTTGCGTCGAAGAATTTTTTCCTTTAAAGTTGATTTTGGTTTTAGCATTATCAAATAAAGATAAAACAAAACCTATTTTTTCATCTCAACTATGATTGATTATATTTTCAAACCATTGAATAAAAGAAAAATTGGTTCAAAAAGAACACTCAAATAAGATTGAAACCATATATATTTTGATCAAATATAGTCTTTAAAAAGGTGGCCAATATTTTTCTCGTTCTAATTACATATAAAATAAAAAAGACTCCATCATCATTATATTTGGAGAAGATGCTTTTAGTTGGACAACCATTTCTCAAAATCCGTCGAACCAAATAATCATTTTTAGGACCAAATTTCTGAATGCGTTTGAATTAATACATTTTTTACAATATGTTTGGTTTGAAAAATTAATTGAAAAGAAGTGAAAAAAAATAGGGAAAGAGTGATTTGTTAGTTCTTTTATACTGAGAAATAAAATATAAAAAGAAAACTTATCAAAAAACATACATTTTAAAATATAACTTGCATATATTTTGAGAAAAAAATTACATACATTTCCCAATTAAAATGAGACAATCAAAAAAGTTATTTTTTTACTGACATAAATTTAAAATAAGAGAATCATGTCACATTTTAAAATAGATAAAATTTTAAGTTTTATTGATCATTTACAGCACATTTACATTTAATCTATTATGATTACATTTGTGGGGAGCAAAAAGTGAATCTTATTTATTGTATTTATAATTTTATACTATAACAAAATATGACCGTTAATCTCATATTATTGAAAATTTACGACGATAAATATTTTCAATAATAAATATGGTATAATGTCGTAAAATGTTATTTTACTTTACACCGATAATAATAATAATTTGCTATCATGTCAAAGAATAGTAAACTTTCTTTTTTTCAATAGTTATTTAATGTATTCGCAATCGTTATTGATTATCAATATAATCATTTCACATTTGCAGCACATTGTCATTTAATGTCATATTTGTTTTGGTTAAATTGTTGTTTTGTTCTTTTAAGTTATTTTTAATTTTTAATTTTGGTTTTTTAAAGGGTCAAAGTAAAAATTAAAAATAATTTAGAGGATTAAAAGTGTGATTTAATTTATTTTTCAATAATTTTATAATTTAATATATTATTATAATTAAAATATTTTAAAGTTAATTCTACCTTATAATTAGACAAAATTTAGTGTTAAAATTCTCTCCAATTTTTCATCTGCAAAACCAACAGTCGATTGGTTATGTTTATAGATAGGGCTGTGCAAAAAATCCGGTTATATGGCCCAAATCCAAAACCGCATCCAAATCCATTTTAAATATCCGGTTAAAATCACATGGTTATAATCCTGTTTATTTATAAACCGGTTGGATACCCACTTATGTTTTATATTTGGATTTGGTTATTATCCGGTTTTTATCCACTCAATTCACAAAAATCCTAAATCTCAAAAACTTTAAAACGATTATGATTTTGCCATCACCCCATCGACATTCCACCTTTAGGCAGCGTTTTCCGACAATTTATTACTAACTTCATTTAATCAATTATTTATTACTAGAGTTGTAAAAAAACCCTAAACTCCAAAGTCTCCTTAATTTTTTTTTTTTACTAAGCCCCTAATATTAAGTCAATTTTTTTAAAATCCCGACTCATTATTTCATTATTTTTTGTGGGTTTAAAGGAGGGGACTCATAGGCCCCCAATATTTTGTTAATTTTGAGAAATTCTTTTGAAAAAATTTTCAAATTTATTTTTTTCGAAAAAAATAAAAAAACTTTTTTTTTCTCATAAAATTTTAAATCGAATTTTTTAAAAAATTTGGTGAGAAAAGTTTAAAAAAAATTTATCGAAAAAATCAATTTTTTTTCTCGAATTAAAAAAATTGTAAATTATTTTTTATCGAAAAAAATCAAAAAAATTTTATCAAAAAATTTTAAGAAAAATCAAAAAAAATTATTTCACGAAAAAAAATAAAAACCAATTTTAAAATTGAATTTTTCGAAACCGGTTGATTAATTAAAAACCGGTTATTTAACCATAACCAATTTTACAATTGGTTTCATAACCAATTTTAAACCAAATAATGAATTTGGTTATAAATCTAAATCCATATATTGGTTTTAAAATGGATATGGTTTAGTTTTTTTAAAAAAACCAACCATGCACAGCCCTATTTATAGGTGGGAATAGGCCAGGTCAGACTTAAAAATGTCCAAATCTTGCCTACAATTAATTTTTTGCCCTAAGTCTGGCCTACAACCTATCGTAGGTTTTTTTTTTTCGGTCTGACCTTGCTTTTTTTTTTTTTAAAACATTGTTTTGCCTGAAAGCCTATTTCACATTAAAACATTTAAATAGTATTTTTTTTTTTAAAAAATAAGCTAAACTAGACCTTTTTATATAACCAAATAATAAAAAATTATAACTAGCAAGTATGCAACAACCTTCTAAACAAATAAAGAAACAAAATGAACTCATAATTAACAAATTTAAAATAACAAATATTATTAAATAATAATAATAAATAATAATGTTAATAAATAATAAATATATATAAGGCCGACTTATCAAGTCTAATAGATTTTTTTTATGAGTCTGATCTTTTTAAATTAATAAACTTTAAAAAAATTTGAACCTAAACTTTTTATTAAACAGACCAGACCATAAATAGATTAAACCATAAGTCTTTGACATACTACCTAGTTTATTCCTACCGCTATGTTAGAAATAGACTCTAAGTAACTCCTATTTTTTGGTAGCTCATAAAGCCCAATTTAAAGATAGTCACGTGAGTGACTCACCACCAATGTCCGCCAGGACCACTTTTTTCCATCATCCCCAACAACAGCCACAGCCTTTTTTTAGTCAAAAATTCTGTGTCACTGTCAAGTAATTTAAAGCCCAAGCTGAGATCCATGAAACGCGGAGCCTGTTATCGCTGACAAACAATCGAATGGGTTTACCATTGGGCCCTTAACCACAACAGTTGCTCCATCTGTATTTAAAATGAATGTTATCTATAATTTTTAATATAATTTTAATTTTTTTATATATTATCTTTGAATGATTACTATATACACAATTCTTCAAATATTATTATATTTTGTATTAAAAATAATAAAAAACATCAATAGTTAAAATGATTATTTTGGTAAAATGACCTATCACTTACTTCTTATTATAATATTTATTAATATGTGTATAAAAACTTGAAATGACACTTATTATAAAACAGAAAGAGTATTAGAAACATTTTCTCTTTCCAAACCTCTTCCAAATCCACACATTTTTTATTTTATTGTCACTTTTAAGCTATTTTTATTTTCTTTAGGATATTTTTACCCCACTTCTCTATTTCTTTTTTTAATTTACATGAAAATTTTCACAAAATCAAAATTTGAATTTAAAAAAATTCGGTCTTTTATTGTAATACTATTTGTTTTTTGAATTATTTAATGTTGTTCATAATTTAAAATATAGCTTTTGTGATTAAGACAACCGAAAAGATAATATATCTAAAAAATAATGAATAACTACAAATATTTTAAAATAAAAACATCAACAAAAAAAACATAATAGAATGCACTTCAATTTTATCCTTATAAAATTTATATACAATTAATCATGATGGACGTTTTCTCAATAAAAAAGGATGGGTAGTATTTTTTATTTTTCTATAAAATATATAGATGGTGCACATCAACTGATAAGAGTGTGGATGGTGCATGTCAATTAATAAGAGAACTACTTATATTTTTATCGTTTGTTCAAATGTATTGGTTTTGATCTTTTTGATTTTGTTTTTTATAATTAAGATCAAGGGGAATAATCAATAATTTTAAAACTTTAAATTTAATAGTTTTAATTGAATTTTTGTGTGAATTAAATGTATTTCTTTTAACTAATTCTATATATTGAAATATATTTTTATTACTAACTTTTAAATTAGATACTAATTGCTGAAACTTTTACAAATAGGTTTTGTTTTTTTAAATCACATCAGATGTTGGCATGGTTGAAGTCCAATGACCCGGTATGATTATTTATGGCCCATGCTAAATTATTGCCTATTCGGCCGGACCCATTTTGACATGTTTTAATGCACATGTCTAGTTTGTCTATTTATTACCTATGTCTTAATTATTTTTTAATTGACCGCTATATTAAGTTATAAGCAACACTTTTTTTGAAAAATAAAATAATTAATTTAAGTAGTTAATAAATTTTAATTAAAAATAAATTATTTAAGAGAATTTGAATCGTACTTAAAAGATTTCTTAACTAAATTTCAAAATTCTATAAACGTTCACCTAAAACACTTGTTAATAATATAAAAATAAATTTTTTATCTCAAAAAAAATTACATCTAAATTTTTTAAAATCCAATATAAAATTTTCAATTTGTTAAAAAAATTAGATGTAAAATAAATGACATTTTTAAGCTATGTAAAAATTGATTGTTTCTTTAGATATACTTAATTTTCAATTCAATATTATTTACCTTGTATTAACTGTAATTGTGAATGTGCTAATATATTATAAAAATATTTTATATCAATTAGATCGCCATGCAATAAAAAAAGAAAATGATTCGATCTGTATTATTGAACTGATTGTCCTTATCCAATCGTATTTTCATCGCGAAAATTTTCAAGTTATTTCTTCCGAACACTCGTTCCTTTGAACTGTTTAACTTTTCTTAAGTGCTTGTGTTATCAAAGTAGTATATATGTACAAAATTGTGCAAAGGCTGCGATTCTTGAATCGTGCACCACTTCTAACACACTCACACTTTCAACAATCGCAATTTGTTTCAGACTTTTCAAGCTATGCTATCATTGACACAGATCCAACAATTTCATCTTATGCTGCCACCGATAAAGTTCGCAGGGTTGAATCTCTTGACTTTAGGTAACTCAGCAAATAACCCCTTTTCCTTTTTTGTTTCTGAATTGGCGGTTATAGTTGAAATTGTTTAATATTATTGTATTTTTTTTATAAGCGTTTATTATTATTGTATGTTTATGCATTAGTGTATGTGATAACTGTTTGAAGTTTTCATGAATTAAAATGAATTGCTATTTTTTTTTTTTGAAGTCAATCAGTGAATTACAATGAGATGAATCAACATAGTGTTTTTCTGCTATGTTAAGAGCTTACTAACTTCATAAATAACGTAACTGAACTGTAACAAATAACTTATTATTCTAAGCTCTAGTAGTCTTTAAACTAATTGAATGATTTATAATTGTTCTCTGTTTGATTGATTTCTTATTGCACTGTAATTAAATGGCATTTGGGTTGAGCCTAACTAATAGTGGTGAGCAAATGCATGGCTCAGTCCAGATGTTGAACTTGGAGATGCTGTTGCTGAATGCTCAATGCGACAGTCATTGTGAATTTGGTGTTGGAGATTCTTGTTTACGATCTCTGAGTAGCTTACAAATTGAAATTGCGTATGGATAAATGGGACAAGATGGCTGGCTTTTGTAGATTTATGCATGAATGCTTTGCCAATTGCTGTTTGGGCCTTAGGGGATGATAAAGATCTAATTTATGTTGGAGATATATGTCGCTAGCTAGAAGGAATATGTATATTGTTTGGTCATACTCGTTTTTTTTTAAATACGAGTTTAGTTAATCATTTGAAGGTAATATTGTCTTTTACCTATCACGCTTTATTTACTTTTCGAATTGTGAATGCACCAGGGAAATTACAAACAGACGAGAACTTACGAATGCATTTGATAAATACAATATAAACATTTTGTCTGGATGGCTGAACTGGACTTCAAGGGCAAATGATAATCATTGTGCTGCTAGCTATGTGGTAAACCGTCATTTTAAAACCGATCACAAGGATAGATGCACAAAGGAGTTCTCAAGTAAGGTGCAATTGATCTAATGTATACTTTTCCCCCCTAATGTTATGTATTTTAATTTAACTTGAATCTATTAGTTAAACAAGGAAGAATGGAAGATGCTAGATGCTTAACCAGTTAAACAACACCCACGTTGAATTTATAATTTTCTTATAATGAAAAACGCAAGTCTATTTTTATTTTATGTCTATATGTTGTGCGTTTAATGCTGATGAAATTACCTTTGGATAATCATTTCTATTTGAGCTTTTTCCTGCTTCATTAACATCTTTTATTTTGATTGTCCTTTTTGTTGGAGAATTTATGACTAATAATACATACAATGTTTCAGTTTCTTGAGAATGTTCCAGATTTTGTAAAGATAGTGGAGGTTGGTCCAAGGGATGGATTGCAAAATGAGAAGGTTATTGTTCCAACTGATGTGAAAATTGAATTGATAAAACTGCTAGTTTCTTCTGGGTTGTCTGTTGTTGAGGCGACAAGTTTTGTCTCACCAAAATGGGTGCCACAGGTAAGAATATATTTATTTTTCCTAGAGACAATCAACCATCTGTGATTTCCTAGAAACAATGAAAATACTTCTAATAATTTTTTTTTTTTCATTATTTGTTTATGGTCCATTTTCTACCTTATTTTTGTAAGAACTTTTTTATTAGATGTTATACGGGCTTTTAGTTATCAATTCAATGTGTCCAGAGATTCTTATCTTGATTGCTGTTCCTATATTTCTCTTGTAACTGTTCTATATTCGTGCATATTTTACTATCAGTACCTCCTTTTTGTTGAAGTGTTAGTCATGATTTCTGTGTTACTTTCATAAGTGTTTTCATCTGTATACTGTTTAGTAAATGTTTGGAACCACATTGAAAAGCAAGAAAACGCATGATTAAATTGAAGCTGCAATATGTGGCTTCACAAATTTCACGGTGATAACACCTTGGAACGCGAGATGTATGGACTAAACCCAAATCTAAACACTTGCTTAATGAATCGCACGATCCTCTGACCAACCAATTTCACATCTTTATTACTGATTTTAGTTAGCTGATGCAAAGGATGTATTGGCAGCAATTCGAAACATTGAAGGTGCTAGCTTTCCGGTTTTAACTCCAAACCTCAAAGTAAGAATAATATTTAATGGTAAATATATTATTTGATCAAAATAGAATTTGTGAATGGTCATGATCATTTGGCCCCCTCTCTTTCTTCCAGGGTTTTGAGGCAGCTGTTGCTGCTGGAGCTAAGGAAGTGGCTATTTTTCCTGCAGCTTCTGAATCATTCTCTAAAGCAAATCTCAATTGTGGAATTGAGGATAACCTCACTCGTTGCCGTGATATTGCTTCAGCTTCTAGAAGCCTTGCAATCCCAGTTCGTGGGTACAGTTTTGATTGATACTTTCATTGGTGGATAAATTTGAGTATTTTCTTAAGATATTTGTTACTTAAAGTTAAAACAGAATAGTTATTCTAATGATAGGTCCATTTTTTTATTGTACACATCTTGTTTTCAAAACAAGGGGCTTTGTGATCTAGTATGTGTTTGAATCAGCATATTTTACGGAAATGATTTTTTCCCCAGCTTCCGAAGAGAGCTTTTGCAAACAAAATTTTCTCCCAAGTTAAGCTAAAAAAATGGTTTCACAGATATTATAATGTGTCCTAGACTCCCAAATCTGTTAACTTCTTCAAATTATTTGAACAATCTTAATACAGTATTCAGTTACTTGTCACTTTCAAATTCATCAAAGCAAGTTATGTAGTCAATCATGTGATTAATTTCACACTACAGATACGTATCATGTGTTGTGGGATGTCCTCTGGAAGGAAAAATTGCTCCAGCAAAAGTAGCATATGTTGCAAAATCACTTTATGAGATGGGTTGCTCGGAGATTTCATTAGGGGATACAATTGGTGTTGGTACACCTGGTAATGTTTCTTTCATTTTTTGTCAATTATATTTTTCAGACATTTTTCGGGCTTGGTTGCTTTGCTGATCTATCTGTCTAACATGTTAAAAAGACTGTTGATCTTAATCTTGTGGATTTGACTCCTTTCTTTAACTATATCTGATGTTGTCTTAACTGTGTAAATGATTAATTATATTATATGTCCTTATGTAGAAGATCTTGTTTATTAGAAATTCTAATGTTTCCATGTTAAAGATCATTGTCGATGTTTTCCAGTAGTTTCCTTTTCTAAATCTGTGTTACAGCATTATGCTGCAGCATTTTAAGTAGCATTTTGATTTAGTATTTTTCGAGGAATACAATGAAAAGCCTAAGGAGATTGGGATCTGTGACTGTGAAATGAGAAAAAAGTAACAGTTTTTTCTCCCTGGAAAAAGCCAATATCTTTCTTAAATCTTATTACTTCGTTGAAAATTAATGGTGTACAGCAATTTTTTTTATCAGCTTTTGTAATAAACAATAGATAATAGAAGATAACTAATTGACCGTTTTCAGAACTTTCTCATCTGATATTTGGTTGTATTGGTCGAGTTCTTTCATATTACTGAATCTACTTAAGTTTTATGTTCCTATCATGTCTGTTTTGCTTTATCAAATATTTCGATTTGACTTGATCTTTCTCATCTTTGCAGCTGCTGTCATTTCTATGCTTGAAGCTGTTCTTGATGTTGTTCCGATTGACAAACTTGCTGTCCACTTTCATGATACTTATGGTCAGGCACTTTCAAATACTCTAATTTCACTACAGGTAAACACTTTTTATTCTTCAAATGTTATTAGGACGTCCCTTTTATATTGAATATTTTTGGAAGTTTTTGTGTCTGATGATTCAGATATAGCTCCCCCTCCAAATGTCAAAACTAATCAATTTTGAACATTTCAGATTAGCTCCTACAAATGGAATAACCTGGATTGATGGGATACTGATTGTTTTTGTTCTCCCAACCAATATAATGTTGTCTTTGCAATAAAAAAAGTGAAATTGAATGTATAGTATCTTATCTTATTACCGCCTGATCGAAAGAATGAAAATTTTCAAATGCTGTTTATGTCTTTATAGAAACAAGGATTAAATATAATTTTGGTCTCCTTAAAATTGTTAAAATTCGAATTGTATCCTTACAAAAAAATAAAATTTCTTTAAGTTTCTGAAAAATATATAAAATATATGTGCTTTTAGTTTCTGATAAGAAGACTGATGAAGGACAAAAAGACTATTTTTGTTGAATATAAACACTAAAAACAAATAAACTATTTATAGGGACAAAAATCAAATTTTTCCATTGGGATAAAAAAATATTTAACCCTAAAAACAATTCCTATTTGGTTAACCATGTTCATTTATTTTTATAGATGGGGATCAGCACAGTGGATTCATCTGTCTCTGGTCTTGGAGGTTGTCCATATGCTAAGGGTGCAACTGGGAATGTTGCCACTGAGGATGTTGTTTATATGCTGAATGGACTTGGAGTTCAAACCAATGTGGACCTTGGAAAACTTATGCTTGCTGGGGATTTCATCTGCAACCATTTAGGACGTGCATCTGGTTCGAAAGCTGCAACTGCCTTGAATAAAGTTACAAATAATGCCTCCAAAGTGTGAGTTATTAAAGCCAGATCATGTATCTGCATGACAGGCAAAATGTTTACCCGTTGCATTGTTTCTTTTGTCCATAAGATGCTATGACTCCTTAGAGTAAACAACACACTGAGAAAGATGGAGTCAGAAAACACAAGTGTTATGCTGTTCAGTTCTGCTTGTTTTCTAAGTTTGTTGAGTTGCTTTGATTATGTGTGGAACATAGAATCGTAGAATGAAACTACGAAAATGCATAGTATGTTCAAGTTTAACAGCATTGTCATCTCTGGCACACATTTTTATAATGAAAGTAGTTCAAGAAACTGAAGCTTTACTTCTTGTTTGATTCTTTTTCCATTTTTGTTTCTTGCAAGTCTTTTGATTATAGATTCGAGGAGTTTCCATTCAAATTTCCTTTTCATATCTTTGAATTTGGACTTGATCTTAACTCAACTCCCAAACTCATTTAGACATTTTTCTAAATGAAATTTCTAGTTTTTTTCTTTCTGTAATTGACTATCAGACTGTTAATTTTTTTAAGGTCAGAGATTTAACTGAAATCAAATGCACATTTGAGTCAATAAAATACATATTGATTTTAGCTTAACCATCATTAACTTTCATATTGGATGCCATTCACTTCAATATACTACCTCGATGTCACAAATTAAGGACCTGTACCTAATCTCTCCCTCCCTCTTTTCCGCTTAGATGAGCCAAAATTGATTTTAGGGATGTATTATTGATTTTGACATGTTTAGATGAGTTCAAGTACAATGATTTTGCCGATGGTTGATTCTAACTTAAAGTTAGAATTTGAAGCTTTTGTTTATGTAATTAATTTTTAGTCTCAATTTTTTTTTTAATTCTCTTTTACTTGAATATATTCAAATATAAATATAAATTACTTTACATTCAACTTATATTTTAACTAAAATTAATTTATCCAAAAATCAATTTTTGTTATAACAGAACCAAACACATGTTTATTTTGTTAAGGAAAGCCAGTAATAAGGAACAACTTCTGTCTATTATGTATCCAAGTACTTTCTTGCTTGCAGCACAAATCCAGCATGCAAATGTCATAAGAAGAAATTAAAGATTTCTTTACTACATTTATGATATAGACATGGACCCCCTTCTCCTTTTCCCTCTGTCACTGCATTGAGTAAATTGGCTAATCTTTCTCCTTTCTAGTCCTACCAGTATTGCAAATCTTTCCTCTTCTTTGTCATTGTTGTCATTAAAGAATGAAATCCTTTTACTCAACCACCCCTATAGAAAATAAGAGTGAAATTCAGTACTAGTTATAGATAAAATAGAAAGTATTGTCCTTTTCAAATGAGCCATTAATGCACGATGCTTCATTTCATTAAAGATACTCAATGGGGTCTCTCTGAGTGAGGAAACCTTGCTTTAAATGTCAGCTTTGTCGTGTACATTTATGCTTGCTGTGACATTCTGTTGCCTAGAAAGTGACTTGACATGCTTCTGAGGTGATTCTATAATATTGTTACCTTTGTTAGAGTTGCTTTCTCTCCTCCAAGCATTATACTGGATGGTAACAATTAACAAAAATGTCTATACTTTTGAACATAAACTATTTTTCAACTCTTGCTCATGTCCCATGTATCCATTTTAGGATGCAGGTCCTATGCTAAATGTTTTTTTATCCATAGTTGTCTAAATTTGGAATGTCCTGTAAGAATACCAACACACACTCTTGAAATACACTTGTTGGGACTAACCAATTCTTTAGTCACATTGAAAATTTGATCACTTTTTTAAGAAATAAACCAAACACAAATAGTGAGTTTAAGTAAGTTTTAAAGGGTAAAAAAAAAGAGTAAGTTTTTAAAGTGTATGCATTAACATTCTTCATGTGTGTGTAATTTGTACATTGTATGTGTTGAAAGAAAGAGGTATTTCTTGATAAACTGTCACGAACAAGATTTTTAATTGCGGTCGCATCTCGATCGAATTAATACTACATAGAATTGCTGCCAAATACACACAACAACATTTGCATACTTTTCTTAAAACCTTGTCTTAGAATGTTCATTTTGTAGCTTCAACAAATCACGACACAAGGAAGCAGCAAGATCATCAAACTCGTTGTGAATCCAAACACACAATAAGGTTGAGAGACAAAGATGATATATTTTTAAGTGCATTAAATGTCAAATTTGGCTATTTGTGGAGAGTTCTCAATAATTTTGATGCAGTTGCAGCCAAACAGAAAATGCTCACACTGGACCAAAACAGTTTAAATGATGAAGGACAAAGTATCTTATATGTTCTGTAACCAAAATAATTATTGCATCCTCTCTTTGGAGGTATAAAGAAGCCCTTTAATGAAAACCCCCTAATGCTATTATATTTCCTTGAAAAGGGTAAAAAAACGCAACACAATAGTTTCTTGCCACTTATTTCCTTTTTTTGTTGTTGTAAAACTTACAAGATATTCACTGTTACTTCTTTTGATGTTTAATTGAACAGATAAAAATTAAGTTGAAGCATTAATTAAACATGCTAGAACATACTTTCTTGCTACTAAGTTGAAGCTTTAAACATTACAAGGGAAATATGTTAGATTTAACATGGTTAATTTATGTAAAATCACATAAAAAGAGAGATTTTGTCAAAAAAATAAAGAGTGATTAATTGATACCAATTCATATGTAACACATCAATTATACAAACATCATTCATTTTTACTCCCATCCTATAGTGGATATGTTGCTGGCATATAGGCAGAATTAAAAAGAAACGAAATTAACGTGGGGTCTGAATCATTATCACCAAAGAGAAATTAATAAGACTAGATGGGTGAAGACATTTGATTCTTAGCTTCATGATTAAAAGTGTTGATGTAGTTTGAAAATTTTGATGAACATCCATGGCTCACAATTCATCTCATCACAAGGTGGATTAGTTTCACAAGAATCACTGTATATATAGTACACCTTTTTTTTTAAATATGGCCATGATATTATATGTTGAAGGAATTATGGTCCCCACCAAACATTTATGTATGCTGCCATAAACCTCAGTACTTTATATGCATAGGCTTAATTTTGAGAACTTTTCCACGTACACTGAAATAGATGAAGTGGTATGGACCAAACTACTGGCTAATCCACTAATTAGTGAAATTTATTGATTAAAACTTTAAATAGTAAAATTTATTGATTAAAGGAACAAAATAAATTTTGAGTGAAAAAAAATTGGATCAAAACACCATTTATATTTAAATTTTGAGTAAAATTTAAGATCATAAACATAATAGTTTTTGAAATAAAGTAACATGCATTAATCCACACACAGAAAAAGCAAAATAAAATCAAGAGAAACACAAACTAGTAAATAAATAGTTAAAATTAAAATAAGTTTGGTCCTTTTGGTTGGAGGAGAAAACATTTTTGTCCTACCAAATTTACAGAAACAATTAATAGTTTTATAATGTAATGCATGAAGAGTTATAAAATAATAATTCAATATAAGATGCATTATTACTATATATTTATAATAAAATATTACATGAGGGGAACTATACACTCTTTTCTTCTATAAGCTAGATATAGAAAAATCTGACGTTATCAATAAGATTGAGAATCTTGGAGGAAAACAATTAAAATCTCAGAAGACAAATTATGGAAACATACTAACATACACATCTATTACCTAATCAAACCAAAAGCAGACCAATATTCCCTCTTATCAACAACCCCAATGTTCACTCTCCATCTTCAACATTTATTTATCTATTAAATAAATAAACTTAAAAACTCATCATAGATAAAGATTTCATAAAATAATAATAATAATAATAATAATAATAATAATAATAATAATAATAATAATAATAATAATAATAATAATAATAATAATAATAATAATAGCTGAACAATATTATCTTATCATCAATATTATATATAATCTCAAACCTAAACTTTCATATACATCTATGATAAATTAACTTACTTGAAAAAGACTTGTACAACACAAAAATTGCTTTCAAAATGTAATATAAAAATAGAAAAAAAAAAGGAAGGAAAAAAAAAAAGAGAGAAATTAATTAAGAGAACATGGATTGAGGATTTGTTGTCTCTTATCTGTTGTGTAGAGGATTAGGACCAGTGTAGACTTTTCTCTTATCATCACCAAAAACTTGATCTCCATTTTTGTTGTTTGCATTGTTCCCTTGAAAAGCACCATGGAATTTGAATGATGATTTGAACTCAGAAGCAAAAGATCTTTCAAATCTAGCACCTTTACCACTTAATGCACCTTCACATGAAGCAGTGTTCAATACTAACATCATCATCAAAACAATAACAACACTCATTTTTTTGTTCTTGCTCTTTACACTAATCATGGAATTAATGAAATATATAAAGTACTACACAAATTGATTCTTTTTTACATATATATGTGATTTGTTGTGCTTGAAAATGAAGGAAGCTTTTTGGTTTTGGACTTTTGGTTATGAAATCAAGAAGAAGAAAAAAGAAAGACTTTTGAAGAGTCTTTTTTTGTTTAGGAGCCTAGGAATTTGAACATGAACAAAGTCAATGGATGGAGAAAGGCCAAAAATGCATAGAACTTGGTGCTTGGTATATAGAAATTTTTTGGTACAAATTTCAGGGCCAATTTTTTTTTTGGATGAGGAAAAAACACTTAACTTTAGTCTCTAGTGAAAGAGGAAAAAAAAATTTGAGAGAAGGAAGATGGAAAGAGAAGAGGGTTTTGAATTTCTTATTTAAAATTGAAAGCTTTTGCAGCAAGGGTCCTTAATTTGGTCTAGGGTGATGTGAAATGAATCATTTTATTACTTTATTTATTTATATAATTTTCATAGGTATTGTGTGTGCTATATAAGAAACAGTGGTTACTCTATTGAGAATGTAATTTTGTCACTATTCTTTAGTCACCTAGAAGAAGATATGTCCAAAAAGGTAAAGATGATATGTGGTCTTTGCACTATTTTATATAGGATTTTTTGTTTCCTATCAGAATGTGATTATTTTCTACTTATTTGATGTGTATGTATACCATATATAAATATAAAAAGACAAATTTTATATATAATTGCAAATTTAATTAATTCAATTTTTGTTTGTAATAATTGGATCTAACTAATCTAATATTAGCTGTCATTGATGATGGAAACATGTATATGATTCAATTCCTTTCACCTAGATGCAGAATATGATTGTAAAAACATGCTCATGATCACAAACATTTTTAACTAATGTTTTAAAATACTATGATGTTAGTTCTGCAATTTTCTGTTGTATCTATATAGTATATTTTTCGGCATTAATTAGTTGCATACATGGACAAGTATAGTTATTTGTTTTGGTCAAAGACGTCTTGGTCAAAGATGTCGGAAGGGATTAATTTAATTTTTTTTTTGACGAAAAGGAAGGAATTATTATAAAGAAAAGAAAATGAATCCTCCCCTATTAAAATTTTCATAATTTGTCGTTAAGCTTGGACTCGTTTTAATTATAATGATATTTATTATTTAAGATAAATTTTTTTATGATTTTGTTTATGTGTCTTTCTTTCTTATATAAATAAATAATACTACTAGGAGACTCTATCATTCTTCTTCTTAAAATAAAAGAAATACTCTATCATTCTTTATTACAATTTATATACAAATTTATATGGGGACTTCTACGTACTTTACAGAAAAATCGGGACCAGTATGTTTTTTCTCAATCATAGAATAAAGTGTCGTTTAGTGAAATATAAAAAATTACTTCGAAATTTAAATTTGTGTAAAAAGTATTCAAATTGTTTAAATATAGATATTTAATCTATTTATCTTTAGTAATAGATAATTTATCAATTTTTAAAAAATTATTATATAACAATCATAGTTACAAAGTTTTTTCTGAAGATATTATTTTAGAAAATGTTGTCAAAAATTAAATTATATTTTTTTATTATAAAAGAGAGCCAAAAGCTTAACAAAAAAAATTGAGACACCAACAGAATATTCTTAGATATACAAGTCCCAAAAGTATTATTAAAAAACAAAATTATGAAAACTGATTGGGAGAAATTTCCACTATAATAAAATTCAACAAATCTAAAAATAAGATAAAATTAGCCAACAAATCAACACAAATGATTGTCCTCCCTTTAACGGGAGTCAATTAACTCCTCTAAACTTGTGGTTATCGTCAAAATAAAATACAAACAAAACAAAATTAGGTGTTTTTTTTTTTATTTTTTATAAGCAAAATATATTAATTTTAATTTTTGAATCAAATATTTTACATCAAAGCTCATCCTAGCCGGGCTCCACTCAAAATTGAATAATATTTTGTATTAAATTTATTTAGAATATTCGAATTTTCTTTAAAGACATGTTTGAGAGTTAATATTTATTTTTTATTTCTAAATTAAACAAATTATATAATATTATTAAAATTAATTTAAAGAGTAGTTTAAATATTCTATAATTTCAGTTTTAATTTTTTCTTAAATATCAAATATATAGATATAACCCTCTAAAACATTTCTCTCCAAAATTCTAATTCCAAAAATACCCTAAAATTTATATAGTTTGCTATTCGAGAAATTTTTTGAAGACATTTATATATTTAAATCAAAAAAGGAGGACTAAACTTTATGTATGGAATACAATATTTATATATAAGTCAATAACATAATCACTATACGTAGAGAATTTATCAGGTTGACATAGTGTATCATGATTTATTATAAATTGATGTCACCATAGAGAAGAGACGTGGTATGTTTATGATAAAGTAGTGAACCAAACAAAACACAGAATGATACAAAAACACTTTAGTATAGATTTGGGATAAAATTATCACTCTATAATTATACATTTATAATACAACCTCCCATTTTTTATATGGAGTGAAAGGAAATTAACTATATAAAGAAAAAGAGTAAGGTAAAATTAAAACAAAATAAATTAAGTTTTAATTATATATTCTACTCAAGCCTATGAATGAAGATACAAACTCAAAGGTAGAAGAAAAAAATTACATTATATTTTTTTATAATTATTTTGAAGAGTTTAATGACAAAACATACACAATAAATGTAAAAAAGAGGAGCAGTTCAAGTTTATGTCCAACATTATATTTGTGAAAATTTGCTTCAAACGACATGAGCTTGATGTGGGCCACGAATTAAAGAGGTGGGCTGAATTTCAGATTTCATATACTTTCTTATTGGATATGATTATGTTTTTTGTTCACTTTAATTTTACAAGATCAGTACACGAAAGTCATGGAAGATTTAATGATTTTTTTAGCCACAACAAATGTAATCAATTAAACTTCATATTTGAGACTCTAGCTAATAAAAGGATCGCAAAAGAGCTACAATAATATTATCATTTTAATTGCAAAGAAATCCTTCAAATTTGTAATTGGTTGAAATCATACCCTATCTATATGGGTTCATCAAATTATATGTCTTCTCGTACTTTTCTTTTTATTAGTAAAAAAATAATCTAAATCAAAGAAAATTTATGACAAACAAGATATTTACTATTTGTGTATGCATCTATAAATGTAGTGTCTACTAAAACCTTCATATATATGATATACGATAAATATAAATATTAAAATTCCACTATATTTGGTACGACTATTTTATTGTTTGTTTTATGTAAAATAGTTTAAAAAAATCGCATGCAACTGATTTCTTAATAGTTTCAAAAAGAAATAGTTTAAATAAACAAAAAATTGAAAGAAAAAACTATAAAAAATGGGTATCCCTTTTTTATACATAAAGATATTACTTTTCTCCTTTCATCATGACTTCATACAAGCTTCCATTAGAAGTTGATAAGAAATCCCATCATAGCACCTACTTTCCTTTTTTGCATTTTGTAAAATTTTCCAAATAAATTTTGACAAAATGATAAATATTTAGACAAGTTTTTTGACTTTCTTTTCCATAAAGCATTAAAACTTTGAGTAATGGCATGGAATTAACCCAAAAAAAAAAACGTAGATTTTTTCCACTAAAAATAGCATATGCTATATTTTTCCCCTACCTTTCATAATCACTTTGTACAAGCTTCCAATAGAAGTTGATATGAGATTAATATATACCATCATTTTGTGCGTGTGTACTTACGTGGAAGGGTCATAGAAATTAAGAGATACACACGACAAAGAAGAAAAAAGGGTAATAGAATGAGTACACTTCGTGTGTGAAAATTAGAGGGGAAAAATCATATCTTTTTGTAGAGTTGAATCATAATGCACGGATAAAGAAAAATTGTGAAGATGCATGCTACTTTTTTTTATATGGAAAAATCTATTTGTAATTATGCTTCCGACATCAAAGCAAAGCATTGGTATATATAAGTAGTTATTACTTAATACATTTTTTTTTAATCTTTATTACTTAGTTATAAAATAGTTTTATCTTTGTTATAATTGGTTTGTCTTTGTTAAGAGATATTGAGAGTTATCCACCTTACGTGATCTCTCGTTTGTAATTATTAGCACTCTTTTGTTCAAATCTCCTTTGCTCATCAAATTGAAGAAGAGTCACATAATTAACTACCATATAATTTAATTTGTAGCGTCAATTAATGTTTTATAATTTTGAGGTAGAGTTGTTATATTTTGTGTTTTGTAACTTTTAACCATTGAGACCCACCAGCATCTGATTTTGAGTGCTAGCTAAGAGGGTTTGATGCAAAGATGGGAAATGTCGTTATGAGTGCAAGCCATATGATTAGAAAAAAGAATTCTTTGCTCCGCAAGTAACTAGAATTTCTCACTTTTTGGTGATACATTTTTGCTTTTTAATTTGCTCTATTGCACCTAGCAATTCGGTCAAAGTTTTTTTTGCCCTTTTACCATCATTGGAACATAACTGCTACATGAAACTTCTCATTATGTGCTAAAAAATTGTCAACCTTATTCTTTGTTAATTAATCATTTAATCAACTCATCATGCCTAAATCTAAATATATAAGTCATATTTAATTTATCTCATGGTCTATTTAGAGAGATATAAGTACAAAAAGTAGACAGTAGATTTCACTATTAAGTGAATTTCACTATCATTTTCTTTTCACATTTTTTGTATCTATCTCTCTTTAAATAAATCATAAATTGAGAGGTAAAAAATTAAAGAGGATATTAATTAATGTATTCACTTGCTTTTTGAAAAAGTAAAATACTAATAATTGCCCTTTAAGGCATTGGTAAATTGTACTACACTTTGGATTAGATGCCTATAACTTAGCTTAAATCTTTTGCTTGGTAAGCATTACATGATTGATTATGTCACAAATTTAGAAGCATATAAGATTGTTAACTCTTTCTTTCAAAAATAAAAAATTGTTAAGTCAAGGTTGTAACATCATTCTCCTTATTATATATTTAACTGCATTATCATATTATATTATATATACACAAAGGAGTATGTATGTATAATGTATGTAGTAGAGCTAGGACACTTTCTTCTCCTTTCTCCCCAACGAATTCAGTTTCCGAATTATCCATGTCTATAACTTTATATTAAATAAGGCTTAATTATGAACTTAGATTAAGCATATACACCTAATTATGCTTTATAAAAGCAAAATTTCCAACAAGATTGTACATGTAAGCATTATAGAACAAAAAGCAGAAACCATCAAGATATATGAAACAATATGATTGAGGCCAAGATGGTATATGATGAGAATCCGTCAAAATGGAAATTACATTAATGATATTTTGTTAGGTTTATGGTGGTCAAATTAATTATGACTAATATATTTGATTTACTAGTATTTCAGAGTCCACTTTTCTAAAAATAAATAAATAACTTTAGAATACAATTTCATCCAAGACAAATTAATAAACAAAAAAGATCCAGGTTATTAATTAAAATAGGTACCGGTTAACAAATTCCCTCCACACTTTCTCAATTTAATAACTAACATTTAACTATAAATAAATTAAGTATATTTATGCAAAGGTAAAAAAAAAATCACCTTATTCAAAGCAAATTGTATCAAAATGGCAAGTACACGAGAGAAAAAATACTATAACTAATTATTTAGCACCATCCCACTGATGGTTTTTTTTTTTTTTTTTTTTTTTTTT
>JBBPBP010000003.1:49465506-49493653 GCA_037974735.1 Cicer chorassanicum | reverse complement strand
TAACCCTTTTTAAAAAAAAATTACTGAATACTCCCTTTTCAAATTTATATATTTAAATACTTTTTTTCCCACTAAGTTACAAGTCGTCATTTGGCGACTTCCCTGAGAAAGTCCACTTTCTAAATGACGATTTTTCAAAGAATTTTTTTTTTAAAAAAATTCAATTTTTATTCAAATAACAAAAATAATATATATATATATAATTAATATAATTCATAAAAATACATAAATACAAATTTTAAATTACGATAAAATTTTAAATTACATAATTCATTCATAAAAAACATAACAAATTTTACAAAAATTACGATAAAATTAATGTCGAAGGTGGCATCAAGTACCACATTGCCGAGGTTTTCTCACACGTACGAAATTTTGATGACCGAATAATATGTGTCAACAAAACTTTCAAATTCTAAGCTTTGGGAATGCATATACTCATTTGAATCAAATATCCAACTGGACTCAAGGTGGAAGTAGTTCTTCTACGACACTTTCTCCTAGACATCCTCAACAACAAGAAGACAAAGATCAAGAAGAAGAAAAACAAACTCGTGATGTACCAATGCGTCGTCAAAATCTCGTACGTGTGATATTTTTCTTTGAATATTATGACAAATACAACACCTTATGACAAATATTTGGACACATAAAAATGCGCATATGATATTTTTCTTTGAATATTCCTTGACATAACATAAAGCACGTTATTTGCTTGTGCATAAGACTTATCTTTTTAAGGGTCACTTTTTAGAAAGAAATGTTAAAAATTAGTTCTTGATCAAGGATGGATGCACATGTAACATATTGGGGCAGCTGCCCCGACCGAGTCATTTGTTTCCTTTACTATCGCTGATAGAGCTGTCAAAACGGGCTACCCGGCCCATTTAGGGCCGGCCCTAACGGGTTGCGGGCTTTTTCGGACCGGGCTAAAAAGCCCTGTTTTAATATGGGCTGTTAAAATACTACCCGAGCCTGGCCCTAGACGGGCCGCGGGCTTGGCGGGTAGCCCGCATATTATTTTTTTTTTATTTTTTATTTTTAAATTTTTTTATTATATTTTTAATTTTCTTGCGACTCTTTTAATTGAAATTTTTTCTTCATGCCCATTTATAATCAACTTAGTACGAAATTTCTTGATGCCCATTTAAAAACAACTTAGTTCTACATGCCTATTTAAAAACAACTTATATGATATTCTAGATCATTAAAAATACACAATAAAATAACACACAAACTAAGTTCGAAATTCGGATTTTCCAATTAACACAAACTCGATTCAAACAACACATCCAAGACAACACATTATCCAAACAACACACAGTAAAATAAGTTCAAATTGCCAAAAACAACTTAGATTTGTCTAGCATGACACAAATTAAAAAACTCAAATCAAATTTAAATAGAGTGCTAAATAGTTCTAATGTGACTTTAAAATAAATCTTTTTAGACTCCTTGAGCAATGTTCACATTTTCCAAAGTGTTGGATGATTGCCCACTTTGATCATTTTGATTCGTATCATTGTCATTGTCATATTCTACAAAATAAAAAAATTGTTTGTTAAAAATATATAACCAACTAAAGATAATATTCTATCACAAAGGATAATATATATATATAACCAAGTAAAGATAATATAAAACTTGAAAAACTTACCTTCAAAACCATATAACCAACTACGTGTGCACAAGAGAGCTTGAACTGATTCATCTTTCAATGAACTTCTATACTTGTTCAAAACTCGGGAGCCAATACTAAAAGCAGATTCAGATGCCACTGTGGTTATTGGAATACTCAATACATCGCAAGCCATCCTTGCAAGATTAGGACATCTACGACTTTTTTCTTTCCAATAAGCCAATATATCAAAACCAGCTGATGGAGGCATCCTTTGCTCATCTAAATAAGAATCAAGTTCTGATTTTCCAGTATTAGAATTTTCTTGGCTTTCATGTTCTTCAAATTCCTACAAGTTATCTAATCAAGTTACAAATTATTCAAACAAACAATGACAAGATTCTATTTTCTAAAAATTAATTAATCAAAAGAAAGAAAGAACAAATAACCTTACCTCACATATATATAATGATGTATCTATCTTTTCTCAACACCGCCACTTTCCATGGTAACCGATTTCATAAAGAACAAATACACATATACACATTAAAAGGAGCACAAGTAAAAATCTGCCATAGATTGTGCAACAACATAAAAAGGCACAAGTAATAATTAAATCTGTCATAGCAAGAACACAATCGCAAAGAGAAAAATCTTACATAGCAACAACACAATCAAATGAAGAAAGTTGAAACATAGTATAACAAAAAGAACCTGAGTAGTAGTAACGATGAGATTGCTGTATACCCGCAGAGTGAGATGAGTGAGACCGTAAGTTTCAATGTGAGAGTGCCGTCATATTTCCCTTCAAAATAGGGTTTGTACTTTGTTGTGTCTTTGTGAATTCTAAAAAAAAAAATTGGAACCGGCCCAATTTAATTTTTATTTTCCGGACTTTTTTTAAGACCAATTTTACTTTTTTTATTTTTTTAAAATTGATTATGCGGGCTGCGGGCTACCCGGTACCCATACGGGCTAACCCTAATGGGTAACAGGTTTTTTCGGACCGGGCTCAAAAGCCCTGAAAAAATTCGGGCTGAAATTTTTAGGCCCAAGCCCTATGTTTTAGCGGGCTGGGCGGGCCGGCCCATTCGGGCTAGCCCTATTTTGACAGCTCTAATCGCTGAATTGCTAATGATCGGTTATTTTCATCTCTACTAAATATTTAATTATTATCCCTACTAAAATATTATTAAATTGAATAATTTTATTTGTGAAAATTCAAATATGTACAACTGTTTGAAAGATAAAATTTAATGTTTAGTGACATGTATAGAGATAAGTTTTTAAAATATATTAAAATAAAAAATTCTACACCAATTTAAAACATGTAAAAACGTATAGATCACAATTATAATTTGAAGACGTTAAGTTGTCTTCAATTTTAGGTGTACAATGACATAGTTTTTCTAATTTTTTAACTTTTGACTTAAAAGATAAAAATGTAATTACTATATAAATTATGGATTGATATATTTTTTTTAATAAACACTTATCATAAATTAAATGATCTTGCTTCCACTAGTTGAAATTTCTAAATCCATCTCTAATTTTGATGTGCTCACAAAACTTATAGTTATAAATGTTAGAAAACAATAGTTAGTTAAAAGTATAACTAATTAGTTATAAGAGTTAGTTGTAATTCTTTCGTGAGTTAGTTAAGCGTTGTTACAAAGTAGTTAATAACTGATAATCTCTATAAATAGAGCATGATGTATTTATTTTAAATAATCTTGTCAATTAATTTAATATGTTCTCAACACACATTCTCGAGAGTATCAATATATTCTTTATCTTGTTCATCTTCCTCCCTTGATACATAGATTTCAAACATGGTATTACGGGAATTTGGTCCAACCAATGAAGATTAATCTGATTCACTCACCAATGAAGATTGTCCGACATAAGATGATATTCCGCCTTGGTTGTTGGAGGAAGATGTTTTGCTGCTCCAGCAAGAATCGTCGAAAAAAGGCCATATCAAAATTGTTCTTGGTATTTTTTCATCGTTAGATACCAATTAATCTTTTTCTTTGGAGAATCTTGATCTATTGGATTAACAAGTGATGGTAGAAGAGAAATTACAAAAAGTTGAGGAAGAAACACTGAAACATACATTGTTTTTTGAATTCGTTCTTTCTATTATGTATCGTCACAATGATGACATCTCATTCATCATACAAGGTGAAAGTTTTTACAAGCCTTTCAATCTCCATGATGTTTGTCACAGTTTTCAATCTTGGTTGAGTTACGACATTTGAAATTGAAAGACCCATTTGCTTATTCGGTCACCCTAGTGTATTGATCACAAGTTTTAATCCCGGTGGAAGAAACAAAACAGGAGGAAGATTTTGTTACATGTTTTCTCCAATTTCTTGTAAAGTTCACACAAAGCCTTGATCCAATTGTTTCACATTGTTCTAGTTGAACCGTTTTTAACCTCTTACAAGATGTAGTGAGCTTTTTTAAGGCATGGATCAAACTTTCCAATGCAAGAATGAGTCAAGATAATGCAAACTTTGCAAAATGGGAACCCAAGCATGGAATGACTCAAGATTATAAGACAAGATAATGTCAAT
The DNA here is from genome assembly GCA_037974735.1 of Cicer chorassanicum. Classification (NCBI taxonomy): domain Eukaryota; kingdom Viridiplantae; phylum Streptophyta; class Magnoliopsida; order Fabales; family Fabaceae; genus Cicer; species Cicer chorassanicum. The sequence continues at coordinate 49,489,456 of JBBPBP010000003.1, read as the reverse complement.
CTATTTCATAAGAGTAACTTTTGAGATTGGCTTATCAATACATCTTATTTTAGTTTAGTTTGTTAATTTCTTCTTTCTTCTTAGGATTATATTGTTTGCATGCTTTTAGCTTTAGTATTGCTTCAAACTTAGATTGGTTAGATTCTCAATTACAAGTTTCTAGGAGGGTGTTAGAAAATAGTAGTTTCTTAGAGCATAGGTAATTAGTTATATTCATTTTAAATAATATTTTCAATGAATTCAATATGAATTCTCAAGAGTATAGATATGCTCTCTATGTTGTTCATCAATATGATCTTCCTCCCCTTGATCCATGGATTTCTAACAATTTTAGAATTTAAGTTGAGCTCTACACAACTCCCACAAAACCGACTTATAGGGCGATGACTACCCACCACTTATAAACATTTTATCAAGTCTTATATGTAGGATTCTTAACACACCCTCTCGCCCCAAGGACTGAACATCTGGGCTTGAATTGAGTTTCTTGATAGTAGGTGGCCATCTTAGAATTTGAGTTTGGGCCTACATAACCCCCACAAACCGATTTGTAGAGTAATGACTACACATCACTTGTAAACAGTTTGTTATGTCTTATCTCATCATATGTGTTCACCATTTATATACACACACTTTGCCCAATAGTGTTGGGCATGTGGAGGTATATTGGAAAAAACTCAATTTCCACGTTGGAAATGGATTGAGCTCTAAAAGACTTTATAAAGATTGATAACCCACCTTAAAAGATGGTTTGTAGGATCCAACCCAAATTCTAAAAGTAAGTGTTAGCTTTCAAATTGTGTTTTTTTGTTTTAAATTACAACTTAAATATTTTAATTGTGCTCAACATTCTTAGTTCATACTTTCAAGTTAATTTTATTTTACACCAAAAATAAATTAGTGAAATATAATCTTTTTTGAAATATATTGAAACACCTCTGCACTCAAAATGACATTCATCGAACACCAAATTTAAATATAAGCTAAATTGAGTCTTGAATTACCTTTTTTTTTCTTTAACAAAATTTAAAGTGAGAGAATGATTTACACTTATAATTGGTTTGATTGCCCTTAGTTACCACAAATGCTAGATTTTCCACCAAGAAAATGAGTGCTAGATTTTCCACCAAGAAAATGAGGAGAGAATATTTGAGAGCTAACGGTCAAAATCAAATAATAAAATGAAATACAAAAAATTAAAACAAAACATAAACCTTGTGTAAAACCCTAATAACAAGTGACCTCAGATTGGAACACTGCATTATTCGTTCTCTCTTCCTTGTGTTGCCTCGTTTATTCCAAATGGCGAAGCGATTGATTCCACTATTCAATCGTGTTTTGGTTGAGAAAATCGTCCCCCCATCAAAAACCAACGCTGGCATTTTGTTACCCGAGAAATCCTCTAAGGTTTCTTTTTTTCTTCTTCTTTTGATTTAATTCATACCCATTTCATTTCCTTCTTCTTTTGATTTAATTCATACCCATTTCATTTCCTTCTTCTGGGTCTTCGATTATTAATTCAAAATTTCATCTTGCCTTCATTTTAACTTCCCTTATTATTTTCATTGATTATTGCTTTTTACCCTTTTCTATAAAATAAACAGTTTTCATGGTATTCTAGAGGAATTTAGGTTGTTCAATTTTTGCTTTTTATGTCAACTTGGCTAGGTAATTTAGCTGATGCATGCTGTAACATGGATTAAATTATATTATTCTTGGATTATAAATTTTAAACCATGGTTAATGGCTTCTTTATGCTACAAATCTAAAGGAACATTTTGAAGAAAGAGTTATGTGATCATTTAACATGTTTAGTCCATCGAATGTGTTATAGTTCAGTTTAATGTTGACCATGGCATTACAAAACATAAATTTCCTCATACTATGTCTTGGTTATGATGAAATGTAGCTACATAAAAATGCTTGTTGCTTTTTGAGATTAATTTTGCATTACTATACTCTGGTTTTTGTAGAGTAATTGTCTTGGTCAATTTTCAGTAGCAATTAAATTTGTGTGTGTGTGTGTTTGAGTCATCCCACTCTAGTATAGTATGCACTATGCAAATTAAAAAACTCTGCTAGTTTGCATCTCATTCTGTTTAACTTTTTTAGTAAAATAACTATTTTTGACTCTTTTGCCTTTAAGATTTGGAAATTATGTGTCTGAACTTTGAATTGTTGTTTGTTTTTCTACTTGTTTCACTTTTTAGCTCCAAAAATGTTTAAAATTTGAATGTTCTTGGTTCAAAGTATTTTTTTCAAGTCTATGGTTCATTTTCATTAGACTGGTTGGATATAATTTATTAGTGCAAGTCTGCAACCGTGCATTTTTATTTTATATCTGTGCTTTGTTGAAGTACATTGACGAGCTGGTAATCAATTACTCTCATGTTGCTTTAGCTGAATTCTGGGAAAGTTGTTGCTGTTGGCCCTGGCTTTCATGGTAAGGATGGGAAAATCGTTCCTGTGGCTGTAAAGGAAGGTGACACTGTTCTTTTGCCTGAATACGGGGGAACTGAGGTCAAGCTCGATGACAAAGAGTATGTATATATTTCATTTATTAATTGCTCATTTTTACTTTTGTGCAATCGTTGAACTTAATCATTCTTAATGTCTCTTCATCATGACTAATTTGATCAACACTTTTTTTAAAACATTTTTGCACTGTAGTTTGTTTTTCAAAAGCCACAAATGATGCATGAACATGTCATAACTTGTCCATTTGTAGTAATAGTCCTTGAGCTTATTATGAAAGTTTCATTCGACTATTAGAGTCAGTTGGGGACCTATATTTTGCTGTGAAATTGTGTCTTTTGATGACATAATATATTCAACTTTGATAGTTTTACCTGTATGTTGCCTAGAGGATTTAATTTTTTGCTGCATAGTTGATCCCTTCATGTTTAAATGCTATTAAAGCCCGACTTCTTTGCGAATCATTAATTTATTATAATAATAAATAATAAAGAATATACCTATACCATTGCCTTGAGGAAATGGTATGCTTGATATTGCATGTCATTGTTTGGAATTTGCTTCTGTTCAACTGTTTATAACTTCATATAATAGATTTTTTATTTTTTTTTTGATTTGTTGTTTTCATTTGCTTTCCGTTGTTTCTTTTGTCTGTGCCTAGATATAGAGCTTCAAGCCTGAAGCTGAAGGCAAACTCTATCTTTATTTGGGTTTTATTTATTTATTTATTTATTTATTTTTTTTTTTATAGTTTCGTAGTCCTAATGAGGGAAATCATTTGTATCATAATTCATAAATTAAGCATTCATTTCATTCAATAAATTGTGCTTCTTTATAGGACCTTGTCACTTATCTATACTAGTGTTGAGGGATTAGCCTAACTTGATGCTCTAAATGTGCTGATAAGCAATGTAAAATTTGAATCAGACACTGAATATTAAATGTTATATTTTATGTCAGGATAATAAGAAACATCATCTAGTCTTCAAATGTTATTCATTTAAACTTATAAAATGTAAAATTGCGAAGTTGGCTCTTATATATTTCGAATTTTGAATATTTTCATGGTCCGGTAACTTGCTAGTTCTGGAAATGTGTCATAGACATTGAATCGAAGGTTTTGGCTGCATGATGCATCCACTAAGTAAATTCTATGATTTTCTTGTGTAGTCCTTCTTTTTGACAAAGAGTTTATAATCATAATGCTACTGAAAGAACACTGAAAATTAAGAGGAATGAGGGCCCAAAGAGTGGGCCCAACTCACACAAGTCACACACGCACACCTTCTAGAAGGGATTAGAATAAAAAAGAATAAAATAGTTAGCTATAAGAGGGAGGGGAAGAGAGTGAGAAAGGCATTGAGAAAAATATCTTGAATTAGTTGGGAGAATTATTCTCTTGTTTAGGAGTTGTTACAACTCTGGTTTACTGCATTTTCCAGCTTTCACCACCATTGTAAGAGCTTTGTTCATCAATTACAATTAATAAAATTCCTTCCATTACCTTTAAATTTCTGGCTTCTATCAGCTACTCTCTTCGGTCACTATTATATGAATAAATTATAGGCTTAATTACAGTTTTGGTCCCTCTATTTTTACTAATTCACAGAATTGGTCCCCCTATTTTAAAATTTGATAGTTTTGGTCCTTCTCTTAGATTTTTGAATTAAAAAATGATGTGATATATTTTACATTACGTGGCATATGATATCATGATATCAAATCCTCTAGATGCATTAATTATTCATGTAATTAATTAAATTACAAAAATGAATCATTTTTGAAATTGAAACTGGAGTTTTTAGAGAGTTTTCTTGTTATTTCATGAGTGTTAATTATTCTACGTCATCGTATTAAATGATACTTAATTTAAAACATGTCACATCACATCATCATTATTTAGTTAAAAAATCATAATGAGGAACCAAAACTGTCGGATTTTAAAATAATAGGATCAATTTTTTGAATTAGTGAAAATATGGGGGCTAAAAAGGCAATAACTGGTTGTTTAAGTAGTTGGCTATTCATCTTAGTTGCAATAACTGATTTTTCTGAAGTCATGGCTAATTAGATCATATTGCTTTTTGTGTAGGTATTATCTGTACAGAGATGACGATATATTGGGGACACTGCATGATTGAGCCCCTGCTGTAGCAATTCTGCTACATTTGAGCAGTTTCATTATGTTCTAGTTTCTATGTATTATGTCTACTCAATCTACATTTTGTTATTGGACAAAGCTCCTTTTTAAATTTGGGACAAAAACAAGAAAGATATTTTTATGCAAACTTTAGGGGAAATTGTTTTGAAGGCTGCAAAGTAACTTATTACATTTTATTTTATAGCCTTGTTTTGTGGCACAGTTAAAAGCATTCCATTGGCTTAATTATTTTGGATTTTGAAGTTGAGTTTGACTTGAATAAAAAAAGTAATAATTGGTGTCATTGATCTGAGTCCTATCGAGATCATTGACTCGAGGTCTAAGCAAGTCTCTTGATATTGAAACATGGTTTCGTTGGAGAAAGATTTCCACGAGTTATCGTTATAGTATGTTAGATGGAGTGTTCTCAAGCCATTAAAGAATCACCTTGCCTTAATTTTGTGTGTATATAATAACTATAACTAGAGCCACCTTCTCCCTCTCCAACTTGTTAATTTCCACTTCCAGAAACCCACAGACCCTTCCTTATTATTCATCATCATAAATTAAACGTTTATGTAGCTTATTTACCTTCGACAAAACTACACTAGAGTCACCTTTCAAAAAAAAAAAAAAAAAAACTACAGAGTCCTTCAACTTAAAATAAAATTTTATATGTATCTTTTTTTGTGTGTACAAATTAGTCAATTTACTTTAAAAAATATTTAAACCTTTGAACCAATTTTTATTCTTAACCCATTTATCTTAAGCAAATTAGGGAAATATAAGTGTGCTACGGTCTCTTCGATCCAACGGCTATGAACGGATCTTAGAGGAGAAAGGCATATTTACCGTTAGATGAATCTGAACCAGACTGAATCTAAGAAAGCGCGCCGTTTCTAAAAACCCTAGCGCCACCTTCCCACTCCATTTCCGGCAGCCACGTATCTCCTCCCCGAAAATTAAACTAATAAAAATATCTCTCATCATCTTCACTTCAAAAATCCCCAATTAATTTTCAGTTCCAGCAAGTTACCTCGTTAACACCGCCACTGTTTCACCGTTTCCCAACCAACAGCACCGATATTTATATATACTGTATATATATCTATTAACTGAAATTGAATTACTGAAACTTTCAATTAAAAAAAAAAAGAAAGAAACGGGTGAAGTGAAGAAAATGGTGGAGAGAAGAAAGCCACTGGTTTTATGTTCCACCAAAAATGTCATCAATTCCTTATTACATTCTTCCACTTCTTCAGTCAACGACTTCCCCAAATTCCATTTACCCGTTGGAATTCTCAGATTCTCCGACAAATCCCCTTCTTTTGATCACTCTGCACTCCTCGCTCTCTCTACTTCTCTTCTCAAAAGACTTTCCATCACTTCCGGTTCACCGGTAATTCATTCCAACCACACCCTCTTTTGTTAATTCAAATTGTAGTGATTGGACAATTTGGCCCCAAAATTTATTAAATGACAAATTAGTTTCTAATATTGTTGGTCATCAATTAATTTAGTCTCTGTTATTTAATAGGTCCCAAAAATTGAGTTAACACATTGTTTATGGTATACTTAGTTGGAGCATGTTTTATTAATTTTGTTTAGTCCTTTCGTTTATCTTTATCTTGCGATATATATATTCCTCTGAATTAATTGATTGATGGAGGTACTAAAGTGATTGATATTCTTCAATTTTAAGGACTTATTTGCGATTTTGTAAATTCGGAGACTTGGAATTTTTAGAACATCATGATGACTCACTCTTGACAATAATGTTAAAAAGTATCCGATTTTGAATTTTGTCAGGTTCTGGTCAAGAATGCTGAAATGAACACACAGAGAATTGCAGTGGCCATTGCTCTGGACCCTCCTAGCAGTGATACCACTACCCTTGATATAGTTCACTCACCACCCTCTACTTCCAGAATAATGCTTGTTTTTCCTTCTTGTGATTTCCCTATAAGTGGTCCCTTGTTAAATGATGAAGTTGCTTATTTGTCTCCTCTTTTGGCCTTTAATCTTAACTTGCACATTTCATGTTTGAAATCCATTATTCACAACGGTGAAGATGCTCTGTCGTCATATTTCAAACCTCAATATCAAGTGGGTGATGAGGATACAGCTAAAAGCATTGAGGATTCTGTCATTAATATAGAGTTGGTGCCTCTTGCTCAACCTCCTAGATTTGCCTCCCTTCTGAGGGTTGCTTTTGTGAAGATACCAGAATGTGGCATCCTTGATTCCATTAGACCAATTTCGGATGTTGAATCCAAAGAACGTCAAGACATGATTGACTTGGCATTGCAGAAATACTTTGAAGTCGATAGATATTTGTCAAGAGGAGATGTTTTTGGAATTAACATTAGTTGGAACTGTAATTCCACTATTTGCATTCCTTGTAACCAAAAAACACAAACGAAAAATGACAACATTATCTGTTTTAAGGTATGTTTACCTCTTCTCTCATATTTTTAAGCCTCAAGAAACTGTGTCAGGTTCTTTGTTAGAGTGTAACTTATATCTTCAGGTCGTTGCCATGGAACCATCAGATGAACCAGTTCTCCGTGTCAATAAAACCTTAACTGCTTTGGTGTTAGTTGGGAGTTCGCCATCTGCCCTTCCTCCGGATTTGTTAATTGCTGGATCAGAAGGGTCTGTGCCTTTGCAAAGGGACACCGTGAAGATCTTGGCTTCAATACTCGCACCGACTTTATGTCCATCGGCGCTTTCTTCCAAGTTTAGAGTTTCGGTCTTATTGTTTGGCTTGGCAGGTGTGTTCTATTTTGTCAGGCTTTTTTTTCTTCTAAAGGAATCAGTATTTTTCCTATTCCTTATCATGGGTCACAACTGACAACTTGATATCTTCAGTTGTTGTCGTTGCTGTTTATTTGAAATATTTAGACGGGGCTTGGAAATATCAAATAAATGGTGTGCTTTTTGATTGCATTGATTGTGCATATTGTATTTCCTGAACAACATAATTATGCAGGTTGTGGGAAAAGGACTGTTGTTAGATATGTTGCTCGTCGACTGGGCCTGCATGTGGTGGAATATAACTGTCATGATCTGATGAGCTCCGATAGAACATCTGTTGCTCTAGCTCAAGCTTTCAAGACTGCTCAAAGGTAATATTTAGAATATTTGGAATGATAAGAAACAAAAACACATTATACCGAGAAATTTGTTCCTGCACAATTTTTATTTCGCCATGGATTAGTGTACAAACTTAACTATCAGTACAGGAACATATAGTTTCATTCATTTATCCACCTTCCTTTTTGTCTGCAGTAGTTTTTCTTCGTACTTAACATTTATTTGACTTTCAGGCTTTTTAATCAGGCCACTTATTTGATTGCCTGGTTGTTTTTTGCTTTGAGAAGTTTAAATGTTTAATGTTTTGGATAAGTTTCTCTCCCTAAACTTCTAGTCTGCTCCTATATGGGATAATATTGTTACAGATACTCGCCAACAATACTTCTTCTTCGTCATTTTGATGTTTTTCGAGATTCGCATTCAACCGAGGGTTCTCTAAATGATCAAAGAGGCAATACATCTGAAGTTGCATCAGTTATTAGGAAATTTACTGGGCCAGTTGGTGAAAATGGTGATAGTAACTCCCTCATGAAATCAAATGGAGAATCTGTAAGATCTCACTTAGTTGAATTGTGCTATTGCTATCACTATTCTTTGAACTATAATCATCAGTTGTTGTTCTGTACATCACAAATATTATATCTTGCTGTATTGCAAATCAAGTAAAAAAGTGAAACAAGTGACATCAAAAGAAGAAGCCAACAGGTAAGATAATATTAAGCAATAATAGCAACTCTGTTATAGTAAAGAAAAGGTGATGCTATTGGGAACTCTAATAAGTTTAGGAAATTTGTCTGCTGGAGATGCATGCATCTAAAGTTGGCTAATTCTTTCTGGGATAAAGTATAATTTATCAAGTGTCATGCAATATACTTTAATAATAACAAGACACGTCCTGCAGAAACAAAAAGTGGTCTTAAATATGCAGTGTGCACTCAAACATGTCACCTAAAGATTATGTTCTTCTTAGAATGTTATGTATATATACAAATCCAAAAATGTCCTTTTCATTAGGCCAGTTGAGTCGTAAGTCAAAATCAAAATTGGAAAAAATCCTTTTGTTTTTAACTAGAATTGCAAAGATGTTTACTTTAACAGCATGCTGGTGTAGGTGGAGAAGAATGCTGAAAAGACAAGTGGGCATCAGGTCCTGTTGATTGCTGCTGCTGACAGTTCAGAGGGTCTACCTTCAACTATCAGACGCTGCTTTAGCCATGAAATAAACATAGGGCCTTTGACAGAAGAGCAAAGGGCTGAAATGCTGTTGCATTCACTGCAAAATGTTTATGGACTCCTCTCTAATGTAAGTGTAGAATAGAACCTCCTCATGTGTTTATACCTTCTTTTGTTGCTTTTTATTTTGTTTAATAAATAGAATAGCAGTGGTACACATGATGGCAATTCTATCTGAATTTCAAAAAATGAATGTAACTTGACTTAAAAACTAATTTAGAAAAGAAAACTCGAAATAAGAGTTTCCTTTAGAGTAGGTTGTGGGTGCAAGATGTGGGACCATGTGATTAATTTGGAAGTGTAATTTCTTCTTTTCTCAGCTAAAATATAGTCTTATAAGCATTGAAAAAGTCATATCTTTAGGTGTTGTAGGACTAAACCCACCCAGTCAACACAGCACATTATAGGTGTTAAACCACTGCAGTGAAGGCAGATAAAGTGGCCCGTTAACAGACAGCAGAGTTGGCTGCAGTTAAGGTGTATTTTCCATCAATATCAAATGTAGGAGTGTTCTCTGTGTATAAATGTTGCAAGATATACCTCTGAAATTATTGTGATAGGCACTTGACTACACTTTATGCTCTCGAATCCCTAATCATTACTGATGAGTGTTGACTTTAAACAATCGCTTTATTGCTTCTTGCAGACTGATTTAGAGGGTTTGGTAAAAGAAACTGTTGGGCAGACATCTGGTTTCATGCCCAGGGATATGTGTGCTTTAGTTGCGGATGCTGGTGCCAACTTATTTCCCTGGAGCAATGCTGAAGTAGACAAAGATGGACCTGAAGATGCAAATGGTTCTCTTAGTTCCAAGGTGACGGAGGACAACGACCAGTCAACAGTTTCACCTCGGAAACCTGGGAAAGAAGACCTGGTGAATGCTTTGGAACGATCAAAGAAAAGAAATGCATCAGCATTGGGTACTCCGAAGGTAAATTAAGCAATCAGGATTTTGTGATGGTTTTCTCAAGAATAAAATACTGTTGTTTTATTGTTGAAAAGTGTACACATTAGCATGTAACATGTCTTCTGGGAGAAAAAGTTCTTCAATGCATGAATTTTTATGCAGGTTCCAAATGTAAAATGGGAAGATGTTGGTGGGCTTGAAGATGTCAAAAAATCAATCCTGGATACTGTTCAGGTGGGCTTCTTGTATGCCATAACTTTATCGGATGTCACTTGTCACTTTTCCCCCCTGATTTGGAAGTACAACTTTGCTTTTTTATTTGAAATTCACTTACTATAGCAAAAAACAGTGCCTCTCCCATCAGCTTGAATTGAAAATATACTTGGAGTAAAAAGGAACTTGTGGATATGTTTACACGGTGAACATTTCATAAGATATATTAGACTGTCACTGCATAAGCTGATTTAGTTAAATTACAATTTAGTTTATACTCTGATAGAAAAATACAAATAAAATAAGAAGGTGCTTTTGGAGAGTAAAAATTATAACTTGAATGTACATTATGTACTTCACTCCTTAAGTTCAACATGGAAGCTGTCAAGACTAAGTTCTGCTAAAAAGAGATTGAATGGGATGTTTCTACCATATTATCAAGACTAAATCATGGGTTTTTCTACTTTATCAAGCCACTTTTCTTTTTAAGAAAATTCTCGTCTTGTTTCTTCTATATTTTAATATTTATGTTACTGAATCATATCTAGCCTGGAGATACTATTTATTGTGATTTCTGAATAACTGATTCACTCTGTACTTGGTAATTTAGTTACCTCTCTTGCATAAAGATCTATTTGCATCCGGATTACGCAAGCGGTCTGGTGTTCTTTTGTATGGTCCCCCTGGAACTGGTAAAGTAAGTTGTAAAGTACCTTTAAATGACAATCTTCTACCTCAGATTTCTTACTTTTTACTTACCGAAGTTTTCTTATATCTTTTGCTTTTTTTATTTATTTAATGTCAGACATTATTAGCAAAAGCTGTTGCTACAGAATGTTCCTTAAATTTTCTTAGTGTGAAAGGTCCTGAACTGATCAACATGTACATAGGAGAGTCTGAAAAGAATGTTCGAGACATTTTTCAGAAGGTATAATAATATTTTGTTTATTTCGATAATTTCAATTGAATGTTTCTGCGTGCGTGTGTCTATTTTCTGTGAACTAGAAAGTTTAAGGAACAGATTTTGATAAAGTGAACTTCGATATAATTCACAGGCCAGATCAGCACGTCCATGCGTCATCTTCTTTGATGAGCTTGACTCTCTTGCACCAGCTCGGGGAGCTTCTGGAGATTCTGGGGGTGTTATGGACAGGGTGGTTTCACAGGTGATTTCCTTTTCTGAATAAGACCATGATATTTTTCGAACTTTGCTTTGGACTTCCTGACGTAAAACATATTTCCCCTTATTAGATGCTTGCAGAAATTGATGGCTTAAGTGATTCAACACAGGTGTTTTTTTATCTGCTTCGATTTTTTAATCTTTTATTAGTAAGATATATATTATCCTATTTTGATTCTAACAAGTGTTGTCTTTGTTGCTGGCTTAATAGGATCTATTTATTATAGGTGCAAGTAATAGACCCGATTTAATAGACCCAGCACTTCTTCGCCCTGGTCGTTTTGATAAATTGTTATATGTCGGAGTTAACTCTGATGCATCTTACAGAGAGCGGTAAGCTGTCTGCTTTTCCAGCTCCCTTTCTTGAGAAGTATCCATTGTTGATAGTATTGTACTGTGCTCATCTCTCTCAGGGTACTGAAAGCTCTTACGAGAAAGTTCAAATTGCATGAAGATGTTTCACTTTACTCAATTGCAACAAAATGTCCCCCTAACTTCACTGGCGCAGATATGTATGCCTTGTGTGCAGATGCTTGGTTCCTCGCCGCAAAGCGCAGGGTAAGTTCAGCCAGGATCATTGGATCTTGTGATTACTTTGTATGCGTTTTGTTTGATATTAGGCCCATTATTGCATTTTAGATTATAGTTGACTGAAATCGCAGCCTGTACCTATGCATCTGTCATTGTATGACTTAGAGAGAGGGTACTTAACCTAATTGTTTTGTTCTAGGTTTTGAATGCAAATCCAGAGTCCTCCAACCCTGATAATGAAGAAGATTCCATTGTTGTTGAATATGATGATTTTGTCCAGGTAACTTGCAAATTGTTTTTAATGGTAATTCTGGCTACCCACTGACCAAACTCTAACACTAGAGCAACTTCTCCATCCCAAGAGTAATTGTGTGACTGGCATTTCCTGTAATTTTCAGGTCTTAGGAGAGCTTCAGCCGTCCCTCTCCACGGCTGAACTTAAGAAGTACGAGCTTCTTAGAGATCAGTTTGAAGGCACCTCTAAATGAATTTGGACTGAAAAAGAAACAATCATCAAGCATTGATTTTGCTGGTATACTAGGGACCCAAAATTCTTGCAGTTATAGAAGGATGCAGTTGCACACAATCAAACAATCTTAGCCATTAGATTATTTGAATATTATTTGTCCAATTGATCAGATCGGACAATTGAGATCTCTTAATGTGTGAGGGCGTGGAATCTGTATATAGTAAGATTCCAATCATGTAATAGGTTCTCATTCAACATATGGCACAACCAAAATAGATGTGCGAACATAATTTTGTTTCTTGGAAAATAAATTATAATACATCATATTTATTTCAATTTTTAAATAAAATCATGAAAGTGACTTTTTCTTAAATTTTGTATCAAAAATAAATGATACATTTGTCTTGGATAATTTTATTTAGTAGTTTTATAAAAGATAAATAGATAGAATTGATATTAGTATCTCCATATTTAAGTTGTTGTGCACAAATTTCAAAGTGAAAAAAACTATAGACGGTGTTTGGTTGGATGAGGTTTTTAATTTTGTGCCTGGTTGACTTTTTAGGAAGAGATGGGAGCAAAATCTCTCTTAAACCTCATTTTGCTTTCCCTTTATTTTAGGGGAATCTAGAGGCGAGGAGAGATGGCTAAATACACTTAAAAATAATTCAAAATCCCCCCCTCCCTTTTAAACAAAAACACTTTTAACAAAAATATTTTATATCTCTTCTTTTGAACCAAACATATATCTATTTCTCTTCCTTCTCCTCTTTTGAATCAAATATATCTCTACTCTTATTCCTTTTCCTCTGTTGAACCAAACACACCCTTTAAGGTCATATGAGGTGTCTATACTTTTAAACGTATGACATAACCTTAATCTCTATTATCATGCCTTTATAAAGAGTGGAAATAGGTTAGGTCGCCCTCTAGGGACCTATGACCTAACTACATCAGCCACAGACGTAGCATATATCATTGGCAAGTCTATGTATGTAGCTAGAACAAGAATGTCATACTTGACAAGCAACCCTAAAATAGGGATTGTAGATATCTTTAGATTTTTGAGTCATAATGTAGAACTCTATTGTACAAAGTCAATAGTGTTAGAAAGTATTCTCACCACAATGAAATATAAGAAGAAAAAAAATTGAAAAATTGAGATATCGATTTAAATTTTAGAAAAAGTATTACCAACCCAACCAGCAACGATAGTTGAAAACAATCCTCAACAGTCACATGTAGTGGTTATCAAAAGAATCGTTACAAACAAATCTTGTTCAAGTAAGGAAGTATCCATTCGTTTCTCTGTAGAAATATAAGAAACGTTTAGTAAACACGTAAAGCAAACGATGTTGGACTCACTTGTTGTTTACACTGGTTTTCTGGATGGAGTTCTATTTTATGGTTATTGAAAAGCTTAACTGGTTTTCATGTTTGATATTTTGCATATAAATACTGATCGCAACTCAAGAGCAGAGTTGTTATGGTCCCACGGACTGATATCAGATTCAGCTTACAAAGTGTTCTCCAGTGCTTGCAACTTTTCCACAATATGAAGACAAAGTCTACATGGGAATCTTAGTGGTGTTTGTGCAAGGAAAATATATGTTGTATTTGTAACAGCAAAATCTTTTCAAGGTTCCATAAATTAGTGAATTTTACCAATAATCACCACATGAGCAAATCCCATCTTTAAAATGATGGAAACGGTTTGAGTCCCTTACGACTATGTCCCTCTCAGTAATTCTAGATATATACTTAGTTGCATTATGGCAATCACCACAAACACGCAAGTTTTTAAATATCCTAATAGGACTTCTTGGTGGGGTGCTGATAATTCCAAATGCAATGGCCAATCTCTCACTATGACTAATCAAAATCTGCTCTTTTTCATCCTCCTCAACATCTTGTAACACAAAACTATAGTCAGGAACATAACCAAGGCTCTTCATTTTGGCACTCAAAACCCTTAATTCCTTGTATATCTCTGTGTATTTTGGATGTGTTTGGTTCCCAGTATAAAAGACTTCAACTTTACTGCCAACTACAACAGAGCTCCACCCAGGAGTCTTCCTCAATCCGCGATCTCTCGCCAACGATCTTACTTTAACCACTCCATCCCATTTTCCGGTATTTGCATAGATATTCGACAATAAAACGTAATAGCCAACATTCTCCGAATCGACTTCCAATAAGCGACTTGAAGCTAATGTACCCAATTCTGCATTTCCGTGTATTCTACAAGCAGCAAGAAGAGCACCCCAGATGGATGCATCTGCTTGTAATGGCATATTGTTCACTAAATCATAAGCCTTTTCCAAATACCCAGCTCTGCCTAGCAAATCCACCATGCAGCCATAATGTTTCAAAGTAGGCTTTATTCCATACTCTTTCTGCATAATATCAAAGCACTTTTGGCCTTCATCAACTAAACCTGAATGGCTACAGGCTGACAACAAAGATACGAAGGTAATATGATCCGCCTTTACCCTTTCGGCTAGCATATCTTTGAAAAGTTGTAGAGCTTCTTCACCATGCCCGTGAATCCCGAGAGAAGCTATTATGGCATTCCAAGGAACCGATGTTTCCCGTGGAATTTCGTAAAATAAAGACATTGCATCCTCTAACCTCCCACACTTTCCATACATGTCAATTAAGCAGGTAGCCACAAAGACATCCACGTAGAGAGAATTTTTTATTAGCCTCCCATGAATTTTCATCCCTTGTTGCAAAGCTCCAACATGGGAATATGCTGGGATAATACTCACCCAAGTCCCTTGATTTGGGGTTATATCTCTACACTCTTCCATCATGTTGTAAGCATCGATTGCCTCACTTGCAAGACCATTTTGAGCATAACCTGTGATCAATGTGTTCCATGATATTGTATCTTTGCTAGGAAGCTGTTCAAAAACTGTATGTGCACAATTCATATCTCCCAATTTCGCATACATATTCACAAGTGCATTGCCAATCACAACATCCTTCTCAAGCCATTCACCCCTCATAACAAATCCATGAATAGATCTACTAATCCTTTGATCACTTAACTGACCAAAAATTGAGGTCAAACTCACAACTGTCAACAAGTCCGGCCGTATTCCAACAAGTTGCATCCCTTTAAAGAATTGAAGCGCAGTATTCGGATCATTATTCTGCTCATATGCAGCAATTATAGAATTCCAAGATACCAAATCCCTCACTTCCATATGATCAAAAACCTTTTGTGCATCTCCCAGCCTACAAAACTTTGAATACATATTAATCAAAGCATTAGAAACAAAAACATCAGTTTCCAACCCATGCTTCAACACATGCAAATGAATCAATACCCCATTGACGATATCATCTGACTGT
Organism: Cicer chorassanicum; assembly: GCA_037974735.1. Classification (NCBI taxonomy): domain Eukaryota; kingdom Viridiplantae; phylum Streptophyta; class Magnoliopsida; order Fabales; family Fabaceae; genus Cicer; species Cicer chorassanicum. The sequence goes on along the minus strand of JBBPBP010000003.1, from coordinate 49,473,852 downwards.
GCACAAACAGGAAGTATACTCGACACCGTAACCGTATCCATCTTTACCCCCTCAACTTTCATACTATTCAAAACACCTAATGCCTCAGCTGCATTTCCATTCTGACAAAACCCAGAAATCATTGCATTCCAAGAACCAACATCTCGAACCGGCATATCAACAAACACCTTGTGTGCAGCATTTAAAACACCAAATCTTGAATACAAATTGATCAATGAAGAAGCAACAAATACATCGTGCTCAAAACCCATCTTTAAAACCCAACAATGTAATTTCTTCCCATCAATCAGATTTACACAAGCTTTCAATATAGGAGGAAAAGTATAAAAATCGGGTCGTAGATCATCAGACACAGACAAAAATTCATTGACACAATTCACAGCTTCATGATATTTGCCAGAACGAACATAAGCAGCTATCATAGAGTTCCATGAAAATATATTCTTTTTGTGAATGTGGTTAAAAGTAGAGCGTGATAATGAGATATCACCAAACGTAACATACAAACTAATAAGCTTTGTAGATAGAACAACATTTTGAGATTTTCCCAATACAACTAGAAGAGCATGAAGCTGCTTAGTAACATTAACATTGATGCAGAAGTTAAATAAAAAATTGAAATCAGTATCTTTTTTATTGCTATCAAAGTTATGTGATGTCATTTGTAGAGAATTTGTAGATGCTGAAAAGCATTGGTAAACCCATCGATGCAATGTAGAAACCAGAGAAACTGGATGAAGTTTATAGGTGGGAACCAATTTGAGAAGAGGAAGCATAGAAGTGGAATATGTTGTTAATAGCGCCGTAATTGTGCGCAATTGAAGGATCGCGGAGCGGGAACATTCAACAGTTGCGGCTGTTAGTCATGGGAAAAACGCGGGCGAGTGGTCCTTTCCCGGGCGTAGCTTCGAAGCGCCCGGTCATTTTCGGCGAGTTTCCGGCCACGTTCTGGTAGTTTGATCCGTAAAGAAAAACTCCACCAAGGAATGCTAAACTCAAACTCATAATAGGAGTAAACATTAGTGCGGTGTAAACTCATTGAATCCGTAATAAAGTGGATGATGGATAATGTTAATCATTATTATTATCAAATGAATTATTTGATTTATTTTGTGTATGATTAATCATGATATTTATAGGGTGCGTTGATAAAAATAATTTTTAGCTTATAAAATTTATAGATTTGTTTAAAAATATTTTATTTTTATTTTTATTTTTATTTGATTATTATAATAAAAATAATTTTTTTTAAATAATTTTTAATCTGTTTGTATATAATTTTATAAAAATAATTTTTTAAATTATAAAATTATCAGCATGGAAAGAGGAGAAAAGTAGTAAATTATAAAAATTATAAAAATAATTTTTTAAATTATAAATTATAATTTTTGGATTTTTAAAAAGTGTGAACATGGGATTGTTACTCCCATACATGGCACCCAGGTTTGACCTGGCTTTCCTTTTATTTTGCACCATTTTCTGGCATAAAACATATCAATTCTACTACTTTTTATAATCAATATAATCAAATTTGCAAGATTTTTAAATTGTATAAAATATTTGTAAACATTAAAATAATTAAAATAAAATATTTTAAAGTAACCAAATTAAGTGGATTAGATTCGAATATACCTACCTTGTATTTAATTTATTTTAAGTCATTTGTTATTTTGTGAAATCCAAAAAAACCATTCACACTTATTTACCTTATCCAATTTATTATTTTAGTCATTTTAAATTGGTTTGACCGGATTAGCCCAATCCATACAAGTTATATATTTAACCAAAATTTGAATTATCATAAATTCTTTTTTTATACTATATAATATTAGTTCCTCCGATCATAATTATAATAAAATAATGTTTTGAGGTAACTTAGGTGTAAAAGTGTATTTCATTAAACTCATTTTCTTGTACAACTCATATAATATTGGTAATCTATAATATAAAAGCAATTATTAAAAAAAAAAGTTAAAATTTAAATACGTTATCGTGTAACCTAAAGATAATAAATACCCGCGTCAACAATCACCGTTCCCGATTCAAATTATAAACAGAAAGAGCACCGTTCATCTTTTCCTTTAGGTCTAAAGCACAATCGAGAAATAATCGAAAACCAAAGCCATGTACTCACAAGAACCTTATTCCCAATCAGATTCCCAAACCTACCTAGCCGGTTTCGTAATGGCTAACATAGTCGGCCTTAAATACTACTCCGGCACAATAAGCGGCCGCGAAATGGTCGGCCTTGTCCGCGAACCACTCAACCCATACGACACTAACGCCATCAGAGTTCTCAACACTCAGTCTCTTCAAGTCGGTCACATTGAACGCTCCGTCGCCGCCGTTCTTTCACCTCTCATCGACGCTCAACTCATCATCGTTGAAGCCATCGTTCAAACCACCGCAAACTCTCGCTTCAATAATAACAAATTCCGTATACCTTGTCAGATTCATATCTTCGCTCATATATCTTCCTTTGATGTTGTTCATGACGCTTTTAATGATTCACCTGTTCATTTCATTTCGCATTCTGATCCTTCTTTTACACTTTCTCATTCCGTCGCTGTTAAAGAAACACGCGCCGATAACACTGCCACAAAAACCACTGAAACAACTACCTCCAATAATAACCTAGACCAAATCTTCAAACTCGTTCGTCAAAATCTAAACCTAGCAGAGAAAAACCGAATCGCCGAACCGTTAAACCCTCCTTCTAACATAGTCAAATCAGAGCTTCTTCAACATCAAAAAGAAGCACTAGGATGGCTTTTTCGCCGCGAAAATTCTGAGGATTTACCTCCGTTTTGGGAAGAGAAAGAGGGAAATTTCGTCAATGTGTTGACGAATTATCAAACAAACACGAGACCGGAGCCTCTCCGGGGAGGGATATTCGCCGACTGTATGGGATTAGGGAAGACTTTAACATTGCTTTCATTGATTGCTTTTGATAAAATGCAAATGAAAACTGGAAAGAAAAGAAGTAGGAATAGTGTTGTAGAGACAAATGGTACATTGATTGTGTGTCCTCCATCTGTGATTTCGACTTGGATAACTCAATTGGAAGAGCATACAAATCGCGGAGCGTTGAAGGCTTACATGTATTATGGTGATAGAAGGACTAAAGATGTTGAGGAATTGAGAAAATATGACATTGTGTTGACTACTTATGCTACTTTGGGAATTGAGTTGCGGTGGCCGGATACTGCGGTGAAGAAATTGGGGTGGAGGAGAATTGTTTTGGACGAAGCCCATACGATTAAGAATGTTAATGCTGGTCAGAGTCAAGCTGTTATTGCTTTGAATGCTAAGAGGAGATGGGCTGTTACTGGAACACCTATTCAGAATGGATCTTATGATTTGTTTTCACTTATGGCTTTTTTGCATTTTGAGCCTTTTTCTATAAAGAGTTATTGGCATAGCTTGGTTCAACGACCTCTTAATCAAGGAAAACAGACAGGGCTCAGTCGATTGCAGGTACAGTTCAATAACAATGTATTGATTCTTAAAGGATGGTTTTTTGCTTGCATGTTTAGGAGATTATATTAGAATTAGATACATCAAGGATTAGTTTCTTTTTGCTTAGTGAATTAAATTTGAATTTTGGTGTTGGTTATTGATTATTCTTGTGTTTCAGATTGTTATTTTTTTTTTGTATAAGCTTGTTTATTTATATGGTTTTACTTACTTTTTTGGGTAGGTTTTGATGGCGGCAATATCATTACGAAGAACAAAAGAGAATGCATTGGTGGGGCTTCCACCTAAGATTGTAGAGACTTGTTATGTTGAACTTTCATGTGAAGAACGTAAACTGTATGATGAGGTGAAAGACGAAATAAAGTCACTTATGATGCATTATGACTACAGTGACAGACTAGTGTTTAGTTATTCCACTATACTAAGTATGATTCTAAGACTTCGTCAGATCTGTGCTGATTTATCCATGTGCCCTTTGGATTTCAAGTCATGTCTATTCTCTTCAACTGATATTGAAGGTATATTTTCCTCCTTTTATACAAGGATTATTACACAGAGATTTACTTGTTAGTTTATTTTATATTTCTGTAATTCCTGGAGGCTGAATTCTGTTTTCAAATGTTGATTGAAGATATTTTTGCTATTCAAACAAACCTTTACCAGCATTAGTAACATTTAGCCATTTAGGTACATTGACAATATTTTTTATATATAGACAGTAAATTGACATATTTTTTTTGGAAGCTTAGGTTAGGAAGAGGAAAAAATGAGATTATATGACAAATGTATAAATTCATGTCATGCATTCTTGAATCATAATACATTATAATTACATTCATTCATCTACCATGTACTTACTCACAGACAACACCTCATGTTTTTTAGCAGAGCTAGAATGTTGTGTTAACTGTCAACTAACAATTTGTTGGGGCATGATGTGTGATCATGGAGATACCATCAGAATCTTTGACATCAGTAGTGCCTAAAGAAGGCTAATTACATTGGCAATGTCTACACATTATTTCACCCCTAAAAAATATCATTTTATACTAGTAAAAATATACCATTTTATAGTTTAAAGGTTGGTGTTCCAAAACCTTGCCACATGTTTCATTTATGTGGAATTGATATGCAGCATAGCCAATTTGTCACCAGTTGCTGGTGACCATCTCATTTGCAAGTACTTGGGTAGGGAGAAACATAGGCTGCCTAGAGAAGGTTTGGACCTCCAACTTTATCATCACATGTACATGTACTAGTGCCAATTGAGCTACAAGCTGATGGCTAGGGGTGGGAATAGCAGAGCCATATGGCCTAACCTACGAGACCCATGGCGGGCTAAGTATTTTTTAAATAGATAAGGCCAAGACTTTTCTTGAAACCTATTTAGCTACTGGTGGCATAATATTTCTTCGTTTTTACATTTAGATGCCAACGTGGCTTTTATGTGGCAAACTGATTTATAAATAATATGATTGTGTGTTCTACTAACCATTCATAATTTTTTTCTAAGCCAGATGTTTCCAAGAACCCTGAATTGCTGCAAACATTAGTTAGGATGCTGCAAGATGGTGAAGATTTTGATTGTCCAATTTGTTTATGTCCTCCATCGGATATTGTAATTACATGCTGTGCTCATATTTTCTGCCGAGAATGTATTCTGAAAACTCTACAGCGCAGCAATTCCTCTTGTCCACTTTGTCGGCGTCCCCTCTCAGAATCTGACTTATTCTCAGCTCCCCCTGAATCTTTCAAGACTGATACTACTGAACTGAGCTCTCCAGAAATAAGGTCATCCACCAAAGTGTCTACTCTGATAAAGCTTCTTACTGAATCAAGGGATCAAAATCCAGCTACAAAGTCAGTTGTATTTTCACAATTCCGCAAGATGCTGCTGTTGTTAGAAGAGCCTTTAAAAGCAGCTGGTTTTAAAACATTACGTCTTGATGGGACAATGAATGCTAAGCAAAGGGCTCATGTTATTGAACAATTTCAACTCTCAGAAGTTAATGAGCCAATGATTCTGCTTGCAAGTCTCAGAGCTTCAAGTACAGGTATAAATCTTACAGCTGCCTCTAGAGTGTACTTAATGGAACCGTGGTGGAACCCAGCAGTTGAAGAACAAGCAATGGATCGTGTCCACCGCATTGGACAGAAAGAGGAAGTGAAGATTGTTAGGTTGATAGCTAAAAACAGCATTGAAGAGAAAATATTAATGTTGCAAGAGAAGAAGAAAGAATTAACAAGCAAAGGATCTGGGAGGAGATCAAAGGATATTGCTGGTATGGGCATAGATGATCTCCGTTTTGTTTTAGGAGAATAAAGTGATGTTACAGTGAGGATTAGTGGGATAGTTGCAATTAGCAAATGTAAATTGTTGTCTGTTTGAGTCTCTCAAACTTTTGCTTTACCCTACAGTTCTGGAAACAAAGATGTTAGTCGGCTTCTTTTTGAAAGTAATTTTGATCTATCAAAGGGAAACAATTGGAAGTGAATCAAAGGATCTGTTTTTTGTATTAATCGGGTCTATCATGTATGCAACCACAGGGACCAATCTATATGTTTTTTCTTTATTAATTAGATTTAATTGTAGTTTTAATCTTTTATGTTTATTGATTCACGAAAAGTCGACAATTTTGATATCACTTTGATTTTTTAACTGAAAAATGGCGACATAACATGCTTTGATTAACGTGTTGTATGATAAGATGATATATAATGATTAACATTCATAAAATTGAAATAAAACATTGTAAAAATTTAGCTTTCAACTTCATAAAATTTTTATATTTGTAATTTAATTAATAACATGAATAATTAATGTATTAGATAATTTTATATCATGGAATTGTATCTCACCTTATTTAAAATACGTTAAATTATCATTTTTTCATTCAAAAATCTGAGAATAAAACTGTCGATTTTTAAATTAGAATGATCAAATTCATGAATTGGTAAAATTAGAGGGAGTAAAATTACAATTAAGTTTATTAATTATATTTACTTTGCTATTTATTTTATCAGTCCACCACGATACTACTACCTCCATTTTTACTTATTATTAGACTATTAGTCTCCATTGAAGTTTTTGCATATATTAAGAATTTTAGGCTGTGAATTTAATGTGTACATATTCATAACATGTTATTTCTATATAAATGTCTTTAATTTGACTTTTTTTTTTCTAAAATAAATTAATGGTATTATAGACCAAGAATAAAATTAATGGTATTGATAAGAAGTATGTTTGGAAAAATAATAAAAATGTCTACTAATTTAAAAGAATATTTATATTTAGGGACAATTTTTTTTTTCCAAAAATATGCTTATAACTGTAGTATCATTTATCTCTTAATCAATTAATATTCAAAATCAATTATTTTTATTGTATGCTGGACACATAAGATCAATAATTTGCTAAGATTTTTTTTAGCCACCCACCAACCAAAAAAATGGATCTTTGAAATACATCACAGCTGGTTTTGTTTTTTGGTCCAAAATATTTCAGTTGGTTGAAGTTAAAATTTCACAAGGTCCATCTCACCCGTCTAGGACCTTACATATATGGGTTTTCCTAAGGTCCAACCCACGAAATATGATCACCACCCTTGATCACATAAACGACTTTTTGGTCTCTATTTAGTGACACACTATGACACATTTCTCTCTTTTCTTTTTTGAATCAAGACAACTTTCTCTTCAACTTAGACCTCCACTCAAATTAATATATTCAAATGAAGGGTACTTTGACATCATCACAACATGAGTACGGGTAATCAAACGCTACTAGGTTCTGCCGTCCAAATATGCTTGAGGATTCTATGACAAATCTTATTTAAGTGTACATGCTGCCAGTTGACCCTACATAAAATAAAATGATTAATTTTACAGATTTAGTTAGATCCTCTACGATGATTGCACAATGAATATTTGTAAAAACCGTCCGTTATAGAAATAAGGTATTTCTCTCTAGATCTAATTAAAGTCTTCACAAATGTTGCACAATGCACTTGGAGTAAAGATCTTTCATTTTACACATAACTCAATAATGCTCCTAGTCTTATATTAATCCTCTTTTCAACTACACAACCTTTTAAATTATGGTTTTTTTGGGTTACTTTTGAAGAATTTGTGGGTAATTTATCTACCATTTAATGAAAATTAGTCATATAAGTAAACTTGTAAGTGGGGAAAACTTTAGTTTATGGGTCACACTAATAAGTTTAGTTATGTAGTTAGTTTATATTGAATGTTGGATGTAACACCCCAATGTGCCTTTTTAATAATTGTTACGATTTATTATTTAACTAATAATTATTCTATTATAAATAAATTAAATTAAATTTTGTTACACTAAATTTTACCGGAATAATTATATTTATTTTTATTGAATTGTTTTGGCGTGACAATTACATGGGGACCATTTATGACGTAATTATTTCCTAAATGGACTATTGTGTATTTTTTTTTATTTGATTAGTTTCGATAATCATGAGATTGATGTGTTAGATATGTTTGTTTTATTTTGTTATGTGTGACCTGTGATATTCTTGTTTTTCTTGATTTATTTTAGTTGATAAAATACTAGTTGAATTATTTAATTAAATTATAATTTATAGAGGTTATATTGTTTGTTAGTTTATTTTCGACCAAATAATTATTCAATTTAGGAGATAGCAGAGTTAGTGAAACCTAGTATAAGTGTTTTGAAAATATTTTTGGTCAATCGATCTTTAGTATAAATAAAAAAATAGTGACTTACTCTCCTTTTATGGCAATTCATTGGGTTGCCTTGTCATAATGTAACTTTATATCCTTGTCTCTTAACCAATTAAAAGAGAGATAAATTACGTTCCTTCATTCTTGACA
>JBBPBP010000003.1:49428268-49441092 GCA_037974735.1 Cicer chorassanicum | reverse complement strand
ATAACTATATTTGATTTTAAATAAAACTATATATAAAATTATTCACATAATTGATTGTTATAAAATATATTAAAAAAATTTATATTTATATTGCATAACAATTAAATTATTTTTTAAGTCGTATTAAATAAATTTAAAAGGGAAAGAGATGGAATAAATCATTTGCCAATTATCATAACTAAAAGATTTGGATATGATCACATAACATATTTGTATATTTAGTAAACAAATTTATTTTTTTAATTTATATAAAACAAATTTAAAAGCAATGTATATCAATAGAGATTGAATAAATCTTTTGCTAATGATCGTAACTAAACAGATTTGGATAATGTTCACAGAATAGGAGATTAAAAAATAAAAAAGATAATCACAAATTCAACTCTCAGATACTCAATTATAATAGCTCAGCACTGAGTCAAGGGTCCCACATAACTCGCTCCTTCAGAACCGCTTTCTCGGCCCTATCTATATCCTAACCCATTCACTACCTACTACTTTATTATAATTTTTTTCTGATTTATCTAAGAGTCTATCTATTTGTATACACTTATCCAATTTCTTTTGCAAATAAGTTCAATTTTATAAAAAGTTGATAAAATAAATAAATTATTAATAGTATTATAACTACTCATAATTAATTATACATGTATTCTGTAAATAATATCAATGTTGATTTATATCTCAAATTATTGATATTAATTATTTTTTAAAATAAGTTACTCACTATAAAAAAAAAAAAGTCTAATTAAAATTTCAGAAAAAAAATCTAAAAAATTCAACCATATTATATAAATATTTGTAAAAATATTTTAACAATTAATGAACAAACTAATATTATTATATGATTTGATTCAATGTATGAAAAAATTATTTTAAATTAATACTATACACAAATTTAATTCTTTGACTAAAAAAAATTAAATAGTAGAATATTAAAATATACAAATTGAATATTTTATTATGGGACGAATTAAATGCTCCGTTTGATATTCAATTTGGGTACATCGTTTTGTTGAATATAAAATAGAACGCAAAACATAAAAATAAATAATAAAATAATAAGAAAGAAAAAGAGTGCAAAGACACACAACAAACACAAACACAACGCAACAGAAACAAGGTGAGAGCAACTCTTCTCTTTCTCTTCTCTTTTTCTAAACTTTCTTCAAACCAAATTGTGTTTGATCAAAGTCAAAACACACCCATCATCACAATTCAGAAAACCCTTTTCTCTTCTCTCTTTTCTCTCTCTCTCTCTCTCTCAAGTGTTTCTTGGAAGAGAAAGAAAAAAGTACCAAGTTTCGTAGTCACGCGGTATTGTTGTTATTACCTCGCAACATTACGTAGACATATTCAACGAACTGTTTCAATCTACATAGGTAGATTGTTATTAACATTCTTGAAAGATTAAGGTTTTTTTTTTTGTCACACTGAATCTGCTGTTTCTTCTTGTTAATTTTTTGGTGTTTTTTTTTTCGCCTCAAATATCGCTTTTTTTTAGCTGTTTGTTTTTTTATTTTTTTTATTTTACCCCTTTTTCTTTTACATAAAAAACCAGTGGGGAAATAAGGGTATTTCATTGAGGTTTTGGTGTTTTTTAACACCAGAACAAAAAAAGTGAAACAACAATTTACAATCAGAAACACACGACGTTTTTTTTATACATACGCGTGTGTTGTTTTCTTGTTTTCTGGTTTTGTGTTGTTTCTTTGTTACCGAATCGCTTCCCAATCCAAACCATATCATCATATCCACTTTCTTGCCGAACATTGATCCAATCAAAATTTCCCAAAATGGGGTGCGCCCCACAAAATTAAAATTAAATCAAACTTAATAAATTTGTAAACTTTAAGAATTGATTCTTGATTATCCTTTCAACAACAAAAATAAAGATTCACCCTTTTGATCGTTTCGTCATTGCTTTGTTCAGATTTTTTCAAGATAAAGAAAACCAGAAGAAGAAGCAATAGTGTGGAATTTTCGATGACCCCATGAAATAAAAATTCAATTTTTAATCGTGGGTAATTCGTTTTGATTCTATATTTAGATCTAGCTGTTGAAGGATTGATTTGAGGTTGTGAATTTTTGTTGCTGTTGAGAATGAAAATGAAGTCAGGGTCACTGGATCAGTGGAGGAACTACTTTAGGTCGTCGAATTCGGATATTTTTGACATAATTGACTATGCAATTGTGGTTGCTGCTTCTGATTGTCCAAAGGAGTTTAAGTTGAGGAGAGATGGGATTGCTGAGAGGTTGTTCTCTTGTAAGTTGACTCGTTGTTTGGGGTGTGATAAGGTTGAATTGGCTGTGAATGGGGATGATGACCATGAAGGTTGCAAGATTGATGGTGTTGAGTTTGGAGCTGGTGGAAGCAAAGAGAGTAAGGTGAATGATCATGGATTGATGATGGATGGGAACCTTGTTAGCAATTATAGCTTTGGTGAAGCTGAGGCTTTGACTGATGAGATTGAACAAGAATCTCAGTTTGTTGGTGAGGTTTTGAGGATTAGAGACATTCTCAATAACCGTGAAGAAGAGGTATGTTTTTTTCTCTCTCTCCCCTTTCTTTGATTGACTTTGTTGGATGTTTGATGAATTTTTTTTGGAAGGAATTGTTATTGATTTATGGTTTTTAATTGGATGGCATTTTGTTTTTGTTTTTCTTTGAAGGTTGAATTCATTTTGTGAATTATGGTCATTGATTAGTACTTGCTTGTTTCATGTTGCCACAGTCTGACTCTGTGCTGTTTGAGTCACTGAGGAGGCTTGAGCTGATGGAAATCTCTGTGGATCTTCTGAAGGTTTGAATTGAAGTCTTTCATTGATACTTATTTGATGAACATGTCATTTTTCCATGTTTTGGGGCAATTTGTTGGTTAAGTATGTTCTCTAATCCTTAGTAATTAACTTTTTCAGGCAACTGAGATTGGAAAGGTTGTCAATCCTCTCCGAAAGCATGGATCAAAGGATGTACGTCAACTCGCGCGGACTCTTATCGAGTATGATTCCGTTACTGGATAATTGTCTCTCATTCATAATGGTTTATTTTATAAATAAAAGATAGATGAGCCTGTTTATTTTCTATACATGGATCAAAGAAAAGGCTTTTATGTTTTAATCAATGTTGCCAAATTGCGGCGCTATAGGGCTATAGCATAGCCAATTTTGATGAATTCAATCAAAACCATGACGCCATCCTAGTTTCGCTATTAGGAAAGTAGCTGCCGCTATTCTAGTTTCGGCTAGCAAATGTAGCAGCAATAATACTTAAGCTGGTGCTCACAATCATTTCCTTTTTTATTTGTAAGCAACATGTGCGCTGCTGCAACGCCAAAGCTATCCTCTATTTCACACAGTGGATTATTGGCGTTCTCTATTTTCTGCAATCTTCTATTTATAACTATGATACTAACACTGCTGTTATGCTGATCCATCTTCAATTCACTATCATCTTCCTTAAGTAATTAGAGAGATGCATTGATTCCATAATCATGTTCATCAGTTAGAAGACTAGGTTAATTTGAACCTATTTCTTAGTTAGTCATATGTAGGGATGTTAACATTGATGAGAATCTTTACCTACTTAAAAGTCGGCTATTATTGTTCCGATTCATATCCGTGTATTGTTTCTAAACTTGTTTTATGTTGACTTTCTAGTGACTGGAAAGAAATGGTGGATGCGTGGGTGAAGGTGACAACAACCACCGCTATCGCAGGTAGAAATTTTTTACCTACCTTAGTATGGTAAACTGTTGGTATAATCGTGTTGCTTTTTCGTTAGTTTCAAATATTAATTGATGTTGAAAATTCACTATTGAATGCTTGTAGGCTCAGAAGGTGGCACACCGGATTCAGTGAATCCATCTGTTGTCGACGATGAAGAGTTGGAAGAAGGACTTCCATCACCTCCTTTGGATGAAGGTGCTTTCTTTGTAGCTCCAACTGGCACGATTGAACTCTCACAGGTATATGCATGTCCTTTTTTCCATACTCCAACATAGTTTTCGTCGGCTTGTGTATTTGAAACTGATTTCGTGTTTCTTGTGTTGTATGACACGTATCTTAACGATGTGATGTGAAGTTCTTCGATGGCATGGATGATGATGGAAGTGAGTTGAATTTGAAATTTCTTATGCTTAGTCTAGCTTGCTTTCTCTGTACGGTTCTATATATCTTAGATTGATGATTGTAAATGGGGAATGTTTTCTTCAGATCCTCGACAGAGTGTGCAACTCAACAAGAACCGTGACAATGGCAGAAAGCCAACCTCGGAAAATCAAGTTACCGACAAGAGGAAATTGCAGGCTTCCAATGAAACAACCCTTGCTGGCAACGACAATAAGAGCCAGCAAATGAAGAAAAATGAGGCTTCTGTGAGGCTGAATAAGCCGGTAGCTGCTGATTCTGGTCTTCGTAGACCACCAAGTTCAAATGTTTCAAATGTTCAGGGAAAAACCAATATGGAGCTGAAGATGCAGCAAAAAGTAGAAAATGGAACCCTCACAAAGAGGCCTCTCGTTACTCAGCAAGAGGTAAGGAAAATAAAAAACTCTTACATGCTCCAAATTTGTAAGTTTGTGATTATCTCTTACCTTAATTTTTTGTGTTTCAGAAACCCAAGTGTTCGGATGATGCTGCTAAGCTCGAAGCCACTAAGCGGAAACTTCAAGAGCGCTATCAACAAGCTGAAAATGGTTCGTCATTCATTTTTCAAATAATTGTCTTATACACTATAGCTTATATGATATTAAGTTAAATCATTACACATGATGATTTATTGGACACGTTAATCACTCAATTCATTACTAATTGATGAAATAATCATTTAATTCTTAATTGCAGCTAAGAGGCAAAGGACAATTCAAGTTATGGAATTGAACGATCTTCCAAAGCAAGGGGGCGGCCAACGGAATTCACATTTCAAACCAGGAAATCACAATAGGCAATGGGGTCAAGGGCGTAGATAGAGCTCCTATCTTCGAGAGGACGGAGGAGGATGAGCGAAAGGTTATTTTGCCGACTATTTAATGGATTGAAGATTGATCCCCTCTCCTTGAATATAGAAAAATAACAGATACATTCAACATTTTTACATGGATAGAGTTATTTTGATTTTTAGAGGGAAGTAAACTTTGAAACATCGATTATTTCCCGAGTTATATATCGTCGAGTACATAGGAATTTTGTTTTTCCAATATTTGGTCTTGGAAAAAGGATCCTAACTTGGCATTCCTTTGCTTACTTGGTCGTTCCATACTCTTATTGTCTATAGAAATCTCGATTGTTTCTTGACAATTTACATTGGTCACATATTTTACTTACATTAGGGTCTCATATAGCATATAGTATGTGCAAATTTGATTATGTAAGCAGGTTTATATGAATACTTTTTTGTAGACTTTTTACTTTTGGAATACAATGTTTCCAAAAATTCAATAGTTCAGCATAGATGGGTAAGTAATTTCAGCTTATATATATATTCATGTTGAGGTTGCTAAGGTTAATGCTATCGACATGATCATCTTCTGATTTTGAAAAAAAAAATATTTTTACTACATTTGTATTAAATTTACAGCCCCAATTTAAAACTCATTAAAATGCCAACGAAAAATGTGATTCTAATTTGGAGTAAAACTATACGAGAATCTGTAAAATCTTTTTGTGAATGTTTTCCATCTCATGACAAATTTTATGTTTTTTTTAAATGGGTCAAATTTTATGTTTTTTCTTCATTAATTTTTTATTTTATTAATTTATATAAAACGACTTCTAAGTTTGAACATATATTTTCCAATAATATTTTCATTATTTTAATTGCTTAAAGTTTGTCCAAGTCTATACAAAAGGTTGGTCCAAGTCAAATCAAATTTTCTATTTTCTTGTTATTTCTTTTTTTAAAATTTGAACATACCTTTTGTGGTTTGGTTTGATAGAAGAATAGCATATGCAAGTGAATATAATAATAATATTAAGAAAGAAGAATGAGTGGCCTTTGATTGATGGTATTGGGCATTTTGACATGGTTGAATATTCCACACAATCTTTTATTAATAATAAAAATTAAAAAAAAAAAAAAAAAAAGAGGTTGGATGGTATGAATATGATTATGACTATGACTGAGGAGGAGAGAAGAACGTGCTAAAGTTGGAGCATAGTTTTTGGTTTGTCGGCTTGACTATGTTTCGTTATTTTTTTTCTTTCACTTTGCTAACAACCATTTAATGGTGTCCTATGTGATTTCCATGTGTCACAAAACTTAGCTCAATGCTTTGCTATAGTGTTGTAAAAAATCAATAACAATAGCTCCCTATTTTGACCACCTAATACTCACTACTTTCACTTGTTATCTCTCTTTCTTTAGGAACATGTGAAATATTCTTTGGCTTCAAATAAGTACCGGACAAAATATATAATACACAAAACCTATAAGTTGTTAGACAAATTTGTGTCTTCTATAATATTTGGTGGCGAATGAATCTATAACTAAAATAATATGACATGTCTTATATAATATAAAATTAGAGAGAAGTGGAAATTATGAGAGTTGAATTAAAAAAGATAGAGAGAATGCATATTAGTATAATTTTGTCTTTTTGATCATGTCTTCACAATTTTTTTTTACTGTAGTTTTGTAAGAGACACAAATTTGGTTTTCTTTTTCATGTCTATCAACCCTTTTTTTTAGTGTTATGGTCACTTTTCAAATCAAACATAAAAAATATATTTTTCTTCTATCGAATACATTATTATCGTGTAATTGAAATAAATCCTAGGGTTTTTTTCTCCAATTTTTAAATAGATGTTAGTTATGATACTTTTACTGTAATTTGCATTTAAATCGAGAGAATAATTAATATGAGTTTCTTTATATAAAATTAGGTTATGAAAGTAACAATTTCACTAGATCGTGTGACTTTATATTCATAAAAATATAGATATTTCGGGTGGATTTACATACTCGGAAAATCAAACTAGATGTCCTTTACTCTTACTAAACATGATATATATTAGATAACAATGTTAGACTGATCTTTCTTGTATTTATTTTCAATTTTACTCATATTGTATTAATATATTAACTTCCAAGTATGCATGGCTTGATTTCTAAGTTGTCGCGCTTCAAGGTTGCTCATGTGCATCATGAAACCAATCAAGTGGCAGATTCTTTTGCCAATTATGGTTTGGTGTCTTTTTTGTGTTTGATCGTTTGCTTCCTACGCCTTGTTAGATGATCGGACGTCTGTTGCTTTTCCTAGAGGATTTTAGTTTTTATTTTTTTTATTTTTTATTTCCTGAAGGTTTTCACCTCGCTTTTAGTTTCTTTATGCATTTCATCTATCCCATCAAAATTAAAATATAAACTAAAATTTCTAAACTAATTAAAAAATTATTGTATTGTTGTTTGAATGAAATTTTTTAAATTAGATTTATCTTCCTTTTTGCTAGACTCGTCGGTGAAACAGGGAGTTTTGAGTAACCGATGTACTAGGTTGTTTAGTTCGAAATCTTACAAAAATATCTCGCATACTGAAATGTTTAGATGTGGGGTTGAGGTGACACCGGAGGAGACATTTGTTCCAATAGAAACATGATTAGTGGTAGAGTGTAACACTTTGTTGATTAACAGTTTTTTAAGGATAACATGGAAGATGTTTGGGCTTGGAGTAACGTTCAATACGATGGGTATATCATCAAGGATGCATACAAGATGTTGATGGAAGGAAGTGGCGATGACTTATATCTTCTTTTAGTGCAATCGTTTTAGAATAAACTAGTCTATTGAATATATCATTTTTTACATAGAGACTACGACATAATAAACTTCCCACAAAGGATAATTGTCAAGTCTGATATTTGAATTAATAAGTCATACACAAGGTATAAGACAATTTTCCACGTAGGTCCATGTGTCATAATTTCTTATGTGGTAAAGTGCATAATAAGAGATAACATTTGTTATGAAGATGAGGGCTAAACCACATCATAGAAGCATTTTGACTGATTATACACAAGACTAAACAAGGACCGTAAATATTGAGAAACGTTCTACTTCATTATGACACATGACCCTATGTGGCAGATTGTCATATTTAAAAGTCAAAAACTTATTTCACGTAACTTTGTTATCAACCAAAAACTGCCAATGCCGACTTGTGCAATAATGCAACATTAAAAGCCTCCAAATTATTTCCACCTAGTTCGCCATATTTTTTGTGTGTAGGTATACAATGTCCCAACAAACCCTTATTTTCACGATTATTTCTCCATAAAACTTTCCTTTCAAGTGAGAAAATTTCATCAATCACAATTCGTGGCATTTTAAAGAAAGATCGAAAATGTAATGATAAGTTATTCAAATTGGAATTTAGCAATGTCATTCTACCATTCATTAACAAAATCTTACTCTTCCATAAAGATAATCTACGTTTGAAAGTTCCCACAACAACACGTCGAGTATCACACCTTCAAGGACTTGCCCAAGTGGAATTAATGCCTATGAATTCAAAAGGTATTTCGCTCATTCAAAAAACTAGGAACCAAGATGATGTCTCTAAAAAGCGTTCATCAACATTCACCCCCAAATAAACTATTTTTTATAAAAATCGTTTTGAGTCCCAATACAACTAGTTCATTGCTTGGTAAAATAGATTTTAATTCATGCTTACATGTTATACCAAAAGTCTTCGTATTTCATATAAAAAAATAGTTTCATCGATCAGCAATTACAGTAAGGAGAAAAAAAAATATCTACTACAAAATAAATTGTGAGAGTAGTACTGTTCATCTTCTCTTATTAGCATATATAATTAATTATCACATTTAAATTCAAATATAATTCATCCCCTACTTCCCCTACTTCAATTGGTATTTCTTTTGGTTACACTACTTCAATTGGTGGTTATTATGCAATAAATTTCTTATCACAACTTCTTGCATGTCACAATTATGCTGTGTTTTTTCATGCACGTCATGTATTTCATTGCGTGATTTCATTATCCATAACTCAATTTTATATAAAATTATAAATTACCTTACCCGTAAAGATTCCAATTATAATATTAATATTCAAGTTATATATAATATATAATGCTTCAATCTTATTTCAATTTATTTGAATGACTACGTTGAAAATGAGCAAACTTTTCATGAAAAGTTTGCTAACATCACTAAATATTTTTATTTTTATTATTTGAATATTATATTTGCAAATAAAGAGATTTTCTGTGTTTATTTATTTAAGCAATTTTAATTTTTAAAAGGTTTAATTTGTATATATGTTAAAATATATTATTAATACATTATAATTATCAAATTAATAAAAATATGACTTTAACCATAATATTAAGCGGTATATATAAATAGTTGTAATTTATTTACTAGAATATTTGACGTCAATCTTCTTAATATTATATGTTATGATATGATATTTCATATTTTGAGGTGACGTGCCATTCCCTATTTCATACTCATGTTTCTCTCCCACTCACATAAAAAGGTAACTTTTCTGTCCAATCCCAGTTCCCAAGGTGCGAGTTAGTGCTGAATAAAAAGGGCCAATAAAAGTTACACCCTATATTATTCCAATCTAATCCATTTGACACTTGGCATGCAAGTGACAAAAGATCAAGACACGTCACACATAGTATTTGGATAAGGGTCCGATAAATACTCGTGATATCGTATCTATAATAAACTTAACAAAGTATTGAGGAAGCAAAACGTGTATTTGACTATTTGTACGAAACTCATAGGATGGAAGAAGCAATGTTCAAAACAAATTAACATTGCACACATTTTGGACAAATACTTCAAGCAAGGTCAAAATTGACAATGAACTGTTCTACCTAACTAGACTTAATTTTCTAATAGTGGGTCATTAATTAATCCACTTGCTTTCCCATTTGTGACTTGTGAGCTGTTTACATCCTATAAGCTTGCCATATACACTATGATGTTTGAGTTGGTGGAGCAATTAAAAATTGGTATGTATAGTTGAACAATATTGAATACTTATATAATTATAATTACCTAAAATCAATTCAACGTATGATCACTATCAGTGCAACACAAGTATATATACATATAGGATGCACATATGTTATGGGGACATCACTTTTTGTTGTCCAAACCCCATATGTGGATATAATGATGTTTTTTTTTTCACTGTTCTAATCACATAACAATAATATTAGTATTTACGAATTATATTACCTCCGTCTTACATACAAAACCTCTTTACAAAAAGCAATTGTCATTTTTTATAAGACTTTCTCTAAATTATAAAATAAATTAGTATTTTTTCATAAAAATATCTTTAATTAAATGGAGATTATTTAAATATTAACTAATTCTCTCATGTAAAATTTTAAAATGTGTATTTGAAATTTTGAAATTTTCATAATGTAAAATATGTACTAAATATTTTCAATGTTAAAATTTCTCATCTGTATTTATAAATCGGAAATTATAAAAAATATTATATACATAGAATCTCATAGTTTGTGGGGTGGTAGTTTAGTGTGAAATTTTTTATTATGAGTATGTTAAAATGACACGAGTAAAATTAGATTTTCCAAAAAATTTAGGAGTAGGAGTCAAATTGTAAGATATTTTTTTTGTGAAAAAATTGTAAGTAGGCAAGACAATGAAACGAGACGGGATGAGTTTTGTCTTCTCCATTTCTGTATCTAATTAGTTCAAAAAAATTAAAATTCACCTCTATTTTTATCGGATGTTAAATTTAAGTCCTCGTTCTCACCCTCGACGGAGTACGGGTTTTTCCATCTCGCACTGCACTCATTCATATATATAAAATAATAAATTTAAATGTCATATTTGTTATAATTAATATAATCAAATAATAATTATTATACAATAATAAAATTAAAAAGTATTAAAATCATATTTTTTATAAAGAGGATATTATAATTTTTTATATTAAAAAAATATTAAATATATTGAAAATGTAAATGTATATAAAATTTTAAAATGACAATAATAATATTAGTGGGACAGGTTTAGGACGAGTGTGAGGTAAATATCAACACCTTAAAAACGTTTCACCTCCGAGTTCTAATTTTAAGAAAAATTTGCACTTAATCAAAACAGTTTTTGCCGTTCAAATCAAGACGGATTCAAGTGCATATTCTCATATGCAAGTTGAGTTGTCATCCATAATTATAAGGTTATCTGCAACGAATTAACTTTTCTCACACCAGTAATGTTTTTAAGTTTAATAGGTCCAACGGGCTATTCGTAACCCGATTACCATTCGACCTTCAACAAATCAAATTACTCTAATTATGATTAATTGATAATATAATAACAACCAAACGTAAGAAATAAATGTTATGTTTTATAAATAATAATCTACTTACGAGCATTTTAATTTTATTTAGGGAACAAAATTCACATAAATTGACAAGCTTGTAATCACATACATCTCTAAGTGGATAGTATCTACTCAATGTAGAAAACGAATTTTGTTTAAAAAAGATTTATCATAAAATATAATGACGGGCATTTGAAATTCACTTTATTTTTTTCTTTTTACCCCATCTGTGTAGACAATTTGTTTGAAACAAAAATAAATTTAAAATTGAGCTTCTTGTTTGGAGCTTTCCTACTTTAGAATTTTTTTAATAGATTTTTAAATTAAAGATTTATAGTTAAATTTCTGAACTAATCAATCATATAAATGAAAAAATTGTGATTTCTAGGGTGTGAGTATTTTTTAAGATATATCTATTGAACTCTTAATTAATTGATATATATCTAATCAGTGATGATGTTAAATGATTAATATCAGAAATTATAATAATATTCTCTAAAAATATCAATTTAAATTATGAAATTATTTAATAACATATAAATTATTATTAATACATTTTGATAGCTCTACATCATAAGATCATATACCACATCATTTTAATTATATTGCTTTATCATTTTTTGTTATAAAATTTGATAGAAGGGTCAAAACAATCGTATTTTAAAATAAATATCAGTTTCATGAATGAATAAAAATATTAAAATCAAAACTACAATTTAAAACAATAAATTTTATCAAATTATTAAATGGAACAATTTATTACATATTTACTTTTTTGAGTAACAGATCTCCACCAATATATATATATATATATATATATATGAAATCATATTTTTAGATGAATTAAAACTTTATCACCGACATAAATTAACTAAAAAAAGAGAATGTTCTGGCCATTTTATTCAAGAAAACCCAAACCGCTTTCATAAAGAAGTGAGATGAGTATAATGAATTATTTACGTGTTGGTCCAGGATGGGAAATGAAGTTTTCATAGATTTTTTCAATAAAGTGGTCGGAATTGTAATTTGTAGATTTACTCATACCTTATAGAGTGATAGTGAAGGCAGCATATCTATTGCCACACGCTCAATGTCGTACCAAACTGCTTTTACATCGATCTCATTCAATTCATGTCATGTCATGTCAATCACTTACTGTTAGTGCGTAACTAGTGACAGTTATAACTTCAATAATAGTACTTGAATTTTTAACAGTTAAATAAATTTTTTATTTTTATAAAATTTCATATTTGATATTTATAAGATTTTAAAAAAAAAATTATCTGAAAAACTCATAAGATAAAACTAAATTGTAGAAAAAAAAAAAGAATAAAGTGCAACAAAGCAAATATCAATCTAAGGAGAAGTTAAAGAAATTGAAAGAAAAAAAGTTAATACTACTTTAATATTTTTTATTATTTAAATGTATTGGAGTTTTTAATCAATTGTGCTCTTAAATAGAAAATGTCTATTTAAGACTTACTACTGT
>JBBPBP010000003.1:49412967-49426714 GCA_037974735.1 Cicer chorassanicum | reverse complement strand
AATTAGTTAAATAATTTAAGGTATCAATAAATTTAATACTATAATTAATTTTTAAATTTCCGTAAATTAGTCAGAGGGGTTTTATAGATAAAAACAAAAGTAGTAGTTCAGAATGTGTTTTAGCCGGTATTTTTTGCAAAATGATGAATTGAGAATATTGGTAATAAATTTGAAAGATAAAGGTGCAAATTAAGATAATTATCCGAATTAATTATACTTTGACGAATATTGTTGCAATTTAGTATCACATTTACATATTAACTTTTATTTTTGACAATTGCATTTTTTTGGTTCTGATGTTGGATTACTTTTTATTTTAATAACTACTGCCTTCCTATCTTTATTTGTTTTTCTTAATTTATAAAAAAATATAAATTTTAAGATTTATTTATTGTTTGAATGATATTTTTACTTTTTTTATACATCGAGTAAAATTTTTACTTTCATTTAAAATATTTGTCTCTTTAATATTAATAAATGTATTTAATGTTTTACAGTTATTTTTTATTCTTCATAAATTTTATCTATCGAAGATAATTCTATTTGAGACACGTCAAACACTAAATATAGATACCTCTCTTATCAAATATTCAAACCTGTCACGTCATGAGAGTCTAATCTCTTATGAATTTTGATAGACCCAACTGATTAGTATGTGTCACACGAGGATATATTTGAAAAAGTGTTCAAAAATATATAACAAATAATGGGTTAATTAATTTTGGATGTTTTTATTTTTTATTTTTCCTTTTTATAATTAGTACTAGAGAGATTTGTCATAGGCCTGAATTTCCGACAATTAAATTAGGTGATTATCTTAGTGAGGTCTCATATGTTAGTTTTTTTTCTTCATTCATGAGATACCAATGGTGCATTGATACAATCATGACTACACAGTGTGTTGATTAACGCATGTGCATTGGTTGATATTAATGCAAAGTGTGTTATGAGATTATGTCACTATTGAAGATATTTTTAATAAAACCAACATGGAAGTTGCATCATAAATTTTCAACTGAGTTTTCGGCATGTAGAATAAATTCTTTGGGTGGTTTAGTTTCAAGTGAAATTTTTTGAAGTGGTTTAGCTTTAAATGGAAATTTTTGCAGTGGTTTAGCTTCAAGTGGAATATTTTTTTATTGTAGAGTGTGATAGTTCTTTTGAACTATAATTGTCGGTGTAGACCACGAAAGCTAAAGATGCTCCAATTTCAATCAAGGTAGAGATTGATGGGTTTGGTTGAAATTGAAGAATTTGAAAAAGTCATATATTTCTTGAATTATAAAGTAATAGGGAGCTCAAGACTATATATATATGGCTCTAGTTATTCGTTACAAATTACACTAGTCAGAAACATGTTAAGCTTGTATCTGATTCTTTTCTATTTTCTTCTACTTTTGTGTTATATATTTGCTTTGGAGAGTTGGACTGTATTGGGAGCCATGAAGTTGTTTGAGAGAAGTCTATTTGTTGTAATAATATTCGCATGGTGTTATTCTCTAGTTGTCATTAGACAATAATCGTAGTTTTTTTTCTCCAGTTTTGAATTTTTGAAATTTTCACGTTATTTTCTTGTTTTAATTGTTTTTTAAATTTCTTTGTTTGTTTAATTTTTCCAACATCAGTGACTTATTTTTTTTTCTCGCCCTCTTCCAGACTCCCCAACAAGTGGTATCAGAGCCATTGTTCAATTTAGTGGGAGCGGAAGTGACGCTTGGTGTTGAATACTTGTATCGAAAGTATTCTTAGTGGTGTAGTCAAGAGACATGACCTGTTGGTAATAAGGCAATACATATATAGAATGTATGAGACTCACACTTAAGGGGCAAATTGTTGGGTTTAAATGTGACTGATTAAGTCTTACATCGATTATGAATGATCTAAATATTGAATATATAAGAGTAGTGACTCATTTACTTAATACCTTAACATTTGGGTGGAGATGTGATGTCAAACTCTCTTGTGATCGTGAAATATTTGGCATGTTGCTTTTTCCACGCTTCTCTGCACTCCCTATTAATATTTTAAAGAATTTGATTTTAAATAATATTCTAGTACTTTAATTATATATTATAATTGTAAATTTAAATATGTCAAAAACTAACAAAGATTAATATGATTAAATTACTAAAAAATTGAATATTTAACTAAAAGATCAAAATTTAATATAATAATTATAACAGTGATAAAAAATATATACATATTTTGTAAATAAAAAAAAAAAAAACTTATTCATATTGATTTAAGTAATTCAGAACAATAGACCTAAAAGACAATTGTGTAATTTATATTCGGATATTTTTAATTAAATAATTTCTTTTAGAAGTTTTAGTCATTGTCTGTTTAAAACAAAAATCCTAACTTGAACCTAAGTAGCTTGGGCCTATTACCGCCCGTAACAACAATAGTAGATCGGAATAGTTTTATTTTTGACCGAGTAAGTCGGAAGAGATATATGCACCTATATATCTACTCCAAATATCATATATTATTTTTAAAAAATTGTGAATAATTTATCCAACTAAAATATACCATATAAGTCAATTTGTTAAAAGAGTAAAAATGAGTTTTTTGACACAGTTTTTATATTTACTTCACATTTACTTAAATAGATATTTTTTATTTATATCTTCTTTTCATTTAAAATATTTACTATACTCTACAATAAAATTTATATATTTTTATTTTTTTTACTTTTAAAAGATCGCAAGGCGGGGATGCAACAACAAAAAAATTTCTCTCCACCAATAGGAGGTCGTACCCTATTATGATCAATTGTCATTTATTTTTTTATAACAAACGATTAATTATTAATTTAATAAATAAAAAAATCAAATTATATTAATAAAATCAAATAAAATATATTTAATAAAATAAATAAATCAACATTAATGCGATTAAGTAAATGTGCCAAAATAAATCATGTGTTATACTATTTTAACAACTCCTCCTATTTTGCAATAAATTAGCAACTTCATACTATTTTATTAACAAATTATTCCTTTTATTTTATCACAACTATATCTTCTTACATTCAAAGTTATATAAAAAATAGTTGTGATAAAATAGGAGAAAAAAATAGGAGGAAGTTGTTAGTAAAATAGAATGAAATTATTAACTTACAGCAATAAAAGACAAAAAATGAGTGAGATATTAAAATAATATGGCAGGTTGTTTGTGTTGGTTGGAGCATATAATTAACTTTGATGTATTTTTTTTATTAATTATATTTTGTTTGATTTTATAAATATAATTTAGTCTTTTTAATTATTTTTATTTTATTTATTAAATTAACAATTAGCCATTTTTTAAAAAAATAAAATAAATGATAACATCGGACATGACCTCTTATTTAAAAAAAAAAATCTTTTACGTGATCGCATCCGCCTTGCTACCTAGGTCAAAATAAATTGACATTTTGGTATATAAGTTTAAATGTAGAAGTATAATGGAGAATTTTAAATGAAAAAATGTTATAAATAAAAAATATCCTACTATGTCACTTTTTTTTATTAGATGATGGATAAATTATCAATAACTTTTGAAAGACAACCTAGGCCTCACCTCATATCATAAACAACAATACAACAATGATATATTTATCCTTATTATTTTTCTACACTATTCAACACCTCATTTTTCTATATATCTTTATTTTTATTTTTATATTATATCATCAATATATCATATCACTCTCTTAAGTGTATATTGAATCGATTAATATCCACCAATATTTTTTCAATCATAAATTCAATTCCATCAAAAAGAATATCACAAATTCAAAGCAAGTTCTTTCATATATATGTATACAATCAAATCAGAAATAGTATAAAGAAATAGACTCCAAACTTATTTTTGTTTATATATGATTTAGTCAACGATGTAATACTTAAAAGATACTAATTAAAAAGGTAGTTTTAATTTCAAATTAATATTTATATGTTAATTCAATTGATCAACAAGTTGAATATATACCATAATTAAGGAAAGGAAATCTTTTAGCATTCTTAATTTACCCATCAACCAAAAAAAATAAAAATATGTCTCCAATCTTATCTTTTTCTTAATTTTTAATTAGAAAACTACTGAAAAGTTTTCATGTACGAAGACAAATTTATTTCTACATAAATCAACTATTTCCATCAATTTCTTACTTTAGTTACTTATTAAAGGAGTTTGAGAATGAGGTTTGAAATTCAAATCCTAACTATTAAATTAACAGACCATCGATTAACATTTATCTATTAAAAATATTCAATACACTATTATTTCTTTCGTCGACCCAATTGTCACATGTATACATAATTTTTATCTCATCCATGCTTAGGCAATTGGAAAGATATATACTATTTATCTTTTTGTTTTTATTAAAAAAAACATTATTCATTTATATCATAATTGCTAAAACTAAAAAGAAAAAATTTACGAACAAACTCATAACATCTAGGTTAATGATAAAAAACGACAACATACCTACAAATATAACAAAATATTTATATTATATTGTTATCTTTTCTTAATCAGGCCAATTAATGGAATGAAAAAATTAGGAAAAAGAATAGTTAATGTTGAAGAAAGAAATTAAAAGTTTATATCGAAACTCAGACAATACTAATGATCAGTAATTGAAGTTAAAAATCTAACGTTTTTGAGGGTCAAAGAATGTGGCAATCAAATCCAATATCTTGACTTGTGGGCAATATGTGGGCCTAAGTGGACAGTGGTAACACCCACTCCACTAAGTTTGCTGAAAAGACTAATCAAGTGGCAAAAAAGGCCCATAATTTTATCTAGGGTACCAATTCCTTATTCAGTGTATATTGTATTTGATGTTGACAAAGAAAAAGTGTATATTGTATTTGTATCATATAGTTCAAAAACAAAAGAAACTTTGTATCATTCAACAACAAAAAAAAGTGTTTACTGTATTTTGTCGTGCATGCAATTTTAGAATTATTTTTTATTTATATATACATGTTAACCTTTTCAATTAAGCTTGGTAATGGTCCACATAAATTACATAATATAATCTTTTAACAAAAAACACTTAAGTTCTTGAATTCTTGTAATTGTGGTTAAAGTCAAAGGGCATCAGCCAAGAAACAAAAATACATAAACTCGGAGCAAATTAAAAAAAATCCACATCATCCAAAAAAAATAAGAAGTAGAAATTTATTATTAATTAAGAGTTAGAAGACTATATACTATAAACATACAATTATTTTATACTACATATTATATAACTACATAATTTCTTTTTTTTCAATTTTTTTATTTTATGGGGTGACTAGATGTCTAGATGTATGTACAATATTATCGGGGCTCTTGCCCATAAAGAAAATATGTTTCAAATATAATGTCTTGAAAAAGTATAATAGCACTCAAGGTCGATTCAAGGGAGAGCCGCCTAAGGCCTAAAACCTTTGCTTTAGGCCTCGCCAAAAAATAAATTTTTTACTTTAATTTTTATAAGGCATAGAGACCCAATAATATATTATCAAAACTCATTAACTATAAACAGAAACAAAAAAAAAATAAATAATTTTCAATTTTTGGCGTAATCATCATTTGAATTGATACATGTGTTGTGTGTTGACTGTACTATTAGTCTATTAAAATCGATGCAACTATTTATGAGGATGAGTATACTATACTGTAATCTTTTAATATTAAATGCATTCTTTTTCACTAAAAACCATTTTATATTAAAGACATCGTTTTTTACTAAAAATATTTGTGTAAGTAGCTCTTGTCAGTGGCCAAACTATATTAAAGTATGTGTTTTTAATTTATTCGTCTCTTTTTTGTCTGTAATCTGTTAAGTATTAAGTAAATATTTATATTCTTAATTATACACCAATTGATATACTTAATTATATAAGAAGGTTAGATTCTTTTCCAAATGCATATATTGCTTATAGAATAATGTTAACGATTCCTGTAACTGTCGCTTCAATAAAAAAAAAAGCTTTTCGAAACTTAAATTAATTAAATCTTATCTAAGATCAACGATGTCACTAGAAAGATTAAATGGATTAGCGTTATTATCGATTGATAAAGAATTTTTAAACGAAATCGATTACAATAATTTGATAAATGATTTTGCATCAAAAAAAGTACGAAATATCAATTTTAAATAAAAATATTAATAATTTATTTATTAACTTTAAAAAAGCTTCGTCTGATAATTTCGCTTTAGGCCTCATAATGGGTTGGGCCGGCCCTGATAACACTTATTTTACCACCATAAAAAACGAGTTGTCCTATAATTCAATTTTTTTCAAAAAAATAAATGTATATATTATAAAATAAATAAACTGTTACAATTAATTTTAATTATTTATCCTTTTAATTTTTATAATTCCTCTAACAATGTGCACACCCAATAATACAACATACTCAAATCTTAGTCACTATTATAAGTAAAAATTAACTATTTATTTTGACTATTTAATGCTACTACTTCTAATACCTTCTTCGATTAATTTAAAATATTTAATATAAATAGTTGAGGGGTTGACATTAAAAATTACATAATATATTTTGCTTATCACAGCGATTGGAGAGAGTACATCATATATTTTATAATGTAAACATTTTTTTTATGGTCATGTTATAGTCTATTTTTTTAGCCCTCGTTGCAAAAAGTTTATAGATCTACCATTGGTGGTGACATATTTTGATATGCATGTAATTTGATCTCATCAACTAAAATGACATTTATATTTATTTTATAAGAAATGATTTGAATTCTGTTCTTCAAAATTACAAGGTTTCTCTTATTGTTGAGCTACTAATTATAAGCTTTAAATACCTAGGTTCGTATAAAAATTATTTTTTTAACATCTGATACTGTTCACTAAACTGAATTAAATCTTTACTAGAAATAATATCTATGTTTCACAAGTTTTGTATTTTACTTATATATATATATATATATATATATATATATATATCTTTTACTCAAATTTATATATATTTCTGGATGACATAAAATTGTATTATTTTTTTGGTGAAAAATATTGTATTGTTTTTAAAAGCTGAAAATGAAATGACTTTAAAAGTGAGAAAGGTTGGGTCCATCCTCTTCCTCTTGTTCATTTTTTCATAGGCCACTACCGCGACCCACACCCAAGATTTGGCTTGTTACTCATTTAGTATGTTCATACCTACATAGGGACTGCCAATAGCAACTAGAGAAAATTTTATTTTGTAGTTTGTACCCTACGATTTAAAAAAAAATCATATTACTCAAAATTTTGTAACAAGTTTTTAGGAAAAATAAAAATTGAACATTTTGTTATACAGTAAACTTTGTTTTAAATTTTTTGAAACATTATGTTTTAAAAAATTTAATATTATATTTTTTTTTAAACACAGGTATTTTGAAAAACTAAAACTTTATAATTTTGCAAAATACTTTCATGTTGTAGAAAATATAAATTTCTAATTTTTCAAAACATAAAATGATTTTTGTAGAGTAAGACAATTTTTTATTTTATTTTTAATAAAAAAGAATGGTAAAATGGGTTGTTTGAGTGAAATGTGAAATAAGAATACAATGAAATAATGAAAAGGGTATATGGAATACTATTTTCACAACTTGAGCATTGAATCCTGCCATCTAATGACATGATGCAATATAAATTTTATTTAGGGGATTGATTAATGTTATGAATAAAAATTCACGAATACGAATGATATTGATTGGTTACTTTATCACATTTTCCTCCTTGTACTCCGTCAAATAGGAAGTGAATATTTCACCCATCAATAAAAATTGAGCATGTGGCACTCATGTGTCTTGTTATTGGTTTTGATCGCACCAAATAACAGTTCTCTTATATTTTAATGATAAAATTATTATTATGATTTATAATCTATTACAAACATTTTTTTGAATTGGAGAATTGAATTGAAGTACTTAGCAATATAAGTTTATTGTATTTGACTAACCATTTAATAGAAGGACAAAATAGTTGGATAAATGATTTAGGCCCGTTTTAGTTAATTTTTAATAGTTTAGGGATCTATTTGGAGAAAAATTAATAATTCATAGTCGGAATGATTGTTTACTGATTAGTATGCGCTGTTTAAGGAGTTCAGCCACAAAGACAGGCAGGGCTTTTTTCTGAAGAACAGTCACAGACATTTTAAGGATCCAATGTGAAAAAGAAATAAAAAATCATGCATAAGTATGATGAAACATTAAGGAAACATGATCCAATGCACCAGATAGAAGAAACAACAATGCAAGCCAACATACAGAAACAAACAGATGGGTGACGCATGACTTATTTAAACCATGA
Source organism: Cicer chorassanicum (assembly GCA_037974735.1). Taxonomy (NCBI): domain Eukaryota; kingdom Viridiplantae; phylum Streptophyta; class Magnoliopsida; order Fabales; family Fabaceae; genus Cicer; species Cicer chorassanicum. The sequence continues at coordinate 49,418,405 of JBBPBP010000003.1, read as the reverse complement.
ACCCTAATTCCCACTACCCTTAACCTCCGTTGCCCAAATTGGCATTTCCATTCTCTCCACATCAGCCTCCTAACCAGAATTCCTCAACATTCTAATTACAGTCCTCACGAAGGATAGAGGAGTACTACTGAACACACTTACGCATCATATATAGCATAATGCAATAAGCAGGAACAATCAACTGAGTAATTATTTTATTCGTATGCGTGTTCCTGTTCCTCTTCCTCGTCCTCATATTCACCTTCCTCCTCTGCAGTGGCATCCTGGTACTGCTGGTATTCAGACACGAGATCATTCATGTTGCTCTCTGCTTCAGTGAATTCCATTTCATCCATGCCTTCACCGGTGTACCAATGCAAGAAAGCCTTCCTTCTAAACATAGCAGTGAATTGCTCGCTCACCCTCCTGAACATTTCCTGAATGGAGGTTGAGTTACCAATGAAGGTGGAAGCCATGGAGAGACCTCTAGGAGCTATGTCACAAACACTTGACTTAACATTGTTGGGGATCCACTCAACAAAGTAGGAAGAGTTCTTGTTTTGGACATTGATCATTTGCTCGTCCACCTCTTTGGTGCTCATCTTACCCCTGAACATGGCGGATGCTGTGAGGTAGCGGCCGTGCCTGGGATCAGCAGCACACATCATGTTTTTGGAATCCCACATTTGCTGGGTGAGTTCCGGAACAGTCAATGCACGGTACATCTGAGAGCCACGGGAGGTGAGAGGCGCAAAACCAACCATAAAGAAGTGAAGGCGAGGGAATGGGATGAGATTCACAGCGAGTTTCCGGAGATCAGAGTTGAGTTGACCCGGGAAGCGAAGGCAGCAAGTCACTCCACTCATGGTTGCGGATATCAAGTGGTTCAAGTCACCAACTGCAACAAACAATCACATGTTCAGTAATTACAAACAACATCAACAACAACCAAAGCAGGAAATTTTCAGCAATTACAAAAGTAAAGAGTAAACACCAACGGGAACAAGTTACCAAACTTTTGAACAAAGTAGTTTCAGACCAAAATCAGTATGCCACTAAACAAATCAACAATGATTAGATGCAGTTGAGAATAAAGGAAAGTGTAAATCTCATTCAGAACGCCAAAATAATCAGATCAGTCCATTGAAAATATAAGTAAATTGCCAAATTAATATTGAAAACACATCGGCCATGTTTTTATTAAAAGATAGAAATTGCGCTCAAAATCCTTAAACATCAAACTTTGGTCAAATTAATTCCCTACATGCATTTCACAGTCAAATCAGTCTTTCAAATCAATGAAGTAAAACTAATTTGACTAAAGATATGCATATTAAGAAAGCAATATGCCTAATTTTACTGCAAAAATGCATATTGTGAAAACAATTTCCATTATTCAACAATCACAAAAACTAAACCGGAAGACTAATCTAGCTATTTACTCATTATTAAATGACACCGAATGGACAAACCAGTGAATCATTAACCTTGAAGCGGCTTATATAGTAATATAAAATGCAAGTATGGTATCTGTATCAGATCATGAACAATTGCAATAGCCATTCAGATCCCAAAGTGTAAGTGTCATTATGGAAGCCACAATAATCAAATCAATCAATTGAATACGAGTAAATTGTCAAATTAATCTTGAAAAACACATAATCAGCCATGGTTGTCATGAAATTGATGGACGCTGTGCTCAAATTATTTAACCATAAAATAAAAAGGTCAAATAAATTCCTCAACAAATATCTCTGAGTCAACTCAGTCTTTGAAATCCCGGAAATAAACACAAATCCGAGTCAAGAATTTCAAATTAAGAAAGTAATTTGACTAAAACAAATGCACATTGAGAAAACAATTTCCATTATTCGATCATTTCTATAATTGACTAAGAAGACTGATCTAGCTATATACTCACTAAAAAAACACAATTTCTATTATTCAACCGCTCCTATAATAGACCAGAAAATTGATCTAACTATTTACTGACTAAATAAAACAAATCAATCTGTTATACAAGCATCACATTTCCTATCAAATCAAATAATAAAAAATAAAAAAGAAATATAGATCTTGCGAAAATGAATACAATACTCACAGCTAGGAGTTGTCAATTTGAGAGTCCTGAAGCAAATATCATATAAAGCCTCATTATCAAGAACCATGCACTCATCAGCATTCTCAACCAATTGATGAACAGAGAGAGTAGCATTGTAAGGCTCAACAACAGTATCAGAAACTTTCGGTGAAGGAAACACTGAAAATGTCAGCATCATCCTATCAGGATACTCCTCTCTTATCTTCGATATCAACAGTGTTCCCATCCCAGATCCCGTTCCTCCACCCAACGAATGACACACCTGAAACCCTAAACCAAAAAACAGAAAACAAAATTAGTAACCGTCATAGCAAAAAAAATAATAATCATTGATCCTGTTCAATTCAGTTCAGTTATTATACCTTGAAGACAATCACAATTCTCAGCCTCTTTTCTAACAACATCGAGAACTGAATCAATGAGTTCAGCGCCTTCAGTGTAATGTCCTTTCGCCCAATTGTTACCGGCACCAGACTGGCCGAAAACGAAGTTATCAGGACGGAAGATCTGACCGTAAGGACCGGTACGGACACTGTCCATTGTACCAGGCTCTAAATCCATAAGAACGGCGCGTGGAACAAACCTTCCGCATGATGCTTCATTGTAGTAAACGTTCACGCGCTCAAGCTGTAGATCTGAGTTTCCGACGTATCTTCCCGTTGGATCTATGCCGTGCTCATCGCATACAACTTCCCAGAACTTTGTTCCGATCTGGTTACCGCATTGTCCTCCTTGAACATGAAGGATTTCTCTCATTTTTTCAACTGTTAATTTCACAAAAATTCAACTATTAATTTCACAATAATTTAACGATTATTCAAATTCATAAAACCAGATTTAGAGAGAGAAAGTGTGAGAGAGGTACCTTGGCGGTGATGGGGTGAAGAGTGAGAGAGTGAGAGTTCGGAAGAAGAAGAATGGGTGTGGGAAATTTATAGCGAGAGTGAGAATATGGACAAATATTGGTAATGAAGGAAAATCGACGATTGAGGATTGTTCCCTCGCTTTGTGTTGAGAAGCGATGCGGGCCGTTAGATGGAACCGGCCGACGGTGGATATGGAAATCTTTGCTAATTTAAAAAATTTGATTTGGGTTGTCTGTTATAACAGCAAAGAAAATGTGGTGGGACTGATATACCCTTTGGGTTAAATGACGAAATGGTCCTTCTTGAGAATTTTTTTGATTAGGTGAGAGGGGAGGGACGAAAGAGAAGTTTAGGAGAATGTTTTTGGACGGGGTAACTGCTTGGGTTGTGAAGTCTATGTCAGCATCAACCAAATCAGTCACTAGAAGATCGGGATTTTGGACGTAGTCCCATTTTGTTTGCAAAATATTTTCTACATTGCAAAATCAAATTTAATTAAGGTTTTTGTACAAAAATTAAGCAATGCGATCAAGTTTAACAAACAATCCGTATTAATTATTGATATATTTTTTTTTTGTTATTATAAGTATAAAGCTGATATTTATTTTAAAATGACACTATATGTGAAACGAATGAGTCAAATTTATGCGAGCAGTGGGATAAAGACAACTTCAACAATAGTTCGTAGGTGGTTCTTTAAGGGACGAACGCAACTGTTTCCCACTTCTACCAGTGGAGTACGCCAACTTGACGCAGTTGTTGCTTTCACAAAATGCGTTCGTGGTGAAAAAATTATGACACAAATTGGCTTCAAAACATGGTTGTTAAACCTAGAAAAAAAAAGTATAACTTTGTAGCTAAATAGAAAAATGACTGATGTAGCTAGATTGAACAAAATGGCTGTTTTTTTATTCACAGTGAAAAACTTCTATAAATCATGGTTATTTAAAAATATTACTGTTCTTAACTTTACACTAACTTTTGCTTTCATAATTTATAACTCAATTTTTTTTTTCAAATGAATTCAAATCCTTTACAACGATATTTTTTTGTATGTTACTAGGAACAAACTTTATCACGTTTCCATCGCTACCAACCAACCTCGACATATTTTATAACACTCAAATGGATATTCAAGGTGTAGAGTTTATTCGTTATGAAACTGAAATGTCAATTGAGTTTATGTCAAAGTGTCAAGTTCTACAATTTTCAATTTAAATTGGTCTTAAAAATATTACGCACGAAGAAGGAGAAAGGCGTTATGTTCAAGAAAAATCTTGAGAGCTATTATCAAGGGAAGAGGGTACACTTCTTATTTCACAGTGGCTCAACATTTTAAAGAATTCATGTGTGGGGATTGATTAAAAACAAAAACAAAAAACAAACAATTTTTGGTTATGAATCACATACAATTATAATTAGTATAGTGACCAATCGCGAGATAAGACAACTGGTCAACTAAAATCTCAATGACATCGAATAAATGAATTTGTTGAAAAATTTGTTGGGCATTACAACCAAGCTATTCATTGACAACTTTAAACATATTTAGTAGAGCATCTATATGGTTGTTTTTAACACGAGAATAACGAAATTGAAAATTTATTTGTTTTTATCATTTTTATTATTTATGTCATGTATTTAACATTCATTTTTTATTTATTATGGTTATAAAAAATTAAGTTCAATTTTATGTTAAATTTAATTATATTAAAATATGTAATTTATGTGTTTCTTATATGATCACACATTCTATTTATAATGACGTTGCAATAAATACATTCAATGTCTAAGAAATTGTATTGACTAGCACCGCTAACAATTAGTCTAAGATGTTGTATAATCAAAGAATAATTAAAACATACACTCAATTTTAACACTACACTTAAAAGAACTCATGTTGAGTTAACCATTAAAAATGATATAACACATTACATCTCCATGTAAAATATGTAAATACTTTAGGTTTAAATATGTTTTTGGTCCCTGTAAATATGATCTATTTTGATTTTGGTCCTTGTAATATTTTTTTTTGGTTTACATCCCTGTAATATCAAAATAGATTTATTTTTGGTCTTTACCGTTAAGTGGACGTTACAAAAATGTTAACTCACAAAGGAAAACAGTTTTTGGTCCCTGTAAATATAACACTTTTCAGTTTTAGTCGCTGAAAAATATTTTTTTGAATTTCATCCCTGCAATATTAAAAAATCTTTTTAAATATAAAATAACATACAAATTGATCTTTATTAATAATAAACTTATGCCAAGTGATGTTTAAAATATTTTCACTTCAATAATTTAAAATTTATTAATTTTCTGTTTTATTTATTTATTATTATTAAATTAATTTTCATTTCTTGTTTCAAAAAAATCACTAAAATCTTCTGATTTATTTAATTATTATTATTAAATTAATTATATTAGTATAAAATAATTATTCAAATAACTTTAGATTTAAGTTTTATAATTTTAATTAAAATCTCCTTTTA
>JBBPBP010000003.1:49391065-49412568 GCA_037974735.1 Cicer chorassanicum | reverse complement strand
GGATAGTAACAATATTGTGTTTGATTTCTTTTATTTTTATATACTTGTTGTGACATTGTGATTTTATATATATTTATTATGATTTAGTAATTAATATAAAGTAGCAATGTTATATTTATTTATTTTGTGATTTTGACTATTCTCTAATGATTGTAGTATTTTAATATGAGTATTTTGATAAATAAGTATAATTATAGTGACTATTTTGAATATGAGAGTTTCAATTGTTAGTAATATGTATTTTTTTAAAAGGTTAATTATTTTAATTACTCTAATTTATCATATATTAGTTATGAAATAATAATAATAATAATAAAAGAAAAAAAAAAGTAAATAAAGAGACCAATGGGTTTGACCCATGTGTGAACCCTAATTGTTAATAAAAACAAAAAAAAAAACAAAAAAAAACAAAACAAAAGGAAAGGAGTTGGGCAGCCGTAAAGAAATACAACAACAACCTATCCTTTGGCACCGGTGATCGATAACTTTTTCAGAAAATTTCTCCGTTCTCGTCCAAATTTCAGTATGTTTTTGAGAGGAAAGATAATCACCAAAAGAGAAAAGAGAAGAATAAACCCTATTCCCGATTTTGTTAAATCAGTCTCATAAAAACATCGATTACGCATTCGTTAACCGTTGGATCGGGCTGAAATTTGGACAGTAGGTTCGCAACACTCAGGGCTTCGTTTTCAACGGTCGGATCGGCGAAACGACGTCTGGAGAGGGAGAAATCGTGATCGCACAGCAGATGGACATAGAGTCAAAGAACAAAGACTGTTTGCTCGTGGAATCTTATTCTTGTGTAAGAGCGTCGAAATAAGGTAAGGGGTGAGAGAGCGTTTGAATTCATGAGTGTAATATATTGTGAGATGAACGGGAAAACCGTATTTCCCAACGATTCATTTGGGGCTTGCTACGTACGGCAGTAGCCCTTTGAGTGATAAATTAATTAATGTGCAAATATGGGAATTGTGAGATTAAAATGTGGAATAGAAATATTTATAAGGTGTTGATTGATTTGATTTCGTTGAATGTGTGTTATTTGATATTATTGTGATATTTGATTTATTTTTGTTAAATGTGTGATATTTGATATTATTGTGATATTGGATGTCGAATGAATTTGGTTCATATGTTGGATTAGATGAGTGTATGTGATGATGATGATGTATGATTAATAATTGTGATGTTATAAATTGTGATAAGTTTGTGTGATGATATATGATTGATGATAGTGACGCTATAAATTGTGATGAGTTATGTAATGATGATAATGTGTGATTTATAATAGTGATGTTATGATTTGGTGATGAAAAGATTGAAGTAACCTCTAATGAAATAATTGTGATTCTAATTTGTGTTTGAGATGACAGTCTTAATGGAGTATCATAGGCCAACGAGGGGAGAAAATAAATATTGAGAATTTGTGAAGTGGAGATTATTTTGTCATCATATAGGTAGGGCCTGACAAGCCTAGCGATTTCGGGGAAGTACAACTGAATTGAGCCTGATCGTGGCGGTCTACTGTTGAGCCTTAAGGCAAGATTGTTAGACCTTGGAGGTATTCGGGTGGGGAATTCCTAGGTGACTTGGAGGTAGCACTCCAAATGTCGGGAGCTACCATGCAACACACGTTTACCTCGACTGTCGCGTATATGTGTCTCGGGTTGAGTTGAGGGGATCTATGAGGACAGGGCCAATTTGAATTGTCCGTCCACTGGAATGGTGGCATAGTATCATGGCCTCCTAACCAAGTACTTCAGAGTTAGAATGGTACCACATTGTGAAGTAGAGTCTAAGCTCATGCATAGCATTGCATTTTCTTGTGATTGTTTTGTTGTGATTAATATGTGCCGTGTGCGATAATAACTCTTCTTAGATGATTTGATGTTATAGTGAAATGTATTGACTTTCCTTGAGTGGTTTTGACTTTATAATGTTATGTTTTTCTTTGAAGAATGTTTGTCTAATGATACGGTTTATTTAGAATTAATTGCGTGTTCTCCTTACTTACATTATACTATTAACATGATTTCAAAACTCACCTCCTTCGTTGTTTGTGTTTGACTGGCTTGGCCCTGCGTTTGCGAAATCGCAGTTATTACAGGTTAATGAGTCTTGAAGTTCAAATTTGGGAGAAGCCTCGCTCTGATAGGTGATACCGGGAATGAGAGTCATAAGTTGTATTTTTATTTGTTTAATTAGAAACAACTTTTTGTATGAAACCTTATAACTAGTAAATTTTTGAAATTAAATTAAGAAATTCTAGTGAAATCAAATTTTATGGAGATTGCACTATTTTATAGGAGGAAAAAGTTTAAAGTGTTCATTTTGAATTTTGAAGAATGTGATATCTCAAATTAATTATATATTTTTTTTATTCTCTTCAAAACGTATTTGCTTTACCCGCTGCGAATTAAAGTTAAAAATTCTATTATAAATTATTATATATTATTTTGGGGTTTAGGGTGTCACAAACATCACTTGGCATAAGTTTATTATTAATAAAGATCAATTTGTATGTTATTTTATATTTAAAAAGATTTTTTAATATTGCAGGGATGAAATTCAAAAAAATATTTTTCAGGGACTAAAACTGAAAAGTGTTATATTTACAGGGACCAAAAACTGTTTCCCTTTGTGAGTTAACATTTTTGTAATGTCCACTTAACGGTAAGGACAAAAAATAAATTTATTTTGATATTACAGGGATGTAAACAAAAAAAAAATATTATGAGGACCAAAGTCAAAAAAGGTCATATTTACAGGAATCAAAAACATATTTAAACCAATACTTTAATATTCAAGTCATTTTATTTTTTGTCAACTAAAAATGAGGTTTAAGTGTTTGCAGTTGAAAATAAAATTGAAAATCGTCTCTTCGCTTCAATAAAATGTTTAATTTTCTTTATAATACTAATTTTCTTAAATTGAGGTAACAAAGTCCTTCTCTCTTCTACAAACTTGAATGGAATTTGTAGATTTCTCTATCAAAACACTATTTCAATTCCCTCTCTTCTCCTCTTCACAAAGTCCTCTCCTCCCCTACAAACTCCAAATGAGGCTTTATAATTTATATTTTTTGTGAGACAAACATTGAATAATTGTATGTTGCTATAGGCGGTAAGAACTCAAAAAATTTGATCTCAAACTCTTGCATATAATGACAATTCAGATTGATAGATTCCAGTCACGATCAATTACATATACGATGAGCAGAATAAAAAACCATCACCGTACGTTAGCAACATCAGCTAGATAAGCTGGCGACAGATACACTGTAGCTTTCCGTACACAGTTTGATGTATCCTTCCAATTTCCTTAATAACGGTGTGGTACCTAACAAAGCTTGCAAATCCAGCTGCCAACGTTTGCTTCTCGTTATGTTCATTATTGGTTTAACTGGACCAGGCAAATTATTCACCTATTGCTACAAATTCGCCAGCCAAAGCCAAAATTACTTTTTTCAGATCTTGCATGTGTTCAATCATGTTGCAAGACTTTGTCGATCTTGCATGTGTTCAATCATGTTGCAATACTTTGTCGTCATTCCTAAACAAAAATGATTAATTACTATTAGCTAGATGCAGATTTGACTATCAACTTAGATCATATTTAAGAGTCATTAAAATATATAATTAATTCGACTCTATGAATTAACTAAAGTACATTGTATTAAAAATATATAAACCAAATAAATGGTTCATAAGTTGAACTATAAATTTAAAATAGATTAGTTAATAACACTTAATTAAAAAAATCATTTTAATTTTATTAATCAAATGTTGTCTTCATTGCTACTTTATGGGAAGATCAAGCTGGAAGCTAGCTAGCCTGGTGTTAATTAGAATTAAACTTAATTACCAATTACTAACATGTGAATATATATATTCTTCTTCTTTATTTGCAATAACATTATTTAGACACCAATTTTTTTCTTACACAGTAATATTTGATTAAAAATATAGTTAATATAGTTGAGTAAATAGTTAATATTTAAATTCACAATTAAAAGAATTAGAGTAATAATTCGTTTAGGACCACTAGAGATGGCTGGAGATGGTCTGTCACGACAACAAATTGTTGTTGATCGCGTTTTTGATGAGGTACATGTAAGCACTATGACGTCTAAGTTAGTAGAAATATGGAGAAATGAGAAGTAATGAATAAGGCATATCTTGTTTATGAATGCACGACCCTTTATATATATATATATATATATATATATATATATATATATATATATATATATATATATATATATATATATATATATTATTCTGTTGGGAATCCGACATAGAATGCGGATAACCGTTTTATTGCTATTGAACGATTGCGATCAATTGGAGGCAAATTCAACGCTAGGGTATGAGTTCAATATTCAAAAGGTGCAATGAGCTCGACGTTTATTAGATTGGACTGAGTTCCAATAAAATTCGTCTGATGGATCTTAATCAAATCCATGTAATAAAGAGGCCGTAAATTTAATTCATCTCTCTAACAAAAACTAGCAATTTAAAAAAATCACATATCATATTAAGATAGAGAAGAAAAAATAGAAAATTAGGAATAGTACCAAGTGAAATCAAGATACAGACAGCCATTTGGCAAAACCATAAATTATTCCGACAAATGCAAATGAATATGAATTTAATTAATTAATCCACTGTACGTTCTAAAAAATAACGGTCAATATGTATCATTTAGTATATCATACGGTCTTTGTGGGGAAATGCCGTGATTGTTTGATTGAGCTCCAAGTGTGGTTTCAAGGATCCTTTGAAAACACTTCCCTTGCGGCACTTGACCAGTTTAAATGGGTTGATTTATCTCAGGACTGTGTACTATAAATTTTTTGGCTTAAAATAAGAAGGGTTATAAGGTAATTTCAACTTTATACAATTATTTTTGACGAACATGCGAGAGGACAGAGTCGTAATTTCAGAAGCTAATGATATTTCAGACGCTCTACACTAATTTTTTTACTCACTCACTAACTCTAATTGAATCCAATCATTTATGAATTTTTAATATCCCAGTCTATAATCGAAGCTGAAGCAACGATTCGAGCAATATCGCGTGAAATACACCGCCTACATACAAAAATGAGTGAAGAAACGAATAAAGAACCAGTGAAATGATAAGGCGCGTGGGGTTGGTGTTTGTAAAGGCAACAAAGGAGACAAAAATGGTGTGAGAATGTGGAGCAACCCACATGAGATAAGTTGCATTTACATGTGACCTTACTGACCTAGCCACACTACCAGCTATATATATATATATAATTCTTTATTTTTTTTAATTTACGAAAATACTTAACAAGGATACTTGTTAAGCACTTGTTAAAGTAAAGTAGTAAAAAAGTTTTTTAATTCTAGATCAATATTTCAAAATTGATATTATTTAGTCATAAATTTAAATATAAGACTTCGTAGTTATGTGTGAATTTCTATAGTATTTTATTTATAAAAAAAATATTTTTAAAAGTTATTTATTTAATATCTTAAAATGTTTGAATATAACTTTTTCCACATTAAATATTTTTTTTAACAAGTGTCATTGATGAAGTTTTTAATATGATCCATTTATTTGTATCTACATAAAAATAGAACTATGTGTTAAGTTGAAGTGTTACCATTAACCATAGTTAGAAATTAGAATTAACTACAGCATCTAGATCAATTTAATCCAGCTTTAGCTGCTAGCATGTCCCTCATGTTGTGATGCTTGCTTAAGTTGGGGTTTAAGCATCCAATATCGACCCAATAAGGGTATGTCCAAGTCCCAACTACTTACAATTCAGTAATTCACCAAAACTATCATAAGATGCTAATTTTATATCATTATTTGCTTAACCGGTACTACTAGTATTACTTAGTTTAACTAATGGTTTTTTAGAAGAAGCAATTTTTCTTTTTTACGGGGTTATAAAAAAGGAGTGTGTATATTATTATTGTATTTAAATATTTTTTCTAATTTATTTACGTGGATATTATTATAATATTTATTAAAGTTGATTAAATTAAAATTTTTAGTATATTTATCTATTCAATTTTGACTTCATTAATTAAATAAATTATTTTTATAATTGAAATTAAAATTTTAATTAAAATCATAATAAAAAACGTCATTTCAAAATAGACTTAAAAGATAAAATTTAAAAATTTGATGTTGTTAAATTTAAAATATGGTCAAACTCATTAGTATATAACATGTTATTTAACTATTAGTGAATTTATTTGATAGTACCAAAATAATAGCATCAAAGATCGAACCTTGAATCTCTTTCATGAAACTCCTTCAATGTCGCAACTATTACCACCAGAGTCAATTATTAGACTATACATCCAGCCTAATAACATATGCATTAAGCCTAGAGTTTTCTACCTGCCACCCCTCAAGACACATGAAAAAATAATTTTATCCTTTTAACCATATATAAAAGTGTAAAAAAATTTACCTCCCATTTTTTCACCCCCACATATTTGAAAATTTAACAACCAATTTTTTTAAAATTTCGAAACTTTGATTAGTTGTCAAACTTTCGAAATAATAGGTGAATTAATTTTCGAAATTTTTGAGTAATTTAAAATTTCAAAATGTAAAGAGTTTTCAAAACTTTCACATTTAAAAGAAGTTTCAAAATTGATAATTTTAAAAGTTTGAAAATTTTCGAAATTGATAGTTTCGGAAGTCTCAAATTATTTAAATGAGCAAATTTTTGAAAGTTTTAAAAACAAATTTTTCGAAATAAGGATTACATTTCGAAAGTTTCGAAATGTAATTTAATTTTACTTAAAAATAATTAAATCTTTTATTTTAGATATTGTATTTATAATACAAATATTAATTAAATTTAGTATTTTAAAAAAAAAATCAAGTATTAGTAGAGTTAAGGGTGAAATACCTGTTACACCACCGACCGTAGATATTATAGATAAATTCACGACTGATCATATAATCTTAATAATAATTGATATTATAAGTTTTGGTTTTTAATGTATACACATATATTGATGTTTTATTTGAAATATATATTCGTAGATATTTTCTTCTCGAGAAGTTGTATTCGAATGAGCAAAAACTATTGGAAGACAAAATAAAATAATAATTGTTACCATTAGATCTGATACAACTATCTGAAAGAGAGGGAAAAAAAATTAATTTTGGGATGCAAAAGAGGTGGAAAATATAAATCAAAATTAACAAGATATAATGTTGTTTTAGTGTCATTGTCTCGTAATTTGAATATGACATTCTTTTCGTTGATTAAATCACCATCAAAGGATTCTTCTCTTAATTCTTTAAAAACAATTGGATTTGTTAATGAAAGTCGTTGGGTATAGGAAAAATTTATGATCGATAGTACTGTTTAATAGTAAATTAATGTTTAATATTGTCTTGTTCAGATAAACTAATATTTAATATTTTATTGTCTAGATAAAATTGAAGCATGGTGGTCTTTTGCCACCTACCTCATAGAAATGGAGAGACTTTTGTAGTGATCGTGCGAAGACATGAGAAGTAGCTTATGTAGGACGTCTTAAGCATTGGGAACACATAGATCCAACATTTATCAAACCATCTTGTATTTCATTAAATGAAGATTAGTATATATGTGTGAAGTTTTCAAACCATTGTATTTCATTAAATGAAGTTGTATGTGTGAAGCTTTGTTGCCTCTTTTTTGGTATCGTGTTAGAGTTTAACTTTTAATCATTTACTTATAGAATAAAATTTAAGTATTTAGAAAATTCATATTATAGTAGAAATTCATGATACAAAATATTGATAATAAAAAATATATTTATCATACATAACACAATCTACTAATCGTCTCCCGGGAACATGATGAGTAACTCACTGAAAATTTCATGAACTTCACTCATTGGATTTACCCTCTGTATGTCCTATGTAAAAACTCAGATGCTCTACGGTCTCGTGCTGAAGATGGACCAATTTGTGCATAAGATGATAGAAAATGTGGATCAACATGTGCAGCAGTAGGTGGACTAGTAGGTGGACTAGCAGGTGGAGCATTAGGGAGGATCAGAGGATGTGAAGCATTTACGTATTAGGCATAATAGTCTGTAGTGACCTCACCAGGAAACGTCTTTAAAGGAGATAGACTCCGAAAGGTATACATGATCTGATATTATTATGTCACTCTTAATCTATACTAGTTGGCACTAGAAGAACGTCACGAGGAATGCACTGAATGCAACCAAATTGTCGAAAATATTGTTCTGGTAGATATAGGACTGAAACTTCACCCCAACGAAGGTAGCTGGAGAACATCGACGTTGCTTTAAAAGGATGATTAACCTGGTCATCATCGTAGGGTGTAAACAGTACATCCTCAAGTAAAATAACATCAAGTATCTGCCAATATGTTAGCAGTCCACTTTCAACAGTGTGTTTTGTAGTCCACCTACGGACTCTTGGAATATGTGCAGGAACCATTCCACTATCGTCCCGCTTATCAATGATAGGAAAGTGCTCGTAAATCCAGCACTGCACCAAAAATAAAGACAATTTAGTAAGTTAAAAATACAACTTAATAAACAAATAACACAACTTAATATAAATCATATACCTGCAATAGGGTCATATGTCCTCCTTATAGTCTAGTGTCGTTAAGAACTCCATCTCCCAAGTTGTCATATAAACAATCAATACAGCAGTACCTTATGTATAGTCTAGACAGCAATCTATATTAATGAACAAACTAATGTATTTCGTCTCCACGCGAGTGTGAGTCTTGTCAGTGAAAATAGTGTTGCTAACTAAATGCAAGAGGTATGTTATAGCAACACACTCAAACATGTTAGTTTGAATGAGACGTTTATATAAATCACTCAACCATTGCAATCTATATTGTGCAAATTTGTTATAATTTATTTCAACAATTGCATCCTCTAAGGTTGCTCCCAACAGCTCATGTGCTACAATCACAACCTTATTAATATTCATATTTAATGGTGTATCGAAGAACTTACCACAAGGTGAAATGTGAAGAAGAGTTGTGATGCGTTCAGTGTGATAGTCATCTCTCCAAATGACATATGAAATGAGTCGGTCTCTCTATGTCACCTTTCTACAAATGCAGATACGAGACCAACGTCAAATAAATTGAAGACAAATGTACCAGCTTAGATTCTTGAATTCAATGTTGTACAATATCTGGTACAAAGTACGTCAGCAAACGTTTTCAGTTTCAAGCCACCTGTGATCACCTTTAATGACCACGATCCTTTGAGTAATTAAGAAACATAACAATAAAATCATGTATTAAATTTCATTAAAAAAAATACTAAATATGTATATATATATATATATATATATATATATATATATATATATATATATATATCAATACATACTGCGACATGGAGTTCATACTGTGTCAACACTGACATCACCAATGGTACTCTAGGGAATCCGAGTTGCTGAACTTGCTCTTCGACATTCAGAACCTGCTTTTTGACGTACTGCTCCTCAACTTCCTCACAATCCATCTGTTCAGACTCCTGAACATCTTGTTCAAACTCCTGTACATCATGTTCAAACTCCTGAACATCCTCGTCAAGGTTATGAGACCTAAAACCACGTCTACGACGATGTTGATGAGGTGGACAGTTTGCTTCATTCATTCGTCTATATGCTGTTATGGGTGAAACTATATCGCCCCTATCACCTCTTGCGATAATACGAATAATTTATTCGTTCGTACCTCTTGTTCTATGCACCGTAAAATTAACTTAACATATTAATTATTATATCAATAATTTAAAAAAATTGAAAATTTACAAATTTTTTGAATATTTCAAAACCTTCGAAAGTTTTAAAATTTTGAGTTTTGAAAGTTTTAGTTTTTAAAACTTTCTAATGGTAAAAAAAATGAGATTTTCGAAACTTTCATATTGTTTGAAAGTTTTGAACTCCTGAATTTATCCCACTTCGAACATTTCATATTTTTTGAATGTTTCGAACAATCTGAATACTTCGAATATTTCAGATTGTTCGAAAGTTTTGAAATTCTTAGATTTATTGTATTTCGAAAATTTCAGATTGTTCGAAAGATTCAAAAATCTTTGAAATTTCTCATTTCGTAAGTTTCAAAAATATTTAAAACTTTTAAAAATTGTGTTTCGGAAGTTTGAAATATTGGAAAGAAACTTGTTGGTTTTGGAAGTTCGAAATTGCTTAGATTTGGCAAAATTTTCGAAAGAGTGAGTTAAAAAGTGGGAGGTAAAAAAATTAAATTTTTATATATGGTTAAAACTTAAAAGGGTAAAATTGTCTTTTTATGTGTCTTGGAGGATGGCTTACGTCTAATAACACATAACAACACTCAATTAATGATAAGCCCAATTTTTATTTTATAATATACCCTGAATTATTTTTATAATATACTTTGAATTTTTATTATTTATTAAAATTGTACTTTCTTATTATTAGAGTCTATTTTTTGAGTTTTTTTTTTCTAAATATCCACTTTTTTAAAAAATTTGACCAAAATGCCACACTTTGAAAAACGTTTACCAAAATGCCCTACTTTTTGGGCCTTTCTGCTGGTCGCTACGGGGGGGTGCGACCTCCTGAAGAGGGGTTTTTTGCAAGCCCAGTGGGAGGTCGCTGGGCGGGGGTGCGACCTCCTACTAGAGGTGTAATTTTTTTTTTGGCCCAGTGGGAGTTCGCAGTGGGGGGGTGCAACCAGCTGAAGAGGAAATTTTTCTGGCCCAACAGGAGGTCGCTGGCTGGGGGTGCGACCTCCTACTGGGGGTGTGATTTTTCTTTTTTTTCGTTTTGTGTTTTTAAATGTTTTTAAATAATTAATTAATTATAATAATAATAATACATTAATAAATAATAATAATAATAATAATAAATTAATAAATAATAATAATTATTATTATTAATTATATATAATAATAATAATAATTATTATTATTATTATTATCATTAAAAATGATGATAATAAAAAATAATTAAAAATAAAAAATTATATTAAAATTTTAAAGAAAATATATTAAAGTGGTTCAATGATACGTTTGACGATATTGGTGAAAATACATCTGAATTAGAAAAACAAACATCTTGTTCCTACGTATGAACGGAGGATTATTGATACCTGACAAATCCAAGCGTACATTTAAAATATTTTTCTTTATTAGGAGATTTAAATAAAGTATCCCAATAATTATTACAACTATTAATGTGTTTTTCTTTTTTAATGTATTTTCTTTAAAATTTTAATATAATTTTCTATTTTTAATTATCACCATTTATAATAATAATAATTAATTATGATTATTATTATTATTATTATTATTATTTATTATTAATGTATTATTTATTACAACTATTATTATTATTATTATTATTATTTATAATTAATTAATAATAATAATTATTATTATTATTACAACTATTATTATTATTTAGTAACTAATTAATTAATTAATTAATTAATTATTATTTATTAATGTATTATTATTATTATATTAATTAATTATTTAAAAACATTTAAAAACACAAAACGAAAAAAAAAAAAAAATCACACCCCCTGTAGGAGGTCGCACCCCCAGCCAGCGACCTCCTGTTGGGCTTGAAAAATTTCCTATTCAGCTGGTTGCGCCCCCCACTGCGAACTCCCACTGGGCCAAAAAAAAAATTACACCTCCAGTAGGAGGTCGCACCCCTGCCCAACGACCTCCAACTGGGCCTGCAAAAAACCCCTCTTCAGGAGGTCGCACCCCCCGTAGCGACCAGCAGAAAGGCTCAAAAAGTATGGCATTTTGATAAAGATTTTTCAAAGTGTGGCATTTCGGTCAAATTTTTAAAAAAAGGGATATTTGAAAAAAAAAAAACTCCTATTTTTTAAAATTAAAATATAATTTCTAAATTTTTAAAGAGGATTTAGATTACCATTGAACGACACATTTGATGACAGAAAAACCGATATAAATATGATACAATAGTTTATTCTCAACTACTGCTTCTCATATTGAATGACATAACATGGCATTGTGCTTATATTACTCGCGTGTATTTTTGGCAATGGGTGGAGCCAAATGAAGCAGGTAAGTTCACGATTGGTGGGGGTGGATATCAAAATAGAGGAGGACCATATGTGCAGATTTTCTAAGCTTGGTCCTGGATCCAAAGCTCTCATTATTTCATAATGGGACAGGTGTTACTAGTTTTTATTATTCTTCGATCTTTGTGTGTTACATATGCGACATGTGGCATTTACATATTTTTTAATTATGGTGTAAAAATAGACCGAATCCAATGTGCCAATATTAATATAACTCGATAAATTATGTACAAATGTACAAAAGAGAATTTGAAGCCCGTGTTAATTTTGGTTTGATTTACCAATCAATCCTCACTTGAGTCCTAAGCAATTCATTCTCATAAAAGAGGAGAATGTGAGCTTGAACTTTTAGTTGAGAAGCTGAAAAAATTAATGGATTAAATTCCTTGCTCTTTATAGGCTCAAACTGTCAAATTTAACGAGAATCAAAATATTTTCAAATGCACCAACAATAAATTGATTTGTGTTGGACATTTGTTCTAGAGGATTGCTCTTTAACTCCCCTATTTTTCTATGAGGCCTCTCAAATTCTAGCGGAAGCCAAATTTGGGACGTGCGTTTTATCGGCCAACACTACCCAAAACAATCTTTCAACAGTGGTTGTCACTAGTTTTGAGTGTATCAAGGGGATGAAATATAATATTTCTTTGTTCCATTGTTGTGCTTTTTTGGGCTTTGTTGGCACATATTGTGCTTTTAAGATGTAACTTTTATTAATTTAATATAAAAAAAAGACTTAATTGTAGTTTTAGTTCTCCTATTTATACTGATTCACGAAATTGGTCCTCCTATTTTAAAAGTCGACAGTTTTAGTCCCTCTCTATGATTTTTTAGCTAAAAAATGATGACGTGAGCATGACCTATGATACGATGATGTAGAGTGATTAACACCCATGAAATTAGAATAAAACGTCGTAAAAACTTAACTTTCAACTTCAAAATATTTTCGTATTTTTAATTTAATTAATAACATATGAATAATTAATGGATCTAGATGATAAATCATATCATAGAATTGTATGTCACGTCATTTAAAATATATCAAATCGTCATTTTTTTGTTTAAAAATCTGAGGGAGGGACCAAAACTGTCTACTTTTAAAATAGGAGGACTAATTTCGTGAATCAATATAAATAGGGAGACTAAAACTGTAATTAAGCCTAAAAAAAACTGATGTCTAACTTGAGGTTCAATTATTTTCTTAGAATATTATCAACGGATTCATTTGATATTTAGAGAATTTTGACATTTAACATTCTCTAATATAAATTAGTATTTATATTAAAAATATTTAATAGGAACTTTTTAGGCAATAGGATTTGAATAAAATAAAATTAAAACAATAAAACATAAGAATACAATTTCATACAATTTTTTAAAAGATTTTTTGGTCAAATAATTATTTTAGAAAAGAAGTTAAACAGATGTAAAACACTTGCAATGGACATTTAGGCCCAAGTTGACAATTGATCGGACTACAGCATATTTGTGTGAAAGTTGTATTTTGTAGCCCCTTAATTCAACTTATACCTCCTTAAAATATTAAAAACTCAAATTTATCTCTTTAATTTTTATTAAATTAGTGGTAAAAAAAAATTGCTCCAAAATTTTATTCTCACCAAAATTTCGGTATATAATATTTTTTCCTTAAATATCCGGTACAAAATTTATAACTACCGGAAATTTCAAGGCACAAAATTTCCAGTACATTATTTATACTACCGAAAATTTTGTGCCTTAAAATTTCCGATAGTTAATTTTACTCTACAGAAAATTCAAAATTTCCGGTACGTATTATTTGTTTTTTTTGAATTATTTTGAACTTTTTATTTTTGGATTTTTTTTAACATTTTTTTTGAAATAGGGATGAAAAAACATCATTATCTATAGTCAAATTTTCAGTTGAAACTCCCGGAAATTTCATTCGTTCCTGAAATTTCCTAGATATTTCATTCCTTCCTGAAATTTCCTTGTTTTTTTTGTTTTAATTTTTTTTCTATTTATTTCATATTCAATTTATTTTCAGTGAAGATCAGATGAGCCAAAAACACCATTGAATATTCCCGAGTTCGATCTCTTGTACAATCTAATAAGAGTACTGCCGTCGATCTAAGTTTATACGGACAACTACACCTTTTAGTTGAAGTTCCTGAGTTACTTTTATTTGACTTATATTTTCCACCTCTATCACAATCAAAAATTAATTTTGACTTCCTTTCTCTCTTTTCGGTCTCTATGTCAGAGCGAATAATGATAACAGTTACTCGATTTTATCGGTCAACCTCTCTTGTCCATGATAAGACAACTTATCGTGACTCAAAAATTTGATCAATTGTGAATGCTTAAGTCAAATCTATGTGTTTTTTTCATCCTTACTTCAAAAAAATGGTTAAAAAAATTCAAAAAAAAAGTTAAAAAAAAAATATTTTAAAAAATCCAGAAATAATAATAATAATAATAATAATAATAATAATAATAATAATAATACGTACCGTAAATTTCAAAACACAAATTTCCGAGTAAAATTAACTACTGGAAATTTTGTGGCTTGAAATTTCCGGTAGTTATAGATTATGTATCGGATATTTCAGAAAAAAAAATTATTTATTAAAAATTTTGGTGGAGGGGTGAGATTTTAGAGTAATTTTTTTTACTATTAATTTAATAAAAAGTAAAAAAAAATTAAATTTTTAACATTTTAAAAGTATAAATTTAATTGAAGAGTACAAAATACAACTTTCTATTTGTACTATGTTATGACATGGACCAAATTTAACTTGACCTTAAATTTGTATAAATGGGCCACTTTGATTTGCATAACCTCGAGTCTTAACGGTCATAAACAGCGAGAGCAAGTTTGTCAATTTATTAGATATCTACATTCGACTCAAACTACTTATTTTATACTCACACGTCGCATTCTACTCAAACTAGTCATTTTATACTTAATCATATCACAAAAAACAAAAAAAATTGAAATCTCTATTTCAATCAATTTTTCAAGAATAAATAGTGGGGGTGAAAATTTGCAGTATCTAGAATTTTTGCAAAGTAAATTTCCAGAATATAAAACACGTTCTAAAAGTTTTAAATTTCTAGAATTTTGAAAAATACAATGTTGAAATTTCCGAAATATGTTAGAAAGAGTTTATGTGGGTGGAGTGTGATTTTTTATTTCATGTAAGGGTAATTATGTAATTTCAGTTCTCCTCAGTCTACTAGAAAGGAAGATATCCGATTATGTATAAGAAAAGTTTCCTGTACATCTATACACCTATTCTACTCTTTTGAAAGAGAAATAGAGAAAGTAATTTAATATGTTAATAATATGATATAGGAAGAGAAAAGTAAAAGAAAATATTGAATTAATATTTAAAAATTACAAACGTTTAAATATAATAATTGTTATGTTTATTGGCGTTTGGACCCTACCATGTGCCTGCCGTAAACATTGCTATGAGACAACGACAGGAGAATATCGCTACATATATGTAATATGTATAGCCAGCCAGCTTTCTTTTGTCAAGATAAAAGATCTCATGTCATAATCAAATGCATTATTATATAAATAAAAAGACGTCAAAAATTACATTATATAAACAAATAAATGTATTTTTATATTTTAGTTGAACTGACAAATATTGATATTATTAAATTGAATATTATATTTTAAGTTCAAACTCGAGACATCACAGTTGTATGTCTAAATTTCTGATAGTATTTATCATCTTGTTTACAAAATAAAAAGATATACATAAAAAAAAAAGAGAACAAGTATAAAAAATATAATTCTATTTTACTCAACAAAGAATATAAATTAAGAATTTCAAATTTACAATTTCAATTATATATAAAGAGTGTTTAATTTACATATACCGTATTTAAAAAAAGTTACACTTTCAATGAGTCAATCATTTGTATACATGCCTTTAGAATAGTTATAACTAATGTTAAACAATTGTTATTAATTATAATATAACAAATCTTTTATACATTAATAATTAATAATGTATATGGATTATTTATATTTTGTAAGAAAAATCATAAGTATTTATACAAATTTGTGTATAAACTTTGGACTATTCAAAGTATATTTGTTTTTTATGAGCAAATAACTTATTAATTGGCTAGGCACAAGAAGGCAAAATATCAGGAACACAAAGTCAATACAAAAATTAAAGAAGAGATTTTGGATAATTCAATAGAAAAAGTAACGCAACTTAAAATGATTGGTTTTTTTGAATAGTATATCTAGTAAAATTTTAGTGTACAAGAGTTCTCACCAAAATAAAAACTACAAAGGCAAGAATGTGATTTTTTTTTTTTCAGTTATATCCGTTTTTTAATGAATTTTTTTAAAATATCATACTATGAAATTAATATACTAAAAACTCATATTTTTTGGATCTTCAGGAATATGACTATGTACTTTGCTGAAAATTTCATTGTTTCAAGAAGTCACATCTTGAAGATACGACTATCTATTAGTTTGACATTTCATTGTTCCAACGCAGTATATGGTTATATGGTTGCATTCCGCTTTTTGACCTCCTAAATGCCCAAAAACATAGGGAAATTTTGGTTATATTAATTTTAAAGTAAAGTATTTTAGAATATTTTTCCCAAAAAGATGATATAATTGAAAAAAAATCGCAAGAACGAGATGCCAACAACTCACAATCACGTACTTCCTCACTATCAGCACAATAGTTCACAATGGTTAATAAGAATAATTTAGTAACATTATTGTTCTCTCTTTTATTTATTATTATTTTTAATATGTGTGTGAAATAAGCAAGCACGACACTCATTATGAATGAAGTAAAATCAACACATTAATGTGAAACACATCAAGGCCCAAGACCATGCAAGCTAATTTTGTTGTGTATTTCTCTTAACTGATCATTTGTTTAAACCCATTTTTGTATGAAAAACAACATAGATAATTAGGGAACACGGTCACTAAACAATATAATTGATGTGGAAAACTCTAAAATTAGAGAAAAACTACAGTTTTTGTCTAATCATAGCTAAAGAATAACATTATGTGAGATATTTTACAACACATAGATTTATTTAAACAATGGACTCTCGCAAGCAAATATCTAAACTACATCTCCCATGACCCTAAATCAAGAGTATAAGATGGAAAATAAGAAAACTAAGTACAAGTTTAAAGTGTTTTTGATTGGTGCATCTTTTAAGAAATAACTAGAGCCAATACATATAACTTTAGAATCCCTATTCACTTACTATACTATACAATGTGAGACTTGTTCCAAAATGTTACAATTATTTCAACCAATTTCAACAATCACTGCATTTATTAAAATTAATACATCTTTTGCTTCCATTGTTTGTATCGACAATCACAATCTAAAGAACTATCATACTCTACCATAATGAGTATACATTACATGAAGCTAAACCACTGCAAAAAAATTCTCATATCCCATCATAAAGAATATACTTTACTTGAAGCTAAACACTCGAATAATATCTCTACGTGTTAAAAATTGGGAAGACAAATTAAACATGGTGCAATTTTCATGTTGTCCTTTTTATGAAGTTCTTCAACCATCGACATAGTTTCACCACGTACCTTGCATCAATGTCAACCAATTCCTGTATGGTATTCAACAACAACTTGTATTTTCATAATTGTATAACAAATCATTAACTTGAACTTTTCACAAATTAGAGTTAATTCTTCCATCAAATTTCTCTAGGTCAAACTTCATAACATAACTTGAAATTGCAATTATATTCATATTGTAAATGTAAATTATGCACCAAGTTGGGTCACAAAAAACATAATCGAGTCACAATTGACCACTTATGTGTCAAGTCTTTCCTAGTTTGAACCTTCCCAAAATAGTAATTTTACAGTATCAATTTTCTTTTCTGATGTGAAAGATAAAAAAATGTTTCAAGCACAAAGAATACATGAAATACTTCATTGAGTTGAACCAAAGCTCTAATATTAGTTATTATGAAAAAGAACTCAGAAAAATTATGAACAACAACACAAAAATATAATATGAAAAACTCTACGGTCAGAAAAAATCACAATTGATGTCTAATAACAACTAGATAATAAAACTACGTGAAATTAGTAAATTATATCTTAAAGTGTAATCTCAAAATTTTAACTATAAGTTGCTAATATATATCCACACACAAAATTAGTGATATAATTTAGCAAGTCTCTATAGAAATTGCAAACTGACACCCACTAATTTTTTAATTGGTCTAAATTAGCAAGCTACAAAGAAACAGAAATAGAGAAACTTAGGAACAAAATCAAACATAAGAATATAATGTGAAAACTACAACATTTGAAAAAAATTGTAATTGTTGTATCATGACAACTAGATAACTATATAAACTCATCTCAAAGAACCCACGACTCCAAATACAATTGGTAGGATACTAAATATTGCACTTGGTGGAACTCTATTTCGTCTTTTATTAATCTCAATTTATTTTGTTGGCGGTTTGAGTTACCTTCTTTCATTTTGCTCAATATTTTTTATTCTTTGTCAGATTTATGTCCCTATAATTTTATTTGTTTTTTTTAATCAATATTATAAGTGATTTGTGAACTTGAGTTAGTTTTTTTTTAATGAAGAAAAGAATTCTAAGGCCCAACAACAAAAACAAATAAGCAACAGAAGACTAATAGTCCCTCTAAATGGTAACAATATTCCATTCACTCGACAAAGGGATGAAAGCAAATTAAATCACGAATAACATAAAATCTCTTAACAAAATTCTCTAAAAGCAAATCTTGCTTGACAAACAAATATGCCATGTGATTAACCATAAAAAATACAAGGATGAGTTGAATTGCATCAATTCAAATCACGACCACCTTCGAGTTAAAGTTAGTACCAATATAATGGAATCCCCAACCTAAATCTAACTTCAACCTCTTAAGATAAGATAACCCTAAGTTTAGTTGTCATTGTACTAGCTCCAAGGAGACAAGCAAAACTAAACAAGAAGTTTCCATTTGATCATGGGCCAGACCTCCACAAGCTACTCTAGTTAGATGATATCAACTTAGTTGGAATTGTTAATCTTCTATGACAATAAATTCAAATTTGCGGCTCCTTTGGCTGAATTTTTTGGTAGTCAAATCAATTTTGATCTCTTAGATCAAAATCACTCGGAATATTGTAAATCATGGAAGCAAAATATTCCAACCTAATATTTTACTAAGAATATATTTTGAAATTTGGAGACAAAATTGATATTTTATTTCCAAAATGACTTTTAAGTCTTACAAAAGTAAATCCAACTACTAACTTATAAGCATAAGAAATGAACAACTATAAGTTTCTTTGGTGGGGCATTTCTAAAAGTACAGGGTTAGTGCCTTAGTGCTATATTAGTTGCGGGTTGCAAAAGACCCTAATAATAATTAAGGAATAAGGACCATATGTAAGTTGATTGTTGCCAACCCAAATCCTGCCCCAACGCCCCCACCATAAGTAATTTATAACAAATAAAAGTGGTCATGTGGGTCAGAAAGCCCATAAAGCATGTATATATGAAAAATGTGGCATTTCACAACAAAGCCATAAAATGGCTATTATCATAACCCAGTGTAATATTTATCTAACATTGCCATCATTTCAGTGATTCCTCTCCTCTAGACGCGGCTATAATTCTTTTCTAAATGAATTTTAGAGGTGGGTCATTACATGATAGTTAAAGATATACATATATATAATATTGATTTTTTTTTTCTAAGGGAATATGCGTTAACAATATGAATTGCAAATAAGAGAAAATAAAAGGAAGGTTAATGTTTCAATAGAATATAATTGCTTTTGAATACACAAAGAGAGTAAATAATAAAATCTAAAAGGAGTACATACACTACTGACTTGAGAATATAAAAAGATCCTCCAACATAAGTCTAATAAACTATTATTTAACATCTTTCTTTAAACTCACAATGTATTTATATGAAATATCAAAAATTTATCAATTATACAAAAGATTCAATCTTAGAATATATTTTTTAATATTCGAATACCCCATTAAACTAAAGTTCAAATCAAAACAAACCAAGTCAACTAATATCATAACCAACACCGAAGAACCATCCGAGAGAACAACCTAATCTAATCAAACCAAACCAAATCAAACCAAATTGAATCAAACCAAACCAAAAGACAAACAATCAAACAGAAGAATCAATAGAGAAAGAAAAAACTAAACAAAATAATTAATAAAAGAGACAAACAACCGGACAAAATAGCAAATAGAGATAAAAGCAACTAAACAGAAAAACCAAGAGAGATAGGGAGTAAATACACAATAGCGGATCTTAACAAAATAGATGAAACTTAAACTACCAAACCAACGACAACGAAACAACAAAACATTGGTAGCAAATTCGAATTTGAAGCATGACCGACCAAATATATTTCAATACAATAAATCTTGAAGTACAACCATTTCAAATGATACAAAAAATCAAATATCGTAAGACCGGTGAACAAATCAAAACATGAGTTAAAACTAAACAATTCATTTACATTCCCCAAACTTTTGAAAATTGAAATGTAGAATAATGACGAAAAGTTAAAGGATGATCGAACAACTTTAAATACTATTTTTTTTACTAAAAAAAGAATCGAACAAACTCTAAATATCAATTTTGTATTAAAAACTCTAAATATCATATCAACAATATAAATTCCATAAAGAAAAAATAAAATGAGACTAAAGTTTGAATAGAATATCATTGCTTTTTGAATCCGGTAAAAGATAAAAGGAGTACACAACTGACTTACAATATAAGCCTATTAAAATATCGTGTAACAATATGGATATTAATTAGAAAGTGTACATACATATATACTATATATCTTCATAATGACCAGTTTCTTTTTGACAGGGATAATGAAGGATCAGTTATCGATCATCATATCACTTTTTTCAGAAAAAAAAAAAAAAAAACATCATATCACTTCCGAGGCCTCCGTAACCTTTAGATTTATAACATGACACCACATAGGCATGTAGGGTATACGCCAAATTAATACTCTTTCCATCTCGTAATGAATATCATTAGAGTAGGTCCAATACATACAGAGGTTTAATGGAATTTTAATATCAAACATGAAATAAATTTCTAAATTTTAATATTTAATTATTAAATTAATATGATTGATGTCAAGTAATATTTATTTTTTAATTAATTTAATATTGTTGATATAATATTAAATTTAAAAAAGATCTATATATTTTAATTTTAAAATATTAAAATATGATGTCTTTTTATTAACTAGATTTTTATTTAGGTTTTTTGATTAAGTAAAATTTATATTTTTTATGAAAACCTAAAATATTTGCTTTGGTAACCTTACTTCTTAATATCTTT
>JBBPBP010000003.1:49355279-49376330 GCA_037974735.1 Cicer chorassanicum | reverse complement strand
TTATATGAAAGTCCAATATTTTCAATTATCTAATTATTATGAATGATTAAGAACATAAAAAAAATGTTTACACCAGTAATACATAAATTAAATTCAAACAATATATAATATATTGATATAAATAAAAAAAGTATTAATTTTCATACACTTACGACGTAAAAAAATTTACCGTCTGAACAAATCACAATTATATTCATACATGTAACTTTAAAAAGTAATTATTATTATAAATAATCAAACGATTTTTAATGATGTGATTATCACAATTGACTATTAATATAAAAAATTCTTCCATTAACTGTGTATATAATAATATTTTTTTGACTAAAAGTTTATATAAAATAAAATCTAAATAATTAATTAATCACAAAATATATCAATATTAAAAAAAGAAATTATCCAAAAGTGGGAAGAATGTGCAACTTACCTTTCGTTCGAAACATCGCCAACGGCTATATTTTGTCGGAGAGACACGCTCTGTCGTCGGATCAACGTAAAAACAATCCAACGGTTAAAAAGTAGTAAAAATTTGACCGTTGAGGGTAGAAGCGTCGCCTCCATCAGCTTCATAAGAGAGTGCTTTTTCATTGTAACAACGCATTCACATTTCTCATTCCTATTCATTTTACAATCCGAGAGAGCGAGCGAGTGAGGGTGAGAACAGTGTGATTGTGATTTCACCCTCGAGAGTTTTGAAATGGCTTCAAGACCCATTGTTCCTCAACAACAACAACCCAGAGGTTGTTTTCTTCAATTATCGTCGATCATTTTTTATATGATTCATCGAATCTTTCTGGGGTTCAATTTTTGTGTTCAAAGATTGGAATTTTTGGCACAAATTCAATAGTGTCTGGGTTGGTTTATTTTTCATTTATTTTATTTTTAACTGAATGAAAAATCTTGCAAATCTGAGATTTTGCAAGAAGCCCCAATGAAAAATCTTGTCTGTGATTTTGCAAATCCGTTTTGGTCACAAATGAGTTTCGATTTTTATGGGTTTCGTCCCAAATCTAGCAAAAGGGTCAAAGGGTCTCTTTATTTTTCTGATACTGTGTTGGATCGAACCCAATAACCTTCTTTTGGCATGATTGGGATTGAAATCTATATAACCTTTTTTCAGTGAATTGGATCTAAATCTATGTAACATTTTTTAATGGGTTTGTTTGGTTTTTGCAATGTCATAGGTGATGCTGTCGTGGGGGGAGGAAAACAGCAGCAGAAGAAGAACGGTGTAGCCGGCGATGGAAGGAACCGTGGAGCACTTCGTGATATTGGAAATGTTGTCACTCTACGAGGAGTTGAAGTCAAGCCAAATCGCCCAATCACAAGGTTTTTTTTTTTCTTTCTTTTTCCCTCTCTTTCTCTTTCTCTGTGATTCCCTTTTATTGATTTTGATTATTCTTTTAGGAGTTTCTGTGCTCAACTACTTGCCAACGCTCAAGCAGCAGCTGTTAATGAAAACAACAAGGTTCTTATATTATTTGTTTTCATCTTTGTTTGATTATTTGAATTGATGATATTTCATTGGTAGGTTAGTGATGATATTGATTGTTTTTCTGAGATTGGTATTTGTGTTTTGAAATTGAAGAAACAGGCTTGTGCCAATGTGGCTCCTGCAAGACCTGTGGCTCCTGCAAAAGCTGCTCCTCCTGTTCTTGATGGAGTTGCAGTGGCTAGAAGAGTGGCCACAAAACCTGCTCAGAAGAAAGTCACTGCAAAACCAAAGCCTGTGGAAGTTATTGATATAAGTTCAGAAGAAAGTGCCAATGAAGAAGACAAGTCTGTGCACAAGAAAAAGGAAGTAGATGTCAATTCCAAGAAGTCACGCACTCTCACTTCTGTTCTCACAGCTAGAAGCAAGGTTTGTTTTGATAACTAAGAATTAATTAATTATAAGAAGACTCGTATAGACACACTTGTGGTATGTTTGATTATGTTTTGTTTACAAGTTCTTTTCATGTTTTGTTCAGGCTGCATGTGGTTTGACTAACAAACCAAAGGAGATTGTTGACATTGATGCTGGTGATGCCAACAACGAGCTTGCTGCTGTTGAATACATTGAAGACATTTACAAGTTCTATAAGATAATTGAGGTAACTAACAATAACATAAGTGATTTACATTAAGCATTGACACTTGTGTCTCGGTGTCAGTGTGAGACACTATAACCTATGTCTTCAATTTGAAATGTCTGTGTTTTGGTGTTATTACTTTTCATTCTTTATGTTTTTGTTTTGTGTCTAATGTAATTCACTTGTGTTGTTGTTGTGCATGATGAAGAATGAGAGCCGTCCACATGACTACATGGACTCACAACCTGAGATAAACGAGAGGATGAGAGCTATACTTGTTGATTGGCTAGTAGATGTCCACACTAAGTTTGAACTTTCACCTGAAACCCTTTACCTAACTATCAACATTGTTGATAGGTTCCTAGCTATCAACCTTGTTTCAAGGAGAGAACTTCAATTGGTTGGCATCAGTGCCATGCTGATGGCATCAAAGTATGAAGAAATCTGGCCACCAGAGGTCAACGACTTTGTTTGCCTCTCAGATAGAGCTTACACTCATGAACAAATCCTCATGATGGAGAAAACCATCCTAGGGAAACTTGAATGGACACTGACAGTGCCAACACCTTTTGTTTTCCTCGTTCGTTTCATCAAGGCGTCGGTGTCAGCTTCCTCATCGGTTCCTTCGGAACAAGATGATGCTTTGGAGAACATGTCTCATTTTCTGTCTGAGTTGGGGATGATGCATTATGATAGTTTGAGGTATTGTCCATCAATGGTTGCTGCATCAGCTGTGTTTGCAGCAAGGTGCACTTTGAACAAGGTTCCTGTTTGGAATGAGACACTTAAGGTGCACACTGGTTACTCAGAGGAACAATTGATGGATTGTGCTAGAATGTTGGTGAGTTTTCACTCTAGTGTTGGGAATGGAAAGCTGAAGGTTGTGTATAAAAAGTACTCTGATCTTCAGAGAGGTGCTGTTGCTGTGATTCCACCTGCTAAGAATCTTGTGCTTGTTGTAGGTGGTGGTTCTGGTGGTTCTTTCTAGAGTTTGAAGAAAATGAAACAAAGGAAGCTCGGCAATAACTATTTGTTATTGTATTCTTTTTCTTTTATTTTTTTTTTTACTGGCTTGCTGTTGTAGTGAAATCAAAGTTTCATATCATCATAATATAAGCTTCCTCATTTTACTGAGTTCTTGTCACATCATAGATCTCTTTAGCTACAAAGTAACCATAAGTTTTGTGGTTGAAATATAAAACAAAGTTTGAAACAGCATTCTGGAAATGGCATGATGTGGTTTTAACAAACAAAATTGTTTTCTTTCATGTTTAAAAAACCATTTAAAATCTCACTCTCACATCAAGTAGAACTCTCATTCTCACTTAAAACAAACACAAAATTATTAAAAAAATAAAAATATAATATATATATATATATATATATATATTTTAATCAAACATATCTCTATTTTCTTCTTTATCTTCATCTTTAAACACTTTTATAAGATTTCAACAAAACTCAAAGAGTTGGATAGTGCATCAAATCTCATTGAGCTCGCGTACTAACCAGTATCCCTATCTCACACACCAATAGACCGAGCTTCTTTACTAATCGCTAAAAAGTAACTCTTAAAAAAATTGCGATAAATCATAATTTCAAATACATATTTTTTTTAAAATAAAAACCGAAAAAAAACTAATAAAAAATATATTTTATCATCACCTAAAATTAAAATAAAGAGATTAGCCTCTTACGAAACACTGAAATTATGATATAAATTTCATTAGAAACATGTCTACATTTATTTGTATTTAACATATATTATATTCTACATACAAAAAATAAATGTTAACTAAAGGTTAAAATGTGAGGTATTTTTTTAAATTCTAATAATGTTGTTTGACCTCCGTAAAATAAAAATAAAAATAAAGTTGTTTGAGCCAATATTAGTGAGAGTCCTTTACTAAATCCGAGTGAACCCAGTTGTTAGTTTCAAAAGTAAAACCCTACCGTGCCGCCATAAAATTTAACTCATCACAATTTTGAGAAAATGGATTGTCTCCAGTTTTATTCTTGTCAATTTTTTATTTAGTGAAATCTCCGCTATAGAAAATAAATAGAGAGAGTATTTAAAATATATATAAAATAGAGAGACTGGAGAAAAATCCAGTGAATAATTCAGTGAAGGGAATCTGTCCCAATTTTGAACTGTTTTGTCTCTTGACTTAAGTCAGCTCAAAAACAAAACAAAATTGAGTGTGAATAAACATAAACATGCCTTCTTCAAGTTCAAAGCATATTAGCAGTAGTAGTACTAAGAAGCAATCAAAATCAAAATCGAAGTTATCATCGCCGTTGATTAGCGATGCCGTCACTCCACCCCCCACTCCCGAACCGCAGCAAATCGCCTCTCTCTTGCAAGAAGCTTCTCGAATCTTCCCATCCTTCATTTCAGAATCTGCTTTCCTTGCCCAAATCACCGATGTTGAATCCACCGATTCTCTTTCCAAAGCCTCTAAAATTTGGCTCTCTGAATCTTCCATGGTTGCCTCTTCCATTGCACCGGGTTCACTTGTCTCTGTAATTTCCCTTTTTTTTTACTCAATTTCTCTTCTTTTTTTTTGGTTGTTTATTATTATGCACTTATTTGAATTATCAACTTAATTAAATTCTTATAGCATAATAATTTATCATATAAAATAAAGTGAAATTATTTATGTAAATTATAAGTTGTTTTTATAATATATTTTGAAGAGCTTATAAAAATTTGTTGAAAACAGTTTATGTATGGTGGAGCAAAAAACAAAAGGAAAGTAGCTTATGGACAGTGGAGAAAAAATAAGCTTATGGACAGTGGAGAAAAAATAAGCTTATGGACAATGTCATTTGTTTCTATAAGCTCTTTCAAACAATCTCATAAGTGTTTATTCAATGGATAAATTCAAATATGTGAATCCAAACAGGCTCTATGATTATCCCTCTTTCATATATATTAATTTTAATTGATTTTGCAGGTGTCTATTCCATCTTCTTCAAGTCAAGGGATTGCACAATTGAATACCTTTCCTCTCACGTCATTGACTAATGAATGTGTCAAATGCTATGGATTGGAAACTTGTAACACATTGGAGGGTGCTGCAGGAAACTATTTTGCTCTTGCAACTGTATTTCCTTCTACGAAGGTTAGTCTTTGCCCCTGTTTTGTTCTGAACTTTTTATGTTGTTATTATATTCATTGAGTTTATGCCTTTATGGGATGTGCGTTACACTGTAAAAGAGTTTACAGTTTCATTCGAACATATGTCACTGTGTAAGTGTTTGTTGAGATGTTTTAGGAAGTAGTATAACGAGTAAATATGATTGGATGACTGTAAATTATTTTTACATTGTCCATGCATGTTCCTTAAACTCTTTTTCATTTAGTATTGGGAAGACAATTTAGAGGGAAAAACAATGATATGTGCATTATTATTAATAATGTTGCTTTTGTTGTAGTAGTAATCCTAGTAAGGAGGACTTGTTAGTACTTATATTTTATTTCACCATATTAGAACAAGCAGAAACATACCTGCTACGTAATATGGCCAATAGAAAGCAAATGCCAGAAGAGAAATAAGATGATTTTGTTTATGTAGATATCCCAATTAGGACTCTGGGATTTTTTTTCTTTTTATTGATCACATTTTGTTATTAACCTAAAAAGGAAGTAGCAAAAAACAATCCTGCTACATGTTATGCTGTGCAGACTCTAGACTCAACTTGCTGAACATCAAACAACAAAAGAAAGTTACCTCATGCACCCTCAACAAAGGATGCTCTCTCAAACACCCTTACCTTCTACTGTGGTCTCAATTAAGAAAACTTGTACCTGGCATAAGACTAAGATTAACAAATAGCAAGTTGAAGCTGCTGTTTGTTCTGCTCATTTGAAATACGATTGATTGATACTAGATAGTGGCTTTCCCTAACAAAAAATAATGACTTGCTACCATATTGGTTGGAGTTCTTATTTCTTTTGTTTGGAGAGGGTTCATTGATGGGTTTTGGTTCATGTTTTCCTTTTCTTGTTTTTTTAATTTCTTTTGAACTTTATTTAAAGGATTATTATCCTTATCTTTTATTCTTTCTTTTATGATATAATGTTCTTTTCTTTCTATTTCTTGTGAACCAAATGTATTTTGTGTGCATGTGCACGTGTATGCGTATTTTTTTCTTATGTATAACAGTAGATCTATCTTAATCAAAATCCTATATTTAATGACATTTATTTATATAGGTTTTGAAGAATGGAGTACGCCTGTCTTTGAATCTTTCCTTTACCATGGGATGTCCTCCTTTGGGTATTAGTGTCTTTGTTCACCCATTACAGAAACAATACATATCTTGTCTTGCAAATGAGAGCAATGAACTGCATTCTACAGGAAATAATTGTTCCTTGGTATATAATTGCAAGGAATTATATCTTCAGTTGGTTCCTTGTAACGGTGGACTACCATTGAAAGTTAATAATCTCCCCCTGTTGGACTTGTCTAACTCAAAATCCCGTGTCCAATCTGAGAACAATTTTATTGCATCTCCTAAAACACCTTCTTATGGATCAAAGTTTTCTAATGGCAGTTTGTCTTCCCCCCGAGTATTTGAAGATTCAGCATCAAGTGTAACCAATAACAATGGTCAATCGGCGACGTCATTTGATATTAGCAAGGCATTAGGAGATGAAAGTTCCAAAAAATTACTGCAGACTTGTGCAAATTCATGGTTATACTCTCGTTGTTTACTGCTAGGGAATCTCATCAATGTCTCAATGTTTTCTGAGTTTTGCATTTTCCAAGTGAAAGGAATTAAAAAGGTGCCAGTTACCATACCTGACTATTGTCCATCGAATGGGAGCAGTAATTTAAATCTTGAGGATTCTGATATGGCGGAAAATGTGAATCTGGCTTTCACTGTCAATTGGGAAACAAAGGTATTTTTATCTTTGCCATCAAATGCAGCAACGTTAGAGTCAGTTCAACGAGATTTATCGTGTCTGAAACTTGACCACAAGGCGGCTAAACCTGGCATACGTGATAATATTTCTAAATTAGGTGGTCTATCTAAAGAAGAACTGCTTTTAAAGAAGATAATTTATTCTTCAGTGAACAATACTTTATCAAGGTATGTCTTTCTATTTTAGATTTTCACCTGTATGTCATATATGTTGAAGACTTATATTTATATATTATTTCCTTGCCATAGATTTTGTGTTTCTTAATGCATCATATTATGGTTGGTGGATGCAAGTAGTTTTGACTGTAGACTAAGGGTCTGTTTGGTTCAACAAAGGGGAGGGGAGGGGAGGTATTTTGCATTAACTTTCAATGTAACCTAATTACTCAAGCTTAATATTCATAGTAAAAATATAGATTAAAGTGTGCAGAGTCCCTAAAAGGCTAAGACAGACTAATACAAGTTATTTTGTAACAGACTGACTATTTTAGCCATACAGCACCACGATATTGCTAAGCTTCTTGAATTTTCTAAGAGATATCATAGGCATGCCTCACCTGAATCAGGGTACACTTAAGGCACCAAAGGTGTGGACATCACTAAAGGTGCTGCTCCTCAACTAGAAAGGGGTACTGAGCACCTTCTAGCACGTCATCTCAGTGCCTTTTACTGCATTGATTTACATACTTTTCATTTCATATTCCCGTGGAAGAGAGCATTTAACCCTTGGAAAGGGTCATTAAATATATGGTTGTACATTTAGAACATTTTTACTCCCTGACTGGACATGAAGAACGTTCTTTTGTCAATCATCTCTCTCCCTGCTAATGGATAACCATTAGATTGTTATTCATAAGAGAAAATGCAAGCCCTTCGTAGCAGTGACTGGGGCCTTCATACTCTTACACTCTGATCTTATCATAAATAAATTGAACATGTTATCGTGCCTTCTTTTTCTTTTAAACATGACATCATTCAGTAAAATATTTGTTATTTGTCAAAATGAGTACAACTGCATGTTAGGTTTTAATATGGTCAGTTTATTATATGTATGGATGTTGGCACAGTTTTTTGCAGCAAGCAATTATATTAGTTTATGCCAGTAAATGATTGAATTTATAGTTCAAAGTACATACTTACCTCTATTCTCATTGTGATGTGTCCTCGCATACTTCTATGCATGTCTGCAAATATTCCGCAGACTTATGTGATATGCTTCTTGTATTTGCAATATGTAGATTTGGTATACGGTCTACCAGAGGAGTCCTTCTTCATGGTCCACCCGGTACAGGAAAGACTTCCCTGGCTCAATTATGTGCTTATGACGCTGGGGTCAAATTTTTCCCGATAAATGGGCCAGAAATTGTTTCACAGTATTATGGGGAAAGTGAGCAAGCATTGCATGAAATTTTTGATTCGGCCATTCAAGCTGCACCTGCCGTGGTTAGATACTTTTTCAAGAGAATGCGTTTCAGTATTTTTCACATTGTGTTTGAATGAATAATTTATGCTCTTATATTGGTGTATATGTTTATTATGGCTATGTTTGGTGGAGAATAGAAAGTGTGAAGAGAGAATGTGAGAAATATAAAACGAGAGAGAGAAAAATGTGAGAAATATAGTAGATTTGATGTTTTGTTTGGTATAAAAGAAATATATAATAAATAGAAGAGAAAGAAGTCTATTATCTTTACCCTCCTTTGTTTGGTTGGATAGAAAGTGAGAAGAGAGACAGACTATTGTTTTTGTAAGGACAAAAATACCATGAACTTAAAAAATATGTATATACAATTTTATATCGTTGCATTTTATTTATATAAATAATTAATTTTAATTTATTCATTTAATCAAGTTATTAATTTAGTTATTTAATTAATTTTATGTAATTATAATTATAATTTAATTTATTTTACGTAATTAATTAAATTAAATGAATATTAGGCATTTAGAATTGTTAATTGTATTACATAATTATCACAGAAGAGAATTTCCATAATTTTTTAACATTCTGACCTGGTTTTGTATTTCAAATTCTGATTGGGGGGATTTAGAGTTAAAAATGTTAAAAAATTATGGAAATTCTCTTCTATGATTCAAATGTCCTTGAACTTGCCTGAATTATCATGAAATTTATTGTAAGCTAGTTCTTTATTTCCTATAACTTTTGGAAGTGATGGTGGAAGATTTCAATTCTTTCACTGTGTAAAAAGACAGTCTTGTATCTGTATTTTCTCTGCTGTGAGCAGTCCATGAGACAAAACATAGAGGTGAGACTTACATATTTTATGCAGATCAATTTGAACGGATGATTTTCTATTTTTCAGCATTATTAGAATTTCTTAAATTGACACAGTGTTACCTATAGGTGACCTGCTCTCTATCAATGTTCGTTCAATCTTGGCATTTTTCTTTGGGATTTCACTGCTTTAGTTTTATATGGTTATTTTCAAGGCGTTGCGTTTGATTTGCTGGGAATAGTCTCGCTTAATTCAAACCTGATATTTTTATGTTCTAAGTTCTTCCTAGTTTCTAAATGTCTATGATGGGATTTCTGTCACATACAGATATTCATTGATGAAGTAGATGCAATTGCCCCTGCAAGGAAAAATGGAAGTGAAGAGCTATCTAAAAGATTGGTTGCGACCTTATTGAATTTGATGGATGGAATTAGTAGGAATGAAGGGTTACTTGTAATTGCTGCCACTAATAGGCTTGACCATATTGAACCAGCTCTCAGACGACCGGGGAGATTTGACAAGGAAATTGAAATTGGTAAGATTTAGGCTACTAGTTCCCTATGAATAGTGTAGTATGTTATTATCTTGAAATGCATACCTATTTTTGTAACTGTATGAATTTCCCCCATCTTCTGCCCCACATTTTAATACTGTATAAATAGTTTTTAGCTTGATATGTGAACAGACTAAAATCTCTCCAAAATGCATAACTAGCTATCTTGAGATTTAAAGTAATAACTCGGTGATAGAGTATATCATACCACATGGTCAGCATAGTACTGGAGCGTTTCCAAAATACAACATTAAATAAATTCCCGCTATTCTCAACAGTATCTACATTTCTCATAATTGCATTTCATGTTAAGCAGTGTTGTCTAAAAGAGCATGCAAGATACATTATCATGATCTTTCTCAGAGTGGCCAAGTGGCAATTCTTTTAACAGACACATGGATTTAATTTTGGCAATATCTGCAGTCAAAATCAGATTGAGATTTTGTATAAAGTAACCAAATGGAAATAAATATGCAATCCATCATATTGTTGTCTTTGTTTTACTAAACAATATAAATGCAGCTTGAGCTTTTTCTCTGGGGGGCGGGGGTGTACAAACACGTGCTTTATTAGACATTTTTTTTGCTTTCTGTGAATTGTGAAAGGAAATTTAGACTTAGAACATTAATATGTTCCTTAGAGCTGAAACAATATTAATGCCACAAGTATTTAGTTCTTCATTTGCATGTTCACAAGTGATTTATGCCTATGAGATATTAAGTCTAAGACAAGCAATTCAGGTAAACAGATCTACTGATCTGTTTTAAATACTATGATGGATTCAGAGACATTTACCAAACACCACCACTTAATAATTCCATATGCATTGCAGGTGTGCCAGCCCCCGCACAGCGAGATGATATTTTGCGCACTCTTCTCTGTGAAACAGATCACTGTCTTTCTGACTCACAAATTGAAGAGCTTGCCTCAATAACTCATGGATTTGTAGCTGCTGATTTAGTTGGCCTTTGCAGTATGGCAACCTTTATTTGTCTACGACGTTATGCTAAACATAAACTTAATAAGACTTGCAATGCTAGTTCTGATATGAATACGGCATCAAATTCGAGAGATCATTCAGGTATGTAACATCATTTGTTTCAGATATGTCGGTGGCCTCAGTCTTTTTTACCTTCCTGTCTGATGGGAGAAACATCTGGAATTACAGAAACGATGCCTGATAGCAGTGACAAGGAGCATATTTTGAAAGTGACTTTTGAGGATTTTCAGAAGGCTAAGCTTGAAATAAGACCGAGTGCCATGAGAGAGGTATGGTTAATGCCATAGTAATGTATTTTTGGAACCAGGTTTTACTAAATATCTGTCAGCCGGGATATGCTTTATTGATTTGGGCTGATTTTCTTTTACTGTATTAATTGTTAATCCCCTTCAATTTTCACTTAGGAAATGTATAACCTCTCTCATTGAAATTACTTGTACAAAGGATGTCAATTCTAATCAATGCCTCCATTCAACTACAAAAAGTTATTGGTTGGAAATTTGTAATTAAAAAGGTCAACAATAGTCAACTTATGGACTTTGGAATTATTGTCTTAAGAAAAAGGAAATTTCTATGTAATTGCATTTTAATTATCTGCACTTGATACAAGTTTCTGCTTTAATGAGATGGGAATTGTTAAACCTATAAAAGTATGATCACTTTATGTTAAAAGGTTTGGTGAGTTATTTTTGTTATCAATAAGCATTTTCCTTCTGACAGTATTCTTTTCAAATCAGGTTGTACTTTACAAAATGTTCCACTCAAGGATTGTGTAAATCAAGTTTTTGCCAAAATGAAATGTGACGAATAATACTGTGGTGGTGTCTTTTTTTCCTTCCTTTTTTGTCTTTCTAGGTGAATCTCGAGGTTCCAAAGGTTAATTGGGGAGATGTGGGCGGCCAAAAGGAGGTCAAAGATCAATTGTTGGAAGCAGTAGTATGGCCTCAAAAGCACCGCGATGCATTCACCCGTATTGGGAATAACCCTCCAACAGGTATATTGATGTTTGGGCCTCCAGGTTGTAGCAAAACCCTGATGGCACGTGCAGTTGCTTCTGAAGCAGGATTGAACTTTCTAGCAGTCAAGGGTCCTGAACTCTTCAGCAAATGGGTTGGTGAATCTGAGAAGGCTGTCAGATCATTGTTTGCAAAAGCAAGGGCCAATGCCCCATCAATTGTATTTTTCGATGAAATAGATAGTCTTGCTGTAACTCGTGGGAAGGAAAGTGATGGTGTTTCCGTGTCAGATAGGGTTATGAGCCAGCTTCTTGTTGAATTGGATGGTCAGTGATGACTCTTGAGCCCGTTGAAATGTGAATGGTTGCTTATATAGCTGTTGGCCCTAAAATGACATTAATGACGTTTTTCTTTTAACCAAAAAATTATGTCCTACAGGTTTGCAAGAAAGAGTTGATGTTACTGTCATAGCTGCTACAAATAGACCAGACAAGATTGACCCTGCTCTTTTAAGACCAGGTATTGTCCGTTTTGTTATTCTGCGTCTGTAACTTTGCATGCACCCACAAATACACTAAGGAGAATGAGTTGGTATGGCTTTGATCAGCTTAAATATCTCTATTTACAGGACGCTTTGACCGCCTGCTATATGTTGGACCTCCTAATGAGATGGATAGAGAAGAGATATTTAGCATTCATTTGCGTAAAATTCCTCATGATTCTGATGTTAACATTAAAGAACTGGCTCAAATGACTGATGGTTATACTGGGGCCGATATATCACTTATATGTCGACAATCAGCTTTTGCAGCAATGGAGGTTTGTCATTCAGCATGCTTTCTGACGCATGTGTTGTCAAAAAAAAAATATTAATATGTGAACGTTTTTGTGACATTATTAGGAAAGCTTTGACGCTTCTGTTGTAACAATGAAGCACTTAAAGATGGCAATTGAACAGGTTCAGCCCTCAGAATATCAGTCGTACCAAAAGCTGTCAGCAAAATTTCAAAGGGTCGTCTTCTCTGCTGTGATATAAATGGTAACAACTTAATCACATGCAGTTGCAACACATTTGGTAAATATTTCCTATTCCACTGTGTGATGTTTAGAATATCTTACTTTGTTTCTTTTGGAGTCTGTAAAGTGGAATTAAAAATCAGATGTGCTAATTGATTTCAGCTGAAGCAATATGGTGTAGAATGTAGAAACATAAAATATTTTATTTACACCCTTAAGTTGTTGCTAGAAGATATGAAAATATTTAGATATTATTTTGGGGAGCCGCTAATATGGTCCCTAAAAATATGGGTTCACATGTGATCCTCGTCTTTTTACTTGTAATAGCCGGTTAGCTTTTGTAATTTTTTTATTCGGTGCTTTGTTTGAAAATGTGTAATTTTTCTGTTGCCTTCTTTATAAGTTTTTCTTCATTACAATTCCGCCCCCATTTTCTGCCCATCGATGACACACAGCTGCTAATATTAGAGAACCCTATCCAGTTAACTTGAGACAAACCCATTCTTTTCTCCAAACCACACACATCGACTCTAATAGTTGAGTTATTGTGGAAAGGATGCAATTCTAAGACACAAACCTTTACGCAACTAGATAATTTGTTCCCATTATTATCCCTTTGATGGGAAGGATGAAATCATGACTATTAGATCCATATTTACATTGCTTCTGTGCTATACATAAGTCGTTCCCATCTTCGTACTTATTTAGATGTAGATATGTGTTGTGTCTCATATAAATTTTGCTGG
Source organism: Cicer chorassanicum (assembly GCA_037974735.1). NCBI lineage: Eukaryota > Viridiplantae > Streptophyta > Magnoliopsida > Fabales > Fabaceae > Cicer > Cicer chorassanicum. Next base: position 49,362,817 of record JBBPBP010000003.1, on the reverse strand, counting down.
ATGGAGGGTTTGATGTGCTGTTCACCATTGAAATAAAATGTGCATTGTGTCAGTTATCACTCACTTGAAAAAATATGTCTTTGTGAACGCCTTCCTTTTACAGGACTATGCAGGTTTGTGACCTTATTGTGGAAATAGAGGATTGTTTTCTTTACACATAAAGAGGTAGAAGATGGGGGCACAATTATAATAAAGAAAAACTAAAAAAAAGAGAGAGCAACAGAAAATTAGACATTCACAAATAAAGCACGGAAATAAAAAAGAAATGCTAACCAGCTATTACAAGTCAAAAAAGAGGACCACAGGTGGATTTTTGGGGACCATATTAAGAGCTCCCATTATTTTGTAGTATCTTTTATCTTTGAAGATTAGTTTTTATGTTTCTTAGTTTTATCATGATTTGTTTCTCTGTTTAGTTAGGATTTGGAGTACTAGTATAATATAAGAGACTGGTGCTTAATATTTTCAAAAAAGAAAAAGAGACAAGTGCTTAGTCTTGTCAGCATTATCATCAAATCAACACCAATCATATCATAGGGGTTGCTTTTCACCCCATGTTTCGTTAAAAATCACACTTCAGAAGTGTACTTCCCAATGATATACATTTGTTCGGAAGAATACTTCTAGATGACACAATATATTTTTTCTTCTTCAAATGGGTACATCCTAAGTCATGTTGGGGTGAGAAAAATCTCTCCTCATATCAATCTATAATTCAAGTCTTTATTATTTGTCTTCCCTTTTTAATTAACACCCAATAACTTTTAACTGACTAATTATCTTGCATTTTCATTACTCTATCAGATTCCTGCGGTCATTTTTTGTTTGAGGACTGCTCAAAGTGGTTAACCACAGTGCAGAGAGAATGGCGACTTTGTTGAGTGTGTAGAGGAGAGAATGGTGAGTAATATAAGAAGACAAGGATGAGAGAGAACGATAGTAAAGATAAAGGTGTGACTTCTGCTTGCTAAAGTTAAGAGAATCGATTCTCTCGGGGATGTCTAGGCCTGTGTTTCGAAACGCAGTGGATCCGCAAATCTAGCGTGTCACCGTGAAAATCACTGAGCTACATATCGAAGCTTCGATTCACCGTGCAGTCTCACCTTGAGAACAAACAGCTTCAGTTCAGCTTTGGTTCATTTCTTTTTTTGAAATACTCTGGTTCATTTTCTGATGGAAATTGGGAGGCTTAGGTTATATTTCGCTTTCTGGATTTTGTTTCTCATTGAACTTTTTTCTCATAAAGCTGGAAAATCATAATTTTTTATTTTTATAAATATAATTTATTATTTGATTCGAAGAAGTTACGTTGGGGTCTCAAATGTGTGTCAGGACAGGAAAGACTTTACAACATTTATACGATAAAAAATTATTTGATTTTTTATCACATCATTTGATGCGTCATGTATATAGGTTGCACATGTATGCATGATTTAAACTTGATTTTGTATTCTTATGAATGTATAAATTATATAAATTTTACATGTGACTTTAAGATATAGTGTTGTCTCAATCTTGTTAACTTTGGTTCGGTAGCCTCATCAGACTCCCTGCCTAGATTTTGAAAATGAAATACATGTTTGTGCTTTTGCTTCACTCCGGTCGTGTGATTAGCTTAATTTTCTCGAGTACAACTTCATGTCACTTCATAATCACCGTTGAAAATAAGCTAAGCTTGAAAAATAACATGACGTTGTACCTTAGAGAAAAAAAATATGTTACCAATTTATCATGATGTATTGATTCACAGCGAAAAAGTCACTGTCATTTGAACATGTTTATGACCCTAATTAGTTGAGGCACTGTATATGGACCACAACAATTTTTGGTGGCACATATTTTATAAATGTATTTATTTAGATTAGATAGAGCCACTTTGCAATTATTAAGAGATTATCGTCTACTATTTTTGTCAGCTTTCCCATTTCATGGATGTTCAACATGACACAAGCTATTAGGGTTGTCTTTGACCTTCTCCTACAAAAAATAAGAACAAGGTAAAATTTAGTGTCGGGATAGGGATGAATACACTTTTGTATAATGGCATAATTCTTTTAGACATTAGTATATGATTTTCTTTAATATTACATTCTAATTTCATCATGTCTTGTTTATAATTTTTAAAAATTTGATTGGATTTAACTCAACTTCTATAAAACTGACTTGTGAGATGAATACTGTTTTAACTTATAGATATATTGACGTATTTTATCTTAATAAATGTGGAATTTTTAACAGCACTTTTTTACGTCTGAGATTGAACATCTTGAGTGGTCTGATAGTAGGTGATCCGATGGATCTTGTATAAGTTCTAATGTTATCTTATAATTTTAGATTGGATCTAATTCAACCTCTACAAAATCAATTTGTAAAATTGTAAGGTGGTAATTGCCTTTATTTATAAACACATTATCATGTCTTATTTCATTTAATGTGACACTCTTAATATTAATTAAACTCATAGGATATTTTTGAGACTAAGTTCAAGATGTTTTTGTCAAAGAAAAAAGTTTAAGATGGTATTAAAAATTTAGAGATTTACGAGAAAAAAATACTTATATAATTATAATATTTTGGATACAAAATTTAAACTTACCTAAAAAAATATATCATTTAATTTTTTAAAAAATATTTATTATTTAATTCTTTTCTCTTTCTATTTATTTATTTTTGTGAATGTGATTAAATCTTGAGATTAAAATTTTGTATAACCGTTGCCAACCCATTTATCGAATACTATAATCTAATCATGTGCTATGTGGAACCTATTGTTAATTAAAATATAAACGAAGTGTTTCATAAATACTATATATATCTTGATTTATATTATTTTGAGTAAAGTCCAACCCGTTGTATGAAAAAGAAAAACGAGAGTTCCGCATGTCTAATTTTAGGCATAGATAGATTTAAAGTGAAAGATATTTTTCATGAATATTCCTGCCTCCTGGTACTGGTAGGAGAAGAGGAGAAAAGTAAAATGAAAAACAATATTATAAAGTTATTACTATAATAATGTGTCATAAATGCCAAAATGTTAATGATAGAAGAGATACACCTGGCATGATATTGGTATTTTTGAAGGTGAAACATGGGTAGCACATGGGGGGTGGTAGTACACTTATCATATTTAGTTTGATTCTATTGGTCCAATAGTACTGTTGAAGGAAACATGCACTTTCTAGGTACAATAATTGTGCCATTTCTTTTTGCTAATAATAGGTAGACAAACTTCATGCGTCTAGTGTTTCGACCTTATTTTAATGCTGCAACCTGTGATTGATTGGGGTATAAATCAATTTCTGCACCCAACACCTATCCCACTTGCAACACTTCCTTTCTGGGTATTTCATGGTTTCTGTGAAAACTCCAAACAAACAAATCATACATACTTCTTCACTTTACCTTTTTTTTACTTTTATTATTATTTTATTTGAGCGCTAGTAGCAATCTTCTCTCATTAATTTGTGACACTCATTCCTACTTGTCTTTTTATTAAGTTGGAAAGGCTTACAATATCCTTTACACACTTATTAAGACACGAAATAGAAAAATATTATATTTTAAAAGTCGTGTATTATATACTTTAAAAATTAAAAGATTTTTTTAATATAATTATTTTTAATTTTTAACAAAAATACGTTTAGTATATTGTTAACATAATATTTATTATTTATCTAATTTGTTTCAAATATAAAAAAAAAAATATATCTATTTTTATTTTTATTTTAAGTTTTTGTAGTAGCTAGTTCTTAAATATAAACATTTATGTCAACAAAAATTTGAAATGTGATTCATAATGTTTTAACATATTCTATTAAATCAAATTAAATTTGAAACTTTTATATTAAATTAGATTTATATGGATGTAGTTGAATTTGAATCTAGATATAACGGTTCTATGATAGTTGTTGTATTTGTGTAGTTGCCGGAAAAAAAAAACTTCTATTAAATTTCACCCATTAATTAATTAGTCACTTTTTATTTCAAGTTTGTACTCTTGTGTATGATAATGATTCTTAAATCTGATCTATGAATTAATTAATGGCAAAAAATACAACTTGACCCATTAAGTTTCCTTGTGCATGTATCCTCATTTCACACACAGCCAAAGTAGATTATAACTTTGTAATCATAGACACCACGAAAGGCAAAACACCAGCTCAAATTATTCCCTTTCTATAAAACAAGAAAGAAAATTCACAAAGTGAAGAATCTTTGTATATCTCTCCTAATCTCAACTCTTTCCCATGCCCGTATATTTTATCCTTATTGTACTCAAAGTATTCCAAAACTTATTTTAAAGATTACCGAATCAATGAAACATATATGGATGTATTTACTTCGAAACTTGCAAGTTACACCACTATGTTGTATGGTGGCATTTTACATACACTAGTAGTAAAGTTGTTCATTATAGTAATTCATTCAACATTTAGTGATCTATTTAATCATTTTATACATATATTTTTTTTATTAAATTATTTTATGTATATTAAAAAGTATATATAGATGAAAAAAAATAGTAATACTTTTACTAAATTATTTTTATTAAATATTATGTATTCACTATTATTATAAATACAAAGTAAAAAAGATATTAAATTAGGAGCGATGTATTTAATATTAATCATATGGTCCAATTTGAAAAATAATAATGTTGCATGAAAAATTAAAAGCATCATCATTTCTTATGGGACAAATTTTTTATCAATGAACCACTCATTGTGAGACTTGAAGTACAAATATACATATGTGGTACATCTCTCATCCTTTTGACTAAACCATATGAGAGCTAACGGTTGTTAGCAATATTAATTTTTTTCTTCCATTTTTTTTTGTTGTAATTTTTCAACTTTAGCCTTAAGAAGAGAGGGCAAATGTGTTTTTTTCTATCATATTATTTTTATTAGTTATAGAAAAAAGAGGCAAATAATTATGAGTAATCAAGTAAATAAATAATTAATAAAGTTGAAATTTTGAAAGAAAAAAAACATATAAAAAGAGACGTACATTTTTAGTCATCAAAATTATAAGGATCAACTATTTTCATCCTTAGAGTTTGTAAAATAGCAAAAACATCATAAAATTGAAATACGTCCATCAAAATATTTATTTGTTAATTTTTTTCTAGAGAATATGAGGTGACATGCTACCACATATGTGATGTTTTATGTGAAGGCTACGTACTAATGTTCAATAACTATTTTTAATGATCATTTTAATATTAAGTGACTATTTTTTAAAAGTCAATTTATTTTAACTTTAATTATTTTATCGCTCTCTCTCTTTGTCCTTTCTCTCCCACTTTTTTTTTTATCACTCTCCTTTTCCTTTTCCTTCCTTTTTCCCATCCCTCCTTTCCTTCTATTTCTCTGTTCTTTTTTCTTTCTCATTTTTAGATATTTATTCTTCCTAGTCTCTCTTTGGTCCCTCTTTCCCTCCTTCCACTATCTCTGTCTTCAATTTGCTGTTTATTTTCTCTCTATCATTTTTATCGATCTAATTTTGTCCCCTCACTTCTTCATCTCTCTTTCTCTTCACTCTAAATCTCTCTCGAATGATGGTAGTAAAAGATTCTAAGATTCCATGAAAGCCTTTAATGAAGACCCTTTTATTACACATAGAGAGATGTTAAAATTTTAAATTTTCAAAAGAGTACTTAAAAATAGTTATTATTGTTAAAATAATCTCTAAAAATAATCATTGGACAATCAAATTATTTAAAATAAAATAGTTTCTTTTATGTAATATTGATGTATTATCTATATTGAGAGTCGCATCTAAAATTAACGTGTCATATTATACCAAGTAACAAAAAAATTAATGGGATGAATATTTTAATAAATGAGTTTCAATTCTCAAAATCGTCTTTACTATTTGGAAAATTTAAAAAATACACTATATTTCAATTGATTAATGAATACTCTTAACTTCAATTTATGAATATATTATATTTTATTTTATTCTACGAATTAGGTTTTAGAGAGAACAAAATTGGTGGCTTCTAAGTTAATATATATATATATATATATATATATATATATATATATATATATATATTTTGTTCAACTGACGTCATAATAATTTATGAAGATTTAAAGATAGAGTTTGAGCCATTAATTAGAAGCAAGTTAAAGTGATCACAATATGCATCACCCATATTCAATTTTTTTTTAACCTAGCGCAGCAGCTGCCTCTCCCCTCAACTCTTTGGTTTTTCTTTTGTTATTTATCCACTAAAGAGAGAGTGATTTAGATATAATTCTTGTAAGTGGTTCTCACGCAGTTTCAGCGTACGACGTTGTATTATTTGTCGTTTTGATGTAGTGATTTTTGATTTTGTACGGTACTTGTGGTTTAGATAATGACTTGTTCGTCAATGATACAGATCCGAAAACATAAGTATTTCAGTTATTTTGACTATATCAAAATATTTATAGGCATTTTGCTGTTATATACTATTAATTTGAACGTTGGAGTCTATCAATTTAAATAAATGAATTTATTTTTGTTTGTCAAAAAAAATGCATCCACCTATCCAATAGCAAGAAACTACTATAAATAACTTATTGTTTTGTACGTTGCTCGCAAATCGATTCTCTGATTTTAACTATCCGATTATCAAAAGAAAATGAGTCTTAGTAATTTAGATTTCGTTTAAGTCAGACAAGAAATTGCGATAACCAAAATAATGATTTGAATTCTCCTGAACAATATGTTTTTAACTAAATTTTATCAATCATTTGAACTAAATTATTTGATTTTGTAAATTGATTCTACATCTTATATGTTTCAAATAAAAATTATTGGCTTAATTGCAGTTTTGGTCCCCCTATTTTAACTGAATCACGAAAGTAGTCCTCCCATTTTATTTCTCCTCAGTTTTGGTCCCTCTAAACAGAATTTTGGTCCAAAACTTGATGAATTCTCATTTTTTTGCACTTATTTAAGTCACACCATGCCTCAAGATCTCGTGGTGCAACAATTGTACCTGAAATCTATGATTATAAATGATGTAGTGTGGCTTAAAAAAATGACACTTCATCAATATTTGTACCAAAATTCTGTTTGAGGGACCAAAACTGGAGAGAAATAAAATGGGTGGACTACTTTAGTGATTCAGCTAAAATAGGGGGACCAAAACTGCAATTAAGCCAAAATTATTCAAATAAACTTTTATAGTATATAAATATTGTAATAGTATTCTTTATAATGGTTTTAATTTCCCAACATTTTATTAGGCGAAAGTAAAGAAAATTAGCTTAATTATTGCTTCACATAGATATAAATATTAATATAGAATCATATTCGATTTAATAATTTGATAAAATTTAAATAATTATCTAATATGAAAAGAAAATATATGTTATATGGCAAAAATGATATATATATATATATATATAATGAGATGAATTTTAGATTGAGAGACCGAGATGGTTCAATTTTGATAACACAATTGTATATGGGTGATTAAGAGTTACTTAAATGTATATAATCACTCAAAAAAATTACATGACTTTTTCTTCTAATTTATATAT
>JBBPBP010000003.1:49339815-49351091 GCA_037974735.1 Cicer chorassanicum | reverse complement strand
TATTTTTATTGTTTTTAATTTAAATAATGTTTATTTCAAAAGTCTTTTAATTTTTTGTTAATAAGTAAATTTAAAAAAAAATAAAAAATATTTTTGAAAAAGGAATAAAAAGTAAAAAGTTTGGTACACATTCTAGTTCATGATAGAGATAGAAATAAAGAGTGATGTGATAGAAAAAAATTAAATGAATCTATTAAAATTAAAGATATTTAAATTTAAGAAAATGCCATGAGAATTGCATGGTGCGATTAACTAGGGTTTATTTTATTATTCTCGCATGTTTTCTTAGCGGCTACATTATTATGTCTTTTTCTCTTAGCAGCTACAACAACACTAGAGTCTCATGGCAAGTGAAAGTAACTTTATGGAAATTATTTTCATTTTTTTTTTAGATTGGGTACAATAATATATACAATTATAATCAATTGTTTTATTCTCGAAAGAGTTAAGTTTTATTCTCCATTCAATGTCAAAAGTCGTTTTCTATAAGTAACTTGAACCACCAACTATCTTCATCTTTAGTCACTAATAACTTTATGCGCTAAGCATTTGTGAAAACTAAGATTCATATTTCTCCACTTACGACAAATCAAATACCTCATGATACACTAGGTTCCAATCAAATATCTAATGCTATATGACAAGACTCGATAATGTACATTTTTGCTTTTTTATATAAAAAAAACATATAATAAATCATGATAATTTCCTATGTTTTTGTAAATCATAAAATTCTGACCTCATCATAGGAATAAAATAAAAGCAAACATATCCCCTTATTAATATGCCATGTAATTAATTGTAAACGGGAAAAGTTTAGGTAAATGTCAGTTCTGAGTCTACTTTATAGTAGTACTATATAATATAACATATGGTATGCATTATAATAGGAATGGATTAGGAGAATCTTATGTGGACCAGAAACAAAAATCTAGTTGTGCATCTTGGTTTCTCTACAGAATGGATGATTGGTACAAAAAATGAATAAATTTGATAAAGTACAATTCACATGTGGGTGGGCCAAACAAATCCTGTAACCTTTACTTGTTGCTACGATTATTCAATTACTAGGCCAATTTATAAGATTTGGGCTTGGCTAACAAAATAACATGATGAGTGGGATTCCAGCACACAAGGAAACTAGGTGGAACATACCATAGGTAGTACCATTTCATTGACAATTTAGATTGTAATTTGGTCAAAGAGTTTGATGGAATAATTTCCAGATCACCATCCTATGTATCCTTTGTTTAAATGAAAAATATTTTTTTATTGACAATAAAAGTCATACATACTTGTACTAATTATATTGAGTGTGACCTACATAGTTAAATTAATTAAGCCAACTCATGAGGTTAATTATTTGTGTGATCATGGTGAACCAATGGACTGATGAACTTTGTATTATATAAATTTTTTACCCCCAAAATTAAAATAGATAACTTTGTGAAAAATACCAATGGTAATTTCAGCAAAAAATAAATACCAATGGTAATATGTTATATATTTTATAAAAAAATATTCGTGAATGTGAATGTGAATGTTAATTTAAATGGTGTGTTTGCATGGGGAAGCAGGTGATTTTTTTAACAGCTCAACAAAGTGATTCCCTATGTTGGAATTCCCTTAATTTTTTTTAATGGGTTAATAAGTTTTTAGTTTTATAAAATCTCACAATCTTATTTTTAGTATTTTATAAAAAAATTTATCAACTTTTAGTCATTTAAAAAATTTCCTTTTTATTTGTAGTTTCAGATTTTTATCTAACTACTATTGTCTAATTTTTGAATGATTTTTTGCACTAATATTATAAGAAATTATAAGAAATTTTCCTATAAAAATTTAGAATTTTTTAACAAGCGATAATTAAAGATTTGGATCATCTCATGTTTGAATTAAACATGAAAGGGTCATTTTAAATCCCAATATATTTTAATGGTGAAATAATGAATATAACTCTCTCATGTTTAATTCAACCATGAGATGATCCAAATCCTAACTTAAATATGAATTTTTAAGTTTCAAAAGACTAAAAAATTATATTTAATTCATCGCAATGTAGTTATTAAATATGTTATAAACATTACTAAAAAAATTATTTAAAATTTCGAAAGATACACAATAGTTAAACTAAAATCAGAGATTAAAAATTGATTAAAAAAATTATAAGAACTAAAAATAAAATTATAAAATTTTATATGAATTAAAATTTATTTAACCCTTTTTCGGTGGCTAACATTTCAACCATCAAACTCAATCTCATCTTTTCTTTATAATTTTACATCTCTTCATCTCTCTCATGTTTTATGGTTAAGATGTTGCAATTAAAAAAAATTGAGAGGATTCCAATCTATAAGTTAGACAAAGAGAGGTCTTGGCATTGCTTCAAGCTTTAATAGACTATTCATGTAACTGATATTTTTAGCCTTAAACTCTTGGACTCAAATCGGTGTCACAATCCAAGAGTGTTGCTACTTTTCATCTTTGGAACCAATTTTTATTTTTCACTATGGAATTTCAAGAAGTGTTTGAGTTTATAATTTATAATATATCCTTTTTTTCTATTGTTTTTACTCTCATCTCATTATTGAAAATATGCTTTTTTTTTTAAAGATTCTACCAATAGTAATTATATAGAGCGAGGAGGTTTGTGGTTTCATGCTTGTCTTTTCTTCACTGTTGGTGTCTTTTTTTCATCTCATAAAAAAAGGTGCGGAGTGTAACATTTGCTACTTTTTTCTTCTCAATGTTTAATGTATTGTCTCTATTGAGAGTGTGAAATATATAATTTTTTGAAGTTAGTTGGAACCTGGATAACTTGGTCAATTACTTATGGCTGCAAACATGTCTTTCAGCATGTAATGTGAAGAGAAATTCAAGAATATGATTTTGTTACCAATGTAAAGAAACTTAGGACACTTAACAGAGGATCAACTTGGTGTGCATATGGTATGAATATGACTTCATTATTTGTTAAACAGGTCTATGTATTTGGTCACAATGTATAATAAGTAATTTTTCTTCTAGAATTAGTCATAACTCATTGACAAGCCTCATGGAGAATAAAGAGACATTTGCTTCACAAGTTGAAGTTAAGAATAGGTTGTATAATTCATTTAGCAAGAAATTAGTTAGCATTACATAATGATAGGTTAAGTTGGAATATTACTAACAGTCAATTTTTTCTTTTTCTTTTATTACTCCTTTAGTTGGAGGTAGTCTAGGAACCATTTTGTTTTATGTATAAACTATCCATCTGTGCCAGTTGTTGTCATAATATGATTTTTTATTTTTTATAGTTATTATTGTTGTGAATAAAATCTGGTTATACGTTGATATTTTGATTATTAAATAGTTTGTGTATAAAATTGAAGTTGTGTGTATGAAATTCTAGTTGATTGTTATGAATTTTAATCGAACAAATGCAGAGAAAGATCAAAGAAAAAAAAACATACAAAATTTGTCAATTCGGTTAAAGTCATAATTGATTTAACAAATGTCTAATTAAGTCGGTTATTAAAACTAATTGAATTAACAAATATTGTTAAGTTTAGTTTGTTATTGAAATAAACCGATTTAACAAATAAGTTTTAGATTCATAATGGACTAAAAACTCAATATTTAAATCGGGTAAACTATAACCAAATTAAAAAGATGAAACTGCACCAGTGAGTTTAACAATATATCACGAAGATTAACAAAATAAAATATTGCATTCACGGGTCACATTGGATTTGTTTTGTGTCGTAACTTATACCAAGACCAAGTAAGGACAATTTTAAAAAAACTGAAGTTTTGAATTTGATCTACTAGGAGTCATAGATATATTATTTGACATGAATTTTTTGAAAAAAAATTTGACGAGACTTAAAACTTTGTTTAAAAATCTAATTCATTATATTTTTTTAGGAAAATATGCACCACTCAATTGACAAAATAATATATGATTTCGTAAATAGATTAATAAAATAATGAGTCAATTAGACTAAATTTTATTTTAAAATTTAATATGATATTCTAAAAAATCTAGTTTTATAGGACATCATATTTAATAACATTAAATGTCAAAAATTATTATAGATCTCAAGGTGACGTTGGTTTAGCATACACAAACTAAACAATTTTTTCACCCCTTTAATTTTTTTATTTACCCTGACTAACTCATCTTTCCCTTCCTTTGAAATAGACCCACCTTTTGTGCTGACAAATATGTCCGCTGCAGCAGTTGACAATTCTTTACAATTTTGATTTTCTTTTTCCATGAAAATGTTTATTAATTTTTTATTAGAATAATAAGCTTGAATTATGGAAATCAAACCATGAGTTGGTGGTGAAGCTTAAAGAAGCTGTTGTGTCCACTAGACCAAGACAACAATCACATTTTAATGGAGATATGTTAAATTATATTACTCTAGTGTTTTAATAATGGAGGTTAATTCATCTCCATTTCTAAAAAATATGAGAACATCATTATTGTACTTTATTTTTATACAAATTAATAAAATTTTAATTTATGTCTCATGTTTTAGTTTTAAAAATGTGTGTAAATAAACACACAAAACTATTGTAAAGGAATAAATTAAGAGGGTGAAAAATGAATAATGATTGGAAGTGATGAACATGTATATGGATGTATTCACTAGATTGCACAATTGGAATACAATTATATATATTGAGATGCACTGCTTCCGTTCTTAAATATAAAACCAATTAAGTAAATAACGATAATTAAGAAAGTTTATTGTGGCAACAAATTTATTCTTCACGGTAGAAAATCAGTTAATGTTTTTATTAGAGTATTTATTATAGATTATAAAAATATATGTAATATAATTAGAGGAGTTAAAAATTTGAAAAAATCTTATAAAAAGGAAGAAAAGACTTGACATAATTTATTTATGGGCAAGAGTAGTATGTGTTCAATAATATAAATAGTAAATCTATCGTTTAACAATTTGAAAACTATAGACGACAATTAAATCCAAAACTAATAATCACATAAAATAATTAATTTATCTTAAATATATTTTAGCATAGGTAACACATTAAATGTACAAATAAATCGCAATCCATCAATAAAACATGACCAATAACTCAGCATAAGGCCTTGAAAGAATGCAATTGACAAAATTAATTAGTTTAAATAACAAATAATAAATTTTAATCATTTATTAATTTATAAAGTAATTTGTTATATCTAATTTCAGGTTATAAATTTATCAAAATATTAATTTACTTCCACCCAAATGAAAGATATGTTTATTACTTCTTATGTGTGTATAGTGTAGTTAATAACTGCTATTTTTTACAAAGGCATTTACATAATAATTAAAAAAAAATAGTAATAATCATATTATGTAAGTTAGCGATACTTAACTATTAATCAATTATTATTCATTATTACGTAAATAATATTTGAAAGTTATATCTGTACCTCAATTTTATCTATACTCCCATAGTATTTTAAAAATGTCATTTTACTTTATTTTTCTATACTATTTTACCAACTACCAAATAATTCAAGTTTTTCGGTACATAAAATATTTTTAGAAATTACTTAAAAACATTTTTGTAAGATTTCCAGTAAAAAAGGTTAATCGAAAAACTTTTTTAAAGTTTTCCGCTACAGAAGATTAAAAAGGTGTCTATCACAAATTTTTTTTAAATTGAAAAAAACAAAAAATAATAAATTTTAATATTTATACGAGGTATTTATATCTTTTCCTTCAGTTTTGTGAGTATAGGGTATACCAATCATAAAATTTCATTTTTGTTGGACAAAACCCTACTTACTCTAGATCATTGAATTATTTAATATTATATCAATGGTGAAAACTACATTTGAGTATGCTACACAAACTATTTCACTTGTATATGTTAAATGCCACCCGGAATACAAATTAACTAATCTTCCATTTTTAAATAGCCTCCAGCTGGTGTTCTTATCCTTCCAGAGTTGGAAGGAGATCAACCAATATATATAATATAGATTCTTATTTAAAAAGAAAATAAAAGTAAAATTTTGTATAGAAACTATTAATTTTTAAAATTTCAAAATGTTGAATGCTGTCATTTTCAAGATTATATTTCCATTTCTCGTAATATATATATATATATATATATATATATATATATATATATATATATATATATATTTCTATTTTTGGGTATAAACAAGTGCCCCAAAGGTGTTAGCATTTCCCAATAATAATATAAATGCAATTGCAGCATGGATGTCAACCAAGCACTAACCTATGTACCTCTCCAACATGAGACAACGTATATATTTTAAACCAACCACAGAAACATTTTCATATATAATAATATAGATCCATAATCCACTAGAGTTCACTATTTTATAAACTATGACAATATAGAAGTACTAAACAAATTTTTCTGTAACCATCAAAACTGAAAAGCAAAGACAACAACATATTACCATAACAGAAACAAAACAAACAAAAGGAGTACTGAAAAATGAAGCTAATATGAATGAGATCTCCTAAAAAGCTAACATAAATTCTGCATTCAAATCCAAATATCTTCTTCCTCCTACATGTAATCTAATAGTTCTGTGAATAGTCAAAGCTCAACGGTTGACCAAATGGAGCCTGCAAAGCATTAAAAAATATATCAGATGCATGATTATAGAACAATTAAGATCAGACAACTTAAAAGGAGAAAGGGGAAAAATTTAATCCTTGTCGGGGAGGCAAATTAATCAACCTAAAACTTACTCTCCACAAAGTAATTTCTTTTAATTTCAGAGTTTACTTCAATTTATCAAAACATAAACAAAAATAAAAAATGTGTTGATAGAAAAAGAAAAAACAATACAAGCTGATTCTAGTGATGACGGAGGCATTTTCCATGACCACGTTTGTGTTTGTGACGACAACAGTCATGTTCATTCAAGTTCTCAAACCTTTCTCATCTTTGCTTCTAGGTTCTTATCCCCATTTTTCACGTTTGCATATCTGCTAAGTATGAAGACCAACTAGCACCCAATATAATAAATGCTTCGTACTGATTGTGATTCTATTTAAAGAATCGCTTGGTATTTGGAAAGCTTTTAGAACTTCATTTAGTAATTACTCCCTCTATAAGGAAATATAAGCAAAAAGGGTATCTAAAAAGTTGATGTATATGATATAGACTAGATACATCAACTTTTCAGATACCTTTTTTTCTAATATTTCATTCCAAAGGGAGTAAGTTATATTGGTTTTTGGGTTTGAACTTTAGTGGCAAATTATAAAGATTACCCTTTTAATTTTATGTATTTGTCTATTTTTTAGTATTTTACCTATATTGTTGGGATTTATGGTAAGTTTGTATACCATTTTATTTAGTCTTCACAATAACGGCCATCTGCTATTTGCTATATACCACTTTAGCTGTTTTGGATGTCACAATTTTAGCGAGGGTAGCTATGGAAGTAGGTACAGTTATAGTGACACTCGTGATTTCACATATCAGCAAAATTGATATGAATCTTGAAAACTATAACTTCAATGCACCTCCCCACAAAATTTGAATAGTGCAAGTAGGAGAATAAAAATAGCCTAACAATCCAAATCTACAAGCATTATGTTACAAGAGGAAAGTCAGTCCCAAAAGCCATTTTAAACACAATCAAAATTGTCAATTCACGCCACCTACAAACATGTCAATTCACGCCATTTTATTACAAAGATGTCATTGTATTTGAAGCCAGTGCAGAAATCACTCATCAAATTCAACAAAGTAAAGGAATCAAGTACAGTGAATGTGGTTTACCTGGTAAACAGCATGTCTAAATTGGTCATACGAATGAGCATACATCATTGTAGGACTTGGCCACTGTAGGTAAGCTCCATCCGCGGATGTCGGATTCAATCCTGGTGTACAGAAAGGACTCATTATTGGGGTTGAAGGAAGTCCATATCCAAGTGAAGCTTGAGTTTGTGACATCTGACCCAACTGATTAAAAGTGGCGTCATACGGCGCAAATGAAGGTTGAACTTTTTGCAAATTAAAAGGCACCAAGTTAACTGCAGAGGTTGCAACATTCCTAGCATACCTGCACCAATGATGAAATTCAATCTCACAAATAATAAGCCATTATATTTAAAGTTAAAATCAATACAAATGAATCAACAACTACAACAACAACCAAGCCTTATCCCACTAAGTAGGGTCAGCTACATGGATCAAATGACTTTATAATGTACTATCATATAGCATATCTCTTTCCAACTCACTAATCTCTAGGTCTTTCCTAATTGACCTGGAGATTAATGAGCTGGAAACAGAAGACATCTTTAAACATTACATAGTAAGTTTTATAAATTATAGAATCTAGAGCAGTGTTGTCAAAAAGTGACTATAGCAGCACTGTTGCGTAGCGGAATTTGAATAAACCACTATATTCTGCGATCCGCAATTGACAACGCTGATCCAAAGTTCCATTTAACAAGCCAACGAAATAAAAAGAAATGTCATTCTTAGCTCCCCCTCCTCCATCTCTCTCACAATATGGCAAAATAATCGTATTTGCAATTACGGCATTCATTTTCTGAAAGCTCTCAAGGTATAGTGATAGAACTCACCTTCCATAGCTACGATCATAATCTGGATCACTTCGATCCTTTTCCCTATCCCTGATAATGGCAACTCGAGTATAACTATTATCCCTGATACTAATGCATCTTTCTGAATCAGACATGGGGATTTTGCTAGTTTCATTCTCATCCTTGTTCATTAAAGAATTTCTGCCATCTATAGGGACCACGGATGGGGTATCACCTGAATCAAAGCTTGTAGAGCCACTAAAGATACGTGCCCGTGCCCGATCATATTCCTCTTTCCTCTCTTCCACACTTCTCAGACTGTTTCCTTTCTTTGCAGACTCATTGGATCCATCCAAACTATTTTTCTGAGGCCTAGGTCGAATGACAATTTTTTTCTGCTCGGATTTCTCACTGTCCAACTGTTTTGCAGGTATTTCAGATAAGCGAACTACAGGATACTTGCTTTCAGCCAACTTTCTGACCAGAATTTTACTCTGGCCATCTAAGCCATTATCTTGAACCATTGTTTGCATACCATAGTGTTGAGCGACACGGTGTGCAGCCAATCGGAGATAAGAAGAAGGAAAATGTTGAAACTCAAAATGCTGCTGATCGCCATTATTCAGAAATTTCTGGATATCCAGCTCCATTCGCAGAACTAATGATGCAAACAAATAAAAACAATTAAAAAATGTAATGATTTATGCTAACATACTAGAGGGTCTTATGTAACCATTAGCTGCAGTTATATTGCCGTACATGCCTAAATTTAGTTCTTACAAAAAAATGAATACTTCACAGTTTAAAAATATCGCCAATATGATTATGAGCCTTATGACCAGCCCCAGCATAGTGCAGCTTAAGGCCCTGTTCAGATAAACAGCTTAATTAAACGCTTACCATATAAGTGTTTATGTATAAGCTATTTTTATAAGCAATATGATGAAAATGTTTTCATAAACTATTGTGGAGAGTTTATGGAAATAAGCTGAAAACAACTTATGGACATGTCATACACTGTTTCCATATCCATAAGCTCTCCCAAACAGTCTTGTAAATGGTTGTGCCAGTAGATAAGCTTAAGAAATTAGCAAACCTAATTCTATAAGCCATGAAGGGGGAGGGCATCAATTGACCATGGTGGATGACATGCTTTTAAACATTCAATCATAAAAAATTATATATCATAACAGAATACTTTAAAATTTGGAACTTAAGGCACTAATGCTCATCATCCCTAGAATCCTTTAAAATTTTGATGGCATAAACATTCAAATTCATGGACTACATTTTATCCTTCGAAGGAGGATATTATCTTCAACAAACCTATAATTCACATAAATTGACCAACATAAAATTTGAATCAATTGGAACACACCACCCCCAATTAACATCTAATTTCAATGATTTCATTCCCACAGAAACAAACAACCCCAACCTTACACATCAAATTGAGAGTCTCAATCTCAAATTATCACAATAACACAGACAATAACAAGAACAATTCCAGATCTGACATGATTCAGTCTAAAGTCCTAAACACAACAGGATAAAAAAAAAATTCTAATCCAAACCAAAACCATGATGCAAAATCTACACAACCAATAATAAAATCACTAAAAACAAAAAGGGGTCAAAGCTAAAGGACCAATTTTGAAGCAAACCCATGAAGCAGAAACACAAAATCAAACACACCCCACAAATAAAAAAGACAAGATTTTTAAGAAGAGACTAACTTGTAAGACGGTGGCGAGGGTTCTGAAGAGCTTCAACCAAAAAAGGGTCAACCATTGACTCCTTGTCTTTGAACCCAGAAACTGCATCGTTAGAGACACACGATGTTGAATCCATGGTTCTTTTTTTTTTCACCCAAAAAGGGGGAAATTAATAATATTTAAAATAAAAATAAAAATAAATAATTTATTATATTGTTCTTCCTTCCCTCTAAGAATGAGGGAAAGGAATAAAAGGGTCAAGAAGAAAAAGAACGAAGAAGAACAAGAAAGAAAGAAAGAAAGAAAGGAGAATGATTTTGAGAGTTATAAAGTATATGGACAAATAAAATGGGTTAGTAAAAAACCCAATACAACCCAACAACTTTATTTTTTTAATTGGGAGAAGAAATAATTAATTAATATTGGTGAAAAATTATTTTCCCTAAAATCTTTCTTGGTTCAATGTAAATCTGAAGAGTTTTTTTTAAAAGAAAAAAAAAATAAAAAAACTAAAGAGACAAAAAGGAAAACAAAAGGGTCGCTGCATTATCTTCTTTGTACGGTTCGGTTTTCGACAATTCTATTCTCTCAAATTCAGAATCACATGATATCCTCAATTTCTTTCCACACGTCTCCTTTTTTTAATTTCTTTTTGAAAAACAATTACCACGAAGATATTTATATTTTTATGAGAGATTTTTTCTAGGATTTATTTTGTATCGCTAACTATTTTAATATTAAGATTTTTTACACTTGATAAATATTAACCGTTAAATTATTAAAAATATTTAATTTTTATTGTTATTATATTAAAAATTACGATTATTTTGTACGGATTCTAATTAAACTTTTTTTTTAACACGAGTGTTTTTATTATGAATTTTATTTAATAGTATGAAGTGTACTATTATACAACAATTATATAGACATAATTGTTAGTTTATTTTTATTTCTACTGGAGTTTGTTTTCAATTAAAAAATGGCTAGCATTAGATATTTTGTTTAGTTA
>JBBPBP010000003.1:49311433-49339627 GCA_037974735.1 Cicer chorassanicum | reverse complement strand
AAAAATTTAAGGAAAAAATACTGAAATTAATTAATCGCACTATAAATTACTAAATATTAATATCAAATACATTATAATAATATTAAGTATTATAATTAATTAAATATTAATTGTTAATTATTTGTTTTAAAAAATTATTGATACTTGACTCTATACTATTGAATTTTGATTAGGTGATTATTCATCTGTTACCGTGTTTGTTCACCCACCTTCAAATCCAAAAGTTAGAATTTGGTACACTATCAAAAATTAAATTTCAATAAAAAAGCCAAAAAAAATAAATAAACATTGAAGACTGGATCAACAATCATTCTTTTGATTAATATACAGATAAAACATGAATTGAATTGAAAAACATATGTAATAAAATAATCCATATTCTCCGCAATGATCGATACATGTGTTATTTTATCGTCTATTCTTATCACATTGTCTTTTTTTTTTTGTCAAAAATTAATTCTTATTGCATTGTCTTATTTTTATTATTGTTTCAGATACATGTGATATTTTAGTTGATACGCAATATATACATGTACCATCCAACATTAGATTATACACTTCTTTATGAACAAGTTTCGCGATATATTTGATACCTAAAGATCCCATGTTTTTTCTATAAATCCAAACAGTATACGAGTGTATGAATATAGTAAAAATACTGTTAACATTAATGTTAAGTGTGTACGATTAACTGCGAAGGCAAATAGATAATCCATCAAATAGATAGAATCTTATAGGAATAGAAAGCTAATTTAAGCACCAATGCGGCAATGCTTATCTACAAAATATGAACCAGTGTGCAATTAATTAATATTTGTATCTAAAATGAAAAATGTAGTTATTTATCAGATCTATTTGATAAAAAATTTTTAGAGGTAATGAGTTAAAAGTTATGGGGTGTTTGTTAGCTTTTAAACTATTGTTTCAAGTGCAAGAAATATAAATAATGAATTGATGTGAATGAATAGACTTGTTTATTGAATAAATAGAGTGTCCTATTTATACATAGTTTATTCTTATTCTAACTGCCCTCTAACGATCTAACTAACTAATTAAGAGATTAGTTAGTTAGCTATTACATACACTTATTATTTTAACTTGAACTACACAAACTTTCAATACCAAGAACGTTCTTGGTTTATTCTGATTTTTTTTAGAATATTATTGGTTTCTAACATTTTCTCTTAATTCAAGTTTCTAAGTGATTTTACACTTGCAATCTTCTTAACTATTCGAATCTACTTGTCTTCAAGGCCTTGGTCATGATATATGCCAATTGTATTTCAGCTTGACAGTAAATGAGCTTTAACTTGCATCTTTCAACTTGATCTCTTAAGAAATGAAACATTTTTTCAATGTGCTTGCTTCTTCCATAAGACACATGATTCTTTGCTAGATTTATTGTTGAAATGTTGTCAATCATCATATTAGGATTGCCCATGTCATCCTTCTTCTGATCATTGATTGGAACTACATCCAGCTTTGAAAGTTGTAGAATGACCTTTTCAACTTCACTGTTTTCTATCAGACCATTTGCCATGGGCTCATCATCACTAGAATCCTCGTCAGTGTCAAATTCAAATTACTCTTTTTCATCTTTACCACTAACACCATTCTCATTCTGTTTTGGATCTGATGTTTTCTTTTCTTTAGCTTTGTTTACATGAGGTTTTGCACCACTCTTCAACCCATTCTCAGGTTTCCCATTGGCAACATTAATTTGAATATCTTTACCATCAAAATCATCAGAATCTTCATCATCATCGGACACCAGCTCAGATTCTACTTTAAATCCAATAAAGAAGACACTCCCGAATTTTCGGTTATGTGATAGCTCAAATTCCTTCTCAAATATCAAACCATAAGATATTTGAGGAAATTTTCCCGAAGAAAATGTTCTAAGTACAAGCTTTGGGTCACTGATCTTCACATACATGGATACTAGTTCACTCCCTTTATCCTTGCAGACCTCCCCTAGACATGTCGTAGAAAGGTGGACAAGCTTGTCATCTCCTGGATCAACATTGAGCGATTCTCCAAGTTTTACCTCAGCACCCCAAAACTCCATTGTTGCATCAGATACTACAATAGTGAGAAGGGCAATAGCTTGGTATGCAGCCTCCTTAGAAGCCTCTTCAGATGGCTTAACAGACAAACCAGCTACATCTTCTTGGTCAAGAAGATCCACACAAGCAACATCAGGTACCTCAGCAATCAAAGGAAAAATAGTTTGGTCAACAATCTCCATAGAAACCTCTTCAGATAAGGCAGTAACATATTTGCCAAGAACATCCACATCACTGACTTGTTCTGAACCCTCCTCTTCTGACTCAACCTGCAACACGTCCTCTGCATCACTTTCTAGGTCATGTGCAGCCTCCACATCATTAACTTTCTCTGAACCATCATCTTCTGGTTCAACCAGCAACACATCTTTTGTCTCACATTTTGTCTTAGAAACTTATTTCACTTACGAACCCGAATCTTGTGACTGGATTTCACATTCAGCTTTGTTTAGTGAGGAAACTTCCACTTCGTTAGTGTTTTGAGAAACCGCATTTGATTCTGTCAGTGAAATAGCCCCTGCATTATCATTGTCAAATGAGACATCACTCATTGCTTTGCCATTTCTTCTTTTGATCACTATGTTGCCAACTCCCTCAGCTTCCAAGGTTCTATCATTAGCAAATCTGATTTTGCTCCTTCTTGATGTATCAACATCCACCAGCCATTCCCTCTGGCTTGTCATGTGATTAGAGCAACCAGTGTCAAGAAACTAGAACTAAGACAAAGAATGTTTTTCGTTTGTGGTAGCCATTAACAAGACTGTTTCTGATTCTAACAAAGAACATTCTTGGTTTGTGGCAGCCATCAACAAAATTGTGTCTCAGTCATCTTCTTGAGCAACACAAGCTTCATTTTCATTTTTCTTCTTATGTTTTCCTCCTTTGCTAGCCCAGCATTCATCAGCAAAATGTCCAAACTTCTCCCAGTTGTAACATTACACCTTCTTCTTATCAAAGTTCCGTGATTTATTACTTGTACTGCATGCCTTTGATGAGAATTCAGACCTGTCATCAGGTTTCTTGAATTTATTCTTTCTCCACTTCTTTTCCTGGTCTCCCTTCTTGCATATGTGTGCTGTCAGCGCCTGATCACCAGGTTTAACTCCAATTCTTTCATCCATTCTTAATTATCTTGCTTCTAAAGTTTCATGCAACTCTTCAAGATTCAATGTGGAAATGTCTTTGGATTCCTCAATGGCACACACAATGTAATCGAACCTGGGATGCAAAGATCTCAATATCTTTTGACACAATTTATGTTCAGTAAGCTTCTCCCCACAGCCAGCCATTTGATTTGTAATGCTCATCAATCTTGAGATCAAATTAGACATCTTCTCTTGCTCCTCCATCTGTTGCAATTCAAATTGTCTCTGTAGGGTCTGCAATTTTACTTTCTTGACCTTGGTTCCTCCAGAATAACACTTATCCAGAATGTCCCAAGCTTCTTTTGCACTTCTTGCATCAGAAATGTTGTCAAAGTTGGTTGTGTCAAGGCATTGATGAAGAATGAAGGTGGCCTTGCAATCTTTCTTCTTGTTTTCTTTAAAATTCGACCTCTGCTCGTCTGTTGGATTAGCTCCCAGATCTTCAAAGCCTTTTTCTATGATCTCCAATACTTCTTGGAACCCAAACAACGTTCGAATTTGCACCCTCCATTTATCCCAATCTTTTCCATCAAAATGTGGCATATGGGCTGGAAAATTTCCATTGTTTGCACTTGAACTCATCTTCACTTCACTCGTGTTTGATCATCACACTTCACTCGTGTCTATCCTCACACTTCACTCATGTTTATCACTCTTTAATTTGGATCAATAAACCTTGCCCTTGATGGATATCAGTTGTTAGCTTTCAAGCTATTGCTTCAAGTGCAAGAAATATAAAGGATGAATTGATGTGAATGAATGGACTTGTTTATTGAGTGAATAGAGTGTGCTATTTATACATAGTTTATTCTTATTCTAACTGCCTTCTAACTGTCTAACTAACTAATTAAGAGATTAGTTAGTTAGCTATTACATACACTTAGTATTTTAACTTGAATTACACAAACTTTCAATACCAAGAACGTTCTTGGTTTATTCTGATTTTTCCAGAACATTCTTGGTTTCTAACATTCTTGGTTTCTAACAGTGCTTAAGTTAAAAAGATTTAAAAAATATGCGATGAATGCACGAAAAAACTCTCTCTTTTTATTAAACAAATATTAAAAATTAGTTAAATTATATTAGATTCTATGGTTGAACCCGAGATCTTTACCTGAAGTTTTTTCAAGTCCTTTAACTCTCTTAAAGACACCAATAGTTAAGTGTTTAGTTTGTGATTTAATAATGCAAAGTAGAAAAGCCTAAGGCATACTAGTAAATAATATTTGGCATATTGTTGTTAGGGAATCAAAAAAATTTAATTACATATGGAGTTAAATCACTTTGAAAGAAAGTCCCTCAAAGAAATTTGAGACCCAGTGTCAAAACCTAAAATAAAATAAAGTTCCTCAGCCACTAAAATATATATAACTTTTTTCAACTACATGATAGAAGCGTTTTTTAATGGTTTAATTGAAGAAGTTAGTGTTAAGCAATCCATAAGGTTTGAGGACTCTACTCTTCCTAACCATTTTTTAAAACTCAGCAAAGCATAGAAAAGAAAAGCTTTGTATGGAAAGCCAACTCCAACAGCTTGATGTGGAAGACTTCATTATCTTCCTTAAAAATTATTTAACCATGAAAAAAAAGTAGATATTGCCATATTACAGCAAAAGAAAACTAATTAAAATTTTATTTGAGTATATATTTATTTCTAGTACTACTAATAAAACTATGTCAAAGACCAAAATGAAATATTATAGTATTTAGCAGTAACAAAAAACATAAAACTGACTACACCAAGTCACCAACTTCAACCAAAGACAAGGAAACAACTTGTTCTTAGTTCTTATCGTTTTCGAGATGATGTCCTCATAAAAGATGAGTATGAATCGATTTCTTCTGTTGTCAATGCTGGTTTTAAAGAATTCTTTACAATCTGGAAATGGTGGTCACAAACAACACTAGCATGTATGTTTTCTCTCAGAGCTACTATTCCAGCTTCATTACATAATCCCTTTAGTTCGGCGCCCGTGAAGAGTTCAGTATCTTCTGCTAGTCTTCTGAGATCAACATCACTCCCTAAGTTCATCTTACTTGTGTGTACATTAAGTATCTCAAATCGACCCTCCAAATCAGGTGGCGGCACATACAAAACCTATCATTCCACAAAAACAATTACTTCTATAAGTGATTTGAGAAACTCATTCGAGAACTGGCTAACTTTTATAAAAGTAACTTATACTTTTATAAGTTACTGAGAAATTTGTGTTGTAAATTTGTAATTATAAATTTATAACAACATGAATTACAAGTATGGTTGTAAATATTCGTACCAAATCAAATCGTCCGGGACGCATAAGTGCAGCATCGATTGCATAAGGGCGATTTGTAGCTGCCAAAACAAGGACTCCCTGGGGGGGGGGGGGGGGGGGGGGGAGAGAATATGGGAATATAGTTAATGGACAGAAAGAAACTAGATGTTGTCTCTACTAATCTCTTGATAAAAGAATTGAATGGTTGATAAAAGAAGACACAAGGGTGGGAGAATAAAATGTGCCCCAATATAGAAAAAAGTAAAAACTTACTTTAGCTTCTTCTAAGCCATCCATCTCAGTAAGCAGAGTGGATAAAAGTCTTTCTCCCACTGCGGCACCACCGCTCGAACCATCACCCCTGCAATTAAGGAAAACGTAAGAACATTACTTCTTATACACTAAAAAACAAATATCTGCAGTTAATATCTCATAGCAATCAAAACAAAAAATTTACCAAAGATAAGTGTCATCAATGCACTCTCTAACAATATTTTTTTATATAAAAAATTTAGAATAGGGGAGGCACACCCCATGCAACGTCAAGAGAACCACCAATCTCATTGAGTATTTACAATGGAATATGCGTATAACCTACCTATTGCGGAATTCAGACTTAACCATTTGTGTTAAGCACAATTGGTCTCTAACACTCTTTTCCATTTGTGTTAAGCACAATTGGTCTCTAACACTCTTTCCAGCACACGATTATTCAGTGAAATACATGTAGGTCTACTAAATCACGTGAGTCACAACCCCAAAAAAGTGGGACTCAGTGAATTTCACTCAATAATAATGAGAATTGGAAAAAATATGTCAGAGTATGTTGCCACAACTTCTCTTTCCCAAGAACAGTTCAGATTACATGCAAGGTCCTACTGTGTGCCGTTATGTGTAAAAAGTTGAATAGAATAGCATTTTCCTTATGTCAAAACAATTGAACACTGGCCATGAAATGCTATCATAATGTATAAAACTGTAAGAGGCCCAGAAAAACACAATAATTCTTAGGATTATTTTCCATAATACATACAAAGAAAACTTACTAACCGTTTGCCAGCTACTACATCAGCCTCATCAAAAAATATTATACTTTTTCCAGCAAGCCGTGCTTTGCGAAATGTATTACGAAGCAAACCTTCTCCCTCTCCGACATACATTGAAAATAATTCTGCACCACTAATTCACCATTCATTACTTTAAATTATTTCCTTAATGTAAAATCAGTTTCGTCCAAACCGTACTTAAAAACGTTAATATTATTCAAACCTCAAGGAAAAGAAAGGGACATTAGCAGCATTTGCAGCAGCCTTAGCAAGAGTAGTTTTGGAACATCCTGGAGGCCCATGGAGAAGAATTCCACGAACAGGGGTTATTCCCAATCTTGAAAATGTGGCAGCATGCTTCATGGGCCACTCAACGGCTTGCTCGAGCTTTTTCTGTCCAAGGAAGGATACATTCAGACATTGCAGAAATATGAGATTTTCAGAGAAAAAATCACATGCAAAATTTACAAAGTAAAACCTTCAAGTCTTTCAATCCCCCAATGTCTTTCCAAGTCACTTTGGGAATATCCACAGTGATGCCTCTTGTTATACTTGGTTTAACAAGGGACCTTGCTTTCTTCCAATCTTCCAATATTAAACTGGAATTACTAACATCTTTATTGGCATTGGAGGACCTTTCAACTGCAGATTCGATAGCTTCACGACACAATGCCATTAAATCAGCTCCGACATATCCATTGCATGATGCAGCAATGGATTCTAAGTCGCTTGAATCCCGAGGGATCCTCCTTGTATACAGCTAAAACAAGTTTAACACAAACAAAATAAATTTATGGTTGTAAAATGACAGATTCACTTTTCTCACAAAACAATTGGTCTTAGAAAGTGCATAAACATTATAAAAATAAAAAATAAGAAATTGCATAAGCAAATCTTGAAAAGTTATTTTACTACCAGGAAGTAAATCATCCAAACTACTTAATGTGTTATACACACACACACATATGCATACAGATGTACAAAACACATCCTTCGCATCTCAACTCAAGGTTTGAGCTCCTAACTTATTTCTTGCAGAGGCATTGATATTATCTCAAGAACCAAATCATTCAAAAAGATTAAGACATTAGGTGAAGGCCCAAAAGTATTGTGTCTCTCACAGTTACCTCTAGAATTTGAAGACGCTCCTTTTCATTTGGGACCGTAACTTCAATTTCAGCATCAAAGCGTCCATACCGTCTTAGGGCAGGGTCAATTGCATCCACACTGTGTATGCGGAAACCAACTATAAGAAACTAATCAGAAGTATTCACAAATCAGGTGTAGATGAACATCCTTAAGTAGCATTAAACGATGACCTGTATCATATGATTAATTCAAGATACAGGTTTTGAGAAAACTCCATAAGCGCATAAAATAAATTTACAGGTCCCAGATATCATCCAAAAGTAAAGAATGAAAGGTAGGAAAGAATATCAAATAACAGCATGCACACTTGGTAATTCTTCAAGTTACATAGAAACAACTTGAGCAAGTCAATGTTCTGTTAATCCATCTGGATAAGTTAAATAACTTCATGATGGATACACATTTCTGTTGCAACAGTTAGATATAAGATGATGATGATGCAACGATCAGCTGGGGTTAGAGAAGCATTATAAAGACTTATATTAAATAGACAAAACAGTCTTGGCCAATAAAGCTCAAACAAACCTAGCCTATTTCCCCCATCTCCATAACAAAAAAAAAACAAATCATCTTCCGTGTTTCTCTCTTTCCCTACCATCTTTCCTACAACTCTGTCTATCTCTGTACAAGACCCTATCACTTGCATAAGAAAACCAAAATTCATACTTTTGTTTTATTTCCAGTTCTATAAATTTAAAAATAATAGGTAACCTGTTAGTTGAGGCAACCACAACAACACCTGGTGTAGAAGAGGTTGGTTTGTTTGAGTCCATCAAAGTAAAAAGTTGGGAAGCAACTCGGACATCTTGCTCTCTTCTGCATGTAGACAATGTAAAATAATGGGATTGATAAGCCTGCTGCATGCATATAAAAATTTCTTTCTAAATTTAAAATAATTGACAAGCCACATATCCACTATATCACTTTATAACATGAAGGCACGACAAAAATATCATACGATGACATAATGAAACTGAAGGTCGAGGCTAATAATTTGATATAGAACTAGACCAGAAATAGCTGAATAATACTATATTGTTGCTGAAAATCGCTCATTGATATATCAAAATGATATCAATATCAAAAACACAAACAATTAATATTGACATTCCTGCACAATTCAAGAAGCATGTTCTCTTTGACCTTCTCCCAATCTAATCTCACCCATTCTCTCTCTCATCTTTCCTTTTTTTTATCCTGTTACAAACTAACCTGAGCCTTTCCTGCCTCCTGTCATCATCCCACACTCTCTGCTACATGAATAGGAGTTGGCTATCCCCACTCACCCACTACATTATCGTAACTCCTATTGGTCTAATTCCCTACATTGCTTCCTTGATACACCTTATTAATTGTGGGCCTAGCTAAGGGCTAACTAAAATAAATATCATACATTTATATTAGTTTAATCACTTTGACATGTAAATATAACACAATGATAAACAAAGTAAATAAAATAAACAAGTTGAGTTGAGACATTATGTTGAAACAAAAGTTATTAAATGATCTCTTTGCCTACCATAAACATTAATACATCTTGAGCCCTGTTACCAAAGATATAACATTAACATGTTGGCATAGAGTAACATTAAATCACTACCTTACAAGTCATATTCCTAATCAAACAAAAGCAAGATAAAACTTGACAAAGCTTAGAAAACAAAGTGCAAAGCTGCAATCTTGTGAATTCAGTTAAACAGCACCTGGTGTAATTCTGATTCATAAACTTGACAGGGTATATCCAACTCTATCCCCAATTAATGTTAATGACCACTTGGGAAACATCGTTTTGAGAAATTCCATTCAGAAAGTATAAGAATTTTAACCCTTTATTCGGTAATTATATGCCACGAAAATATTGAGGCAATACATAACCAACTTAAAAAACAAGTTCAGGAGTAGGAAAAAGATTATAACAAAGTCAATAGCCATATAATGTTCATAGACCAGGGAGTTCTCTTAAAGAAGACTTTTTACCATATTATTTTCTCTACTCTCATAAAATTGTGATTAAAACTGAATTGACCTTATTAAAAAGAAGTACAAGATAAAGAAGTGAAAGCTACAAAAAACCACATAATTATTATTCAGCATAAAAGTCGTCAATTGTCCCATACTTGGAATCTCGACGAGGACAAAGTGCATCTATTTCATCTATAAAGATAACTGAAGACTTTCCCAAGGCTACATGAGATGATGCCTCTGAAAAGGCCTCGCGGAGATTTCTCTCACTTTCACCAGCATTTGCGCTAAGAACACTGTGTGGGCTGCAAAACAAACAAACAAATAACGACGAGTAATTGACTCAGGTCATAGAACTTTGGAACACAAGATTGACAAAACTAGACATTCAAAAGACAAGTACCTGATAATTGTCAAATTTGCCCCACATTCGATCTTAACAACTGCCTCTACCAAACTGGTCTGCAATCACATTCACACACAAGATAGATAGATATAACTAATTTGAAATTAATAAGCAAAAGAAAAATGTAAGCTTGGTTCCTAGCATAATCACACTTCTAAGGAGTAAGGACGTCCCATAATTATTGTGTCTTAGTTAAGTTACTTGTTGTCATTAAAAGATAGATTCAACACACTTGAATATAGTTTAATTAAGCAGTTTGGAATTAAAAACAATGCTTCACCAGTTACTTCCCACTAAGTCCATATAAATTAAAAAAAGCAAACCCGAATAGAATAAATGATCTTATACTCAAGACTCAAACCAAAACCCAAAATTCAAAGCTCCTTGCCATATGTCATGACTTATCGGAACAGGGGGGAACCCATGTTGGGCCCAGGGTGTGCACATGCACACCCTCAAAATTTGAAATTCCTCTTACCTTCATATAGTTTTTGCACTTTGATACCCCTGGATTTTAAGTTTTGCACCATGGTTCAAAGGCTGGACACTATTGTCTCTGTAATTGTAATTTGTGACTGACACACTTTTTCTTGCCAGCTGCGCTGACTCAATATAACAATGCATTGTTTTACTGTAATCTAACTATGGAGTGTTGACGAATGCTTGTTGTAATAAACAATTAAAGACATTTTAAATAACAATAGAATTAAAAAATGCTTCAAGCACGTACCAAAACCAATGTCTGTGACTTGCAAAAGCTAATCCAACACCATGGATTAATTTTATATACCACATATATATATTATATAATAATTTTTTGAGTCATTTTATATATAATAAAGTTAATATCCAATTTTAGTGTTCATAGATTTCTTTCAATTAAATCTTAGAGAAAAAATTATTTGTATTTAATAATATTTTAAGTTTAAGTCAAAATAAAATTATCAAATCTTAGCTCATCTATAAAATTTACAAAATTTAATAAAATTAATAAGAATTAAAACATAATAACATAAAACTTAATTTGCAAGTCCATTGAATTATGAGTTCTAAATTTCTGGTTCAAACTAATTTATTTTTGCGTTAGTTTTTTTGCACCCCCTGATCCAGGGTTTTGGATCTGCCACTGTATCCGAGTCTGCAACTGGCCAACTGTAGGACTAACTCCTCAAGGTTACTGATGTGCATCACTGCATCTAATTCCTCAAGGTAACTGCAGGGACTAAATTCTCAAGATAACTGATGTGCATATAAGGAGTTGACATTTTCCAACAGATGTTTTTACATACACATTGGCCATTAATCGAATTCCTGACCAAATGGTTAAGACATTAAGTGACTCAAGTATTGCCACTTGTGTCATACCATGTTGGTATTATAATCATGGCCCTTATACCATACTAGCATCTACTTCACTTAGATTATATGACCACTTCAACGATCCTTAAGACCTTAACATCACAAAATTATCTTATCTATGAACCTCTAAGCTATACAAACACTACAACATTATTCCTTTGGGAAAATCAACTACTGCCTCACATGGTTCTCTTGATACTAAACTAATAGATTAAAATACCTATGATTTTTTTATCTAATAAACATAGCAACAGAACCCACATAACCTTTGAAGCCATGTTTTCAAATTCTAACTCAACCCTTATTTGATAACCAGACAATGAACTAAATAACAGTGGTGAAATAGGCAACAATAATTTCACCATATTCTCAGTTCCATTTTTTAGCTTAAGTTAACAAATAAATGAATTAAAATAAAATAAAATAAAATAAAATAAAAATAAAAATAAAAAATAAAAAATAAAAAATTAAAAAAATCACCTTTCCAGTGCCTGGTGGACCATACAGCAATAACCCTCTTGGCCACTGAAAGAAAAACCAAAAAAAAAAAAGTTAGAAGGAAACACAGAACAATAGAGACGTAATGAAAAGAAATAATAAAGAGTGAGAAAAGAAAACAGAACTTTAAGGCCAAGCTTCTTTGCTTCAGTAGAGAAGAGATGAGGGTATGTGATAAACTCTCTGAGAGTTTGAATAGCTTTGAAGTTTCCACCAATGATATCCTCAGCTGTTCGTTGACCGTTGCTGCTGCTGCTGCTGCTGCAGCTTTCCATCTCTCCACACATAGAATGATGAAAATGTTTACGAAATTATACTTATTTTTTAATGGTAAACCTCGAAACAAAGGTTGAGGGGAAAAGTGGATAAATTAGAATAAAAGAAAGTGAACGGAGTTAGTGAGTGGCGCAGCGGCGGCGGCGATGGAGTGAAGCCACAAAAAGAATTAGTACTCCCTTTTGTTTGGGTTGGATTCGGTGTTGAATGTAATTTTATGGCCAAACTGTAATTAAACCCATATTTCAAAGAAGACTACGGTGTGTATCGAATTAGGATTTAAAAGATTTTTTTAAAATTCCAAATAATCTTAAAATTCCATATTTCAAGATTTTTTTTCTTTTCAAAATAATCTTTTAAAATTCCAATACAGTACACCCTCTATGGCTTTGTTTGGATTGATGGTTGAATATGATAGAATAGAGTGGAATATAGTTAAGGGTCTATTTGTTATTTTTTAGTTAAATATATTTTGGATGTAAGGGGCAGCTACACACTTTTGGTTAGGCGGTTATTGTATGATAGTGGTTATTATTATGTGGTGAGATATTAAAATCAATGATCCTATGAATCGTTTGTGTAAAATTTTAATTTTAATTTATGTATTTAATTATGAACTAAAAATTGTATTTTTATTTTACCGTGACTAAAATTGAAATTTTATATAAACTAAAAATATATTTAACTCTTATTTTTATATTTATTATAAGAAAAAATAACTAACACCGCTTAAACAAATCAGTTAAGAGAGTATTTGATACGTAGACCAAATAAATGGTGTATAAGGAATCACTAACATGGTCGACATAATTAGGTTGGCAGTCACTACTCCACCAATCATTTGCAGCACTATATATTAATAAATAAATATACAAAAAGAATCAAGGGGAGTCAACTACACTCGGACACATCAAGAGAATCCAAAATCAGGAAGATAAATCTGATTTCTCAAAATATTCTGTGAGATAAAATGATGAATAACATACCATTAGGCAAATTCCTAGTTATAAATACTAAAATTAACGAGTCAACGCTAAAGTTTTCCTCTTTAAAACACGATAAGAGTATAACCTCATTCGGGAGGATAGAGAAATACAATTTTACCATCTATGTTGATGTCTTTAAGGGACAAATTGAACATTATGAAAAACAATAACAATTAATCTTGAATCGCATTTTAAACAAATATTATGCCACAATTTCTCAAAAATTATCTCAATCGTCAATATGACACACATAAACTCTGCTCATAAACCATTGCAAATACCTAAAAGTATGACAAAGCACCCAGAAGAAAACGGTGTTGTGGTTTCTAAAAATACCACCACAAGTAAAAGGTTTATGGTTACATTTAGCAGTTTCATCTGTATTACACTTGTAATATACCAAGGAGGGGGTTGTAAAATGACCTAAACAATTATGAGAGCTTCAGGTAAGTGACATGTGACACAAAAGTAGCGATGCATGTAGGACTCAATAGTGGAGGAAAATGTGTGTTGAGAACTACCACTTTCAGACAAAGATACATCATAAGCAATTAGAGAATTATCTTTTGAAGAAGAACGTTCTTGTTGAAAAATATTGGTATTTAATAATTCAAATATTATTTTTTAGAGATCTTTAAGAATATTATAGATTGTTTTGTTTTTATTTTTCACAGTACAATAAATAATTTGTTAATTAATGCGATAATCTCAGGTCAAAGAAAATTTATTATATTTCTTTTTGACAGTTTTCTATTGACAAATTAAGATAATATCAACCATTAGAAAATCTCAATTGAGTGAGTTCAATGATCATATCAACACATATGCATAATCTATATATGTAATTTAATAAATGAGTTATGTTAATCTTTATCGAATAAAGAGCATGACATATATATTGATCTATTCGGATTATTGATTTCCTACTTACAATAATCCTACGATCAAGAACAATATAAATTAAAAACTATCTATCATGATAACAACTCTATAATTTTAATCAATGACTTATTGAATTAACTATTTAATTAAACAACAAAAATTATAATGAAATTTAGTACTTTATTAAAATTTAAATTGGTAACATAATTGATCAGATCTTTGACTTATCTAATATTCCAAACAATAATAACCTAGCAGATCCTCTCTTTACTCCTACCTATCCTTTTGTTTTTATTTTGTTCTTAGTCCACTAAAGATGGATGATTTGAAAATATTTTTTGACTTTAAAATCATACATGTGCATCATTTTTTTTCTTCATCTTTTATTTTAAATAAGTGGTTTGTACATTGATTTGGTTTTTTCTCGCATTTTTCTTGAGTTAATTGTTTTGTGGGTTTTTATGGTTCAGATTGACGCATCAGTTTGATTTATTACAGATTCAATCAATGACTTAGTCGTAACGCTATAGATTTAGATGTATGAATATTCTAATTACTTTGATTGTGTCAAAACATCTATAGGCAATTTGGCGTTAAATGTTATTAACTTAGATGTTGCGAGTTTGTTTGCAAATTTCATTTTTTAGTTTTTAGCGACCTTGAACTCCTGTTGTCATCAACGTACTCTATTAATTTGAATGAACGAACATCTTTTTATTAATAAAAAAAAACTTCTAAAAATAATTGTCATTTTCTCTAATCTTATTAGACATTAATGTAAAATTATTTTACATTGATAGAGTATTTCCTTTTTTCTCATTTTTAACTGAGTTTAATCGTCACGTTGTAATTTTTTTTACATTATCAACATATCGCAATCATTTATGACCATGCTTTCAAAGATAATCAAGGTAAAAGTCCATCATCTTAAATTAGATCAGAGTTGTGATTTACTATTGTAAAAGCTCTTTTAACAACTAGCGTCAAGAAGACGGACATTCTCGTGTCCATATATATGTTTATGTTGTTAATCATAAACAATAAACTTTGTGTAATTTTTTTTTTAAATAAAAATAATTGAATTTGATTAAATATAATTATAAAAATTAAGCGTATATATATATATATATAAATATATATATTAAAAGTTTAATTTTCATATAATGACATGGTAAAAAAGTTTTGTTGCGATCTACACATCATAACCAATCAACATAATTTTATAAGTAATTATGACAAAAATCAAACATTAGTAATGATTTAATATTTGTGATTGATTTAATAGTATAAAAATTATTTATACTATATAAATTAAATTTAACGTTCGTGATCGGTGAAAATTACATTCATAAAATAAGATGATAAGTTCATAATTTATATTAAATATCAATATAAAATTAGTTTACACTGTAAAGTAATTTTATTAATTTTTACAAATTGTGATGAAATATATCGGACACTCTCTTTACTATTATTATTATTATTATTATTATTATTATTATTATTATTATTATTATTATATAGAATATAAATTATAGATGTATATGAATTAAATATTTTTTAATTTCATAAAAAAAAAATATCGTTACATTCTCAAATGTAATTGACGAGAACTTTTTTTCACCGGACTAAAAAGTGATTGGCCATCGATGTGTGCCACCGTGCCGCAAATGGCGTGGCCAACGCGCAAGGTTGGGTCGCAGGAAATGTTACGACGGTCTACTCGGATATCGGTGGGTACGGCGGCGAGCTTTTCAACAAATGTTCTCGAGGAAAGAAGTCGCGAGTTCGGTAGCTTTTCACTGTGACCTAACAGACATTTCTCGACGGTTGCTTCCAACCCGTGCGGTGGCGAGGTGGTTCCCATGACTCCGGAGCCTAATACATTGAAGTGTAACATGGTGGTATGGCTGAAGATTTATTCAATTCAAATTCGAACTAATCTCTTCCATCTGTTTACGATTATAATATATTATCTTTACTACTGACATGGCAATTGGAAGTTAACATCAAACAACTTGTAAAATATTATATGATATGCGGAAAGAGTAAAATATTGGCAACTATGTTATGTACTGCATGATCATAATTTAATAGGAAAAAAACAAACTTAAGTCAATACTATATCAACAACATTCATAAATAAGGCATTTTAATTTCTTTTTGAAAAAATTGAAAAATAGAGTCACTGTATTTTGTAATGGAGCAACGACTCTTTTTTGTTGTTGTTCTTTTTGCTCAAGACGACTTTGATTTAAATACAATGCAGAGTTGTAAATAAAAAGGATTGGTCTCATTTCAGCTTCTTATTTATCTGAAAACTCAATCATTCAAAATCTTCATGGCTTCCTTCAGTTCTTCTTGCAGAAACAAGGATTCTGAATCAACATTTAACAATGATAGCAATTCATACTTGATCTACGATGTGTTTTTGAGTTTCTGTGACAATGATACTGATAAATCTTTTGCATCATATCTATATACTGCTCTCACAGTAGCTGGAGTTGTTGTTTTCAGGGATGACAACAACAAGCTTAGAAATCAAGATCAGATAATAACACCCTCGGTTCTGCATGCAATTGAAGGTTCTAGAATGTCTATTATAATTTTCTCAAGAAATTATGCTGATTCAGCATGGTGCTTGCAAGAGTTGGAGAAAATAATGGAGTCTTACAGAACCATTGGCCAGATGGTTTTGCCTGTGTTCTATGATGTAGATCCCTCTGATGCATGTCATTATGAAGGTATGATTGGACAAGCTTTTAAAGATATTACACAAATAATCTCGAAGAAAGATGAATCAAGTGAAGGTAGCAATATTTCAGGATTTGTCGTGGATTCTAGGTAATTTTGAAGTTAGATTTTGATTATTGTGAAATTAAGTTAAATATTGCTCAATTTTCATGGTCTTTATTATATACATGATTGTTAGCTTTTTGTGTGTCTTTGATGTTGAAATTCGCAAATAGTTTATCATTTCTCATCCATTTGGTATCCGGTTATAACAATCTAATCCTTATAGAAGGGCTCTAAACCCAGGTTGACTTTTGGACATATCGTGATTGATCCATATGGGTTGACCACAAAAAATGAGATTAGCAAAAGTGGCTCACTTTAGTAATAAGTCATGGTATCTAACTTTCTTAGTATATGAGTATCGACTCCCTCTCTCTTATCATTTGCTCCACAAGCTATGTCACGTGAGATCTTTAATATAAGCTTCCACGGAATCTGCTTGTTCTACTTTATGCATTAAATAGAAAATCTCCGATACTTTCTTCGTCTATATTCATGTATTGAATCAATTAGTTACACTCACACATTTCATTAATTCGTTAAATATTTGAACTCGTCAAAACTTGACCTCTTAAGTCTTGATATGTCTTGAGACTTCACATTTTGCCCCCTGAACTAATGTTTTGGAAAACTTTGTCAAATTTTGGTTTTAAAAGTGGCAGCAGGGTTAAAACAATTATAAGAGTTTAAAAGGTTTTCTTAAACGTTTTAAGATAACACAAGCTTTTAGGAAGAAACTGTTACGGAGAAAATTATAAGAATTAGAATATTTCTTTAAGTTTCCATAACTTATACTATAAATTATAAAAGAATTACAGTCAATTAGACATGCAGATGTTAGCTTAGTTATACAAAACAGATACCGACTTGAGTATTCAGACTTTTAATTAGAGTTAAAATTTGTTACACACAAATTTCTTGTATTGTTTCCATAAA
This sequence comes from Cicer chorassanicum, assembly GCA_037974735.1. Lineage (NCBI taxonomy): Eukaryota > Viridiplantae > Streptophyta > Magnoliopsida > Fabales > Fabaceae > Cicer > Cicer chorassanicum. The sequence goes on along the minus strand of JBBPBP010000003.1, from coordinate 49,321,865 downwards.
CTTGATGTAGCGGCCATACCGATACTCGGTATACCGCTATAGCTTTTGAGGGTCGGCCACTATCCGAGATTGACTACATAGCATGAGTTTGTTTTTTGCACCGTTGAGAATATATTTTACATTTTTATTCTCTTTATTATATTTGATTTTTAATCAAGGCCATTTTTGCCATTTTATAATTACAAAATACATTTTTACTTCCACTTTCTCTCCAATCAAACAAGGGAAGTAAAAGTTTTAACTGTTATTTCCTTCCAATTTCTCTCCTACCAAACAATAAAAAAATCATCTCACTTTCAATTATTTTTCCTCTGACTTTTTTCCCTCTCACTTTCTTTCTTCAACCAAACAAAGCATAAGGGATTCTCAATTCCTTTCTTATGAAGCTTCCTATTGTTTGACTTCTTTAACGAAATACCTGTTTGCAGTTGTTTTTCTATTCAAGGCTTTTATTCCTTTATTGTTGTCGGTTCACTAAGAAGTATAATGATAATTGCTTGTATTCTGACTTCACATTGTTTTATTTGTAAAAAGAATTATTGAAGAACTCTTTGTGCCGATATTCAATGCATCCTTTTAAATATAGTTGAGATTTTGCACATACGCATACGCTCAATTACATACAATTACCATTTTTCACCTAAAATCATATGATTGAGCATGTCTATGCAATCACTTATGAACTTTTTCTTGTGTCATATTTTATAGGAACAAAAGTAAAGATATAAAGAATTTAGTTCAACATGCAGCTCATTTGCTGGACAAGACATACCTATTCGTTGCCGACCATCCAGTGGGAGTAGAGTCTCGGGTGCAAGAAGTGATTCAACTACTGAACAGCAAACCATCGGATCATACTCTACTTGTAGGGATATGGGGGATGGGAGGGATAGGTAAAACAACCATTGCGAAAGGCACTTATAATCAAATGGGGTGCAGTTTCGAGGCTAAGAGCTTCCTCCTAAATGTTGGACGGGTTTGGAACCAGAGTAATGGCCAAGTTTCCTTACAAGAATGGCTTCTTTCAGATATCTACAAAACAACAAAAGTAAAGACAAAGACATTTGATTTAGACATAAATATACTAAAGGAAAGACTTATCAAAAGAAGGATATTTCTTGTGCTTGACGATGTTCGTGGTTTGAACCAATTCTATGCTTTGTGTGGAGCTGGTGGCCTTGAATGGTTTGGTCAAGGAAGTAGAATTATTATCACAACAAGAGATAGACATATACTTCATCAACTTAACGCTGACCATGTATATGAAATGAAAACAATGGACAAATATGAGTCTCTTGAACTTTTTAGTTGGCATGCATTCAAGCAACCAAGTCCTATTGAAGGTTTTGGTTTCCTTTCTAGAGACACTGTTTTGTGCTCTAGGGGGATGCCGCTGGCTCTTCAAGTCATTGGATCCTTTTTGTTTACTAAGGGATGGAAAAAGTGGAAGAGTGAGTTGAACAAACTCAAAGTCACTCTGGATGGCATAATGGGAATGCTGAGTATAAGTTTTGGTGGTTTAATTAATGATGAAGTCAAAAAAATATTTCTTGACATAGCTCTGAACTTAATTGGGATGGACCAGGATGATGTGATTCAAATATTAAAAGCATCTGGTTATTCTGCAGAAACTGGAATTGGAGTCCTTGTACAACAAAGCCTTGTAACTGTAGATTGCAAGAACAGGATTGATATGCATGATTTGGTACTGGAATTTGGAAGAGAAGTCATAAGGCAAAACTCAATGGGTATGGATGAGGTGAGTAGTAAGATATGTGTTTTTTAAGCTCTACTCCATTTATAATTTATGCATGTTTGGTTTTTTAATTTAAAATAAATAATGTCAAAGGAAGCAGATAGTTTGCTCGGAAATTTGTTAAGCTGTGAATCAATAATTAGTGGCAAAGTCCAGGTCTCAAAACTCATTTGATGTCAATTGCATGGAAGTTTTTTAGGTACCGAATGTAAGTTTTGATTTTATTTTGTTTTTTATTTCAGGAAAGGATCTACGATGTATTTTTGAGTTTTAGAGGAGAAGACTGCCGCTCAAAATTTATTGCACATATCTATACAGCTCTTCAAAATGCCGGGATTTATGTTTTCAGAGATAATGATGAGATTCAACGAGGAGATCAGATATCAGTCTCACTGTTAGAAGCAATAAGACAATCTAGAATCTCTATTGTTGTTTTGTCTAAAAATTATGCTAGTTCAAGATGGTGTATGCTAGAGTTGGAGACCATCATGGACATTGGCAGAACCAGGGGTCTGGTGGTTGTGCCAGTTTTCTATGAGGTAGATCCCTCAGAAGTACGACATCAGACAGGTAAGTTTGGAAAAGCTTTTAAAGATCTCATATCAAGAACCTCAACGGATGAAGACAAGAAGACAAATTGGGAAACATCACTCCTTGAAGTTGGTGGCATAGCAGGGGTTGTCGTCATAAATTCCAAGTAACTTATTTTATTTATTTATGCATATTTTTTAGTGTTGTCAGATCATGATGCTTTGACCTATTGGCCTTTTAGTTATTATGTAGCTCTATCTATGTCTAGAAATTTTCCAAACAGGTGTTCCTAATCCGTTTAGTATTTTTAGTGGTTTAGGGATAGAGCTTATACAGCTTGGAGAATCGTAGCATCTTACAAGCCTGTTTTGTGATACTGAGTTAGATCCAAAACCTAACACACATGAGAGGAAAAAAAAGAAAGAAAAAAACCTAATATCTAGGTGTCATTCATTACTCATAAAGCATTTTATGTGCAACTATCTTTTTTTTTTCAATTAAAATTCCTCCTCTTCTTTTCCTACGTACACATGTCGTACAATGGTTGTATAATTGTTCATGCATTTACTCTTGGGTTCATATTTTGCAGGAATGAAAGTGAGGATATCACGAAAGTAGTAGACCATGTTACCAATTTGCTGGACAGGACAGATTTATTCGTTGCAGACCATCCAGTGGGGGTAGAATCTCGTGTACAAGATGTTATTAAACTGTTGAACAGTCAAGAATCAAAAGAAAGTCTGCTGCTTGGAGTATGGGGTATGGGAGGGATCGGTAAAACAACAATTGCTAAAGCCGCTTACAATAAAATTCGTCGTGATTTTGAGGCAAAGAGCTTCCTCCTAAATGTCAGGGAAATTTGGGAACAAGATAATGGCAAAATTTCTCTACAGCAACGCCTTCTTTCTGATATATACAAAACAACAAAAATAAAGATAAATACGGTTGAATCAGGAAAAATGATATTACAGGAAAGACTTCGCCAAAAGAGGATATTTCTTGTTCTTGACGATGTGAATAAATTGGATCAATTGAATGCTTTGTGCGGAAGTCGCAAATGGTTTGGTCAAGGAAGTAAAATAATCATTACAACAAGAGATGATGATTTACTTTGTAGACTTAAAGTTGACTGTGTATATAGAATGAAAGAAATGGACGGCAATGAATCTATCGAGCTTTTTAGTTGGCATGCATTCAAGCAGCCAAATCCTTTTGAAGGTTTTGCTGACCTTTCTAGAGATGTTGTTAAGTACTCTGGGGGATTGCCACTAGCTCTTCAAGTCATCGGATCCTTTTTGTTGACTAGGAGAAGGAAAACAGAGTGGAAGAGTGTAATGGAGAAACTAAAACACATTCCCAATGACAAAGTGTTAGAGAAGCTCAGAATAAGTTTTGATGGTTTAAGTGATGATGATGTGAAAGAAATATTCCTTGATATTGCTTTTTTCTTTATTGGAATGGACCAGGAAGATGTAACTAAGATATTGAAAAACTGTGGACACTATGCAGAAATCGGAATAAGTGTCCTTGTACAACAAAGCCTTGTAACTGTTGATAGGAAGAACAAGGTTGGAATGCATGATTTGCTACGAGACATGGGAAGAGAGATTGTCCGCAATAAATCAACAGAGGCAGGCAAGGAGCCTAGTAGGTTATGGCGTTGCGAAGATGTTCATAATGTGTTGTCAAAAGATACTGTAAGATATTTATGTGTGGTTTTTCGTTTTTAAATTGTTTGTTTTGTCCCCTTGTAACTGACCGTGACAGTCATTACAAAGACACAGGAATATTGAGGTCCCTGCAATTTTAAATTTTGACAGAAATATCATGCACCAACTATCTTGCTGTCTATGCTATTAGATGAAAGCATATGAATGGTGTTATATTAAATATCTAACAAAAATGTCTGTTCTCTAATGTCAAAGGAAGCAAAATGAATGCTGAGGAATTTTTGTTGCCGTTCATTTGTTTTATATTTCTCACTAAGCATGAAAATTAGCTTCATGGTGAATAGTTTTGTGCCACCTGTTTCCTAGTAATAGATTATATGGGCTTAAGTTAAAACCTTACTATTGTATCCAGCTACACCAATATTAACTACCACTTACTTAAGCTATGTTTTATTTTTCTTTTCATTTTGTTTCACAGAGAACTATAGATGTTAAGGGACTGACTTTAAAGATGTCAAGAATGAACTCACCAACTTATTTAGAAACTAAAGCATTTGAGAAGATGGATAAGCTTAGATTGCTTCAACTTGCTGGCGTACAACTTGATGGAGATTACAAGCATTTTTCGAGAGATCTTCGATGGCTTTGTTGGCATGGATTTCCTTTAAAATATATACCAGCAGACTTTCATCAAGGCAGTTTAGTTGCTGTTGACTTAAAATATTCCAATCTGGAACAAGTGTGGAAGAAGTCTCAGGTACGCCGGCAATAAAGTACTAATCTTCCATTTAGAGTCAATAAACCTGAATTCAGTGTCTCACAGTACTTCTACTTAATTATTATTTAAAATCAATTTACGAGAGAGTACAAAGGGTCCTATTACCCATATATACATACAAAACAATGCAGCCAAAAGAAAGCACAAAGAAAGTTAATTCAATTTGTCTTCAAATGTCAATATGATGAAGAGTGGTTAAAATTTGAATATGTTAAAAGATGTCTTATATGTATTTTAAATTGTCATGGGAAAAGAAAATAGCAGTCTTTTAATAATTTCTTTCAGTTATTCTATTTGTTTCTATCTATTTTTTGTAGGTTTCTTCTCTAATATATGTCTTCAAATTTTATTTTCTTACAGTTTCTGAAGGGGCTGAAAATTCTTAATCTTAGTCATTCTCATAACTTGAGACAAACCCCAGACTTTTCTAACTTGCCAAATCTTGAAAAGTTAATACTCAAAGACTGTCCAAGTTTGTCTTCAATTTCGTCTAATATAGAACATCTCAGTAAAATTCTATTGATAAATTTGAAAGACTGTACAGGCCTTCGTAAACTTCCAAGAAGCATCTATAAGTTAGAGTCCTTAAAGACTTTCATAGTGTCTGGATGTACAAAAATTGACAAGTTGGAAGAGGATATAGAACAAATGAAATCTCTGACCACCCTGGTTGCGGATAAAACTGCTATAACAAGAGTGCCCTTTGCAGTACTAAAATTAAAAAGTATTGGATATATTTGTTTGTGTGGCCATGAAGGATTCTCACGTAATGTGTTTCCTTCAATTATTCAATCTTGGATGTCTCCAACAAATAATATCCTATCCCTAGTTCATACACCTGCAGGCACATCATCTCTTGAGTTCTTAGATGAGCAAAATGATAGTTTCTATGGTCTACCATTGATTTTTAAAGACCTTCAGATTCTTCAACGTCTTTGGTTGAAATGCGAGTCAGAAGCTCAACTAAACCAAACTCTAGCAAGTATTCTGGATAACTTACCTTCCAAAAGTTTTGAGGAATTGGAAGCAATGCAAAACACACCACAAACCTCAAATATTATGACTTCAGCATCAATTGATTGTTGTAGTAAATTTCAAATTTCAAGCTCACAAAATTCCTCGACATTCCTTTTAATTCAAATGGGAATGAACTGCCATGTCACTACTACTCTCAGAGAAAGCATTTTACAGGTTCTCTCTTTCTCCCTCTCTTACCTGCCAATTGTCACACACACACACTCTCCTCTATGTATTTCAGTATTACAGGTTCTCTCTTTCTCCCTCTCTTACTTGCCAATTGTCACACACACACACACACACTCTCCTCTATGTATTTCAGTATTTGTGTGTATATATCACATATAATTTAAATATTCTTAGAGAAAATGTTTTACTTTCTCTCTCTCTTTCACCCCCTACCTCCCCCATACACTCACCTCTGTATTTCTGTGTATATTACATATCACACACTTCTCTGTAAATATCATGTTACTCACATGAATAAGTAGGCGAATAATTTATTGTTGCTTTATTTATCTCGTTGTTGTTTAGAATATCAATTAAATGTGAATTTTGGCATATAAATCTACAACGATTATAGTAATAAAAAATGTATTAATATGTTGCACTTAAAAACCAAATGAATTAGCTTTAATATTTTATAGATTTAATTGCATTTTTATTCTCTATTTGGACTATACTTCATTTTTCTCCCTCAAGTTTTTTTTATGTCTCTCAATTTTTAAAATGCTGCTGTTAATCTTCTTTGACTTAAGCCATAGGTAGTTGAAAAACCGCTTTATGTATCTCCACCCTAGTAATACGCATTAGCTATATTTCAAATATGTGTGCTATATTTCAAAAACATGCAAACACCACACATATTTAGCTTAAAGGCATATTTACCAACTAATAAAGTAACTGTTGGATTCCAAATTGTGGCTGAGAATAAGTTATTTATTGATTGATTATTCTGTAATTAATTTATTATATTATATAACAGCTGTAGTGAATATCAAGGGACTTGTGCAGTAAATCCCTCCTATTTAATTCTGATTTATTTATTAGACTAGGGAATGCTGTATTTAAAACCAGAATTGTAACCATTCTGATTCAAGAAATGAAAAGATCATTTCCTCTATAATTCACATGGTATCAGAGCAAACCTGGTCCAAGTGAAAAACACCATTATTCCATGGCTGAAGAAAGCAGTTCAGTCATAGACCCAAACCCTAAAATGGCAGCTGGAACTTCCACAATTACCAGCCTGACCGAAAACACCACTATACCCATCACTGGCTACAAATTAAATGGCCAAAACTACACTCAATGGGCAAGATCTGTCCGGATCTTCCTTCAAGGAAAAGGGAAGGAAGATTACATCTCTGGTGATGCTAAAGAGCCAAAACAAAAGGACCCCGACTACCCAAAGTGGAAGCTAGAGAACAGCTTAGTCATGACATGGCTACTGAACTCAATGACCAATGAAGCAGGCGAAAACTTCATGTATTACAGCACTGCAGCTGAGATCTGGAGCGCTGCCAAGGAGACATACTCAAATACTGATAATACTTCTGCCATATTTGAGATCAAGAGTCTCCTCCATGATCTGCGACAAGGAGACACAACAGTCACTGATTACTACCATACCCTCACCCGTTATTGGCAGCAGCTGGATATTTATGAGGATATAGTATGGAAATGCCCTGAAGACAGCAAACAGTACAAAAAACTGGTGGAGAAAGACCGAATATACCAATTCCTCCTTGGCCTGAACAAGAATCTAGATGATGTAAGAGGAAGAATCCTTGGAACCAAACCTCTGCCCAACATCAGAGAAGTATTTTCAGAAGTGAGAAGAGAAGAGAGCCGAAGGAAAGTCATGCTTGGAAGCACGGATCAAAGCTCCATTAATGAAGGTTCAGCCTTGGCTGTGAAAGGAAACTACAAAAAATCTAGAGGATGGTGTGATCACTGCAAAAAACCAGGCCACAACAAAGAAACATGTTGGGTCATTCATGGAAAACCAGCAGACTGGAAACCATCTAGGAACAGGGACATTCGCGCCCATGCTGCCACATCAGAAGGAGGCAAAGTGTTGGCAGCCCCAGCACATGAACCAAGTCCATTCAACAAGGAACAAATGGAGATGTTGCAAAAATTGCTACAACAATCCCTTCAAAACACTAGCACACACTCAACTGCTGCCTTGGCCCAAAAAGGTAATTCTTCATGTGTTTATTTTGTTGACAAGGGAATATCTAACTCATGGATTGTAGACTCTGGAGCCTCAGACCATATGACTGGGGATATCACCTTATTTGATGAATATTCCCCATGCAATGACAATTCTATGGTACGAATAGCAGATGGCACAAAAACAAAAGTGATTGGTAAAGGCTCAGTAATCATCTCCAAGGACATTACTCTTAACTCAGTTCTTTATGTTCCAAAGTTGAATTGCAACCTTTTGTCCATAAGTAAATTGACTCAAGATCTAAATTGTTTCACTAAATTCTTGCCTTCAGGATCTGGATTCGGGGAAGAAGATTGGCAATGCTGAGGAATGTGCAGGTCTCTACTTCCTTCAAGCTAGTGAGTTCAAGAAGAGAAGAAATAATTCAGTCTATGTTGCTACATCAAGTGGTGAAAACCTAGAGGAAGTTGTCATGCTATGGCACTATCGTTTAGGACATCCAAACTTTATGTACCTTGAAAAAATGTTTCCTTCTCTATTCAATAAAAATTCAAATTTGTTTCAATGTGAAATCTGTCAATTATCCAAACACTCACGGAACCATTATCCTCCTCAATCTTATAAACCATCCCAACCTTTCTCATTAATCCATAGTGATGTTTGGGGACCTTCCCGTGTTAAGAACATAACTGGTTCAAAATGGTTTGTGACCTTTATAGATGATCATACACGAGTTACTTGGGTGTTCCTTATGAAAGAAAAATCTGAAGTGGGAGAAATCTTTGAGAACTTCAACAATATGATCCAAACCCAATTCCAAACCAAAATCCAAGTCCTACGAACTGACAATGGCCGTGAATACTATCACCATTCCCTCAAATCTCACCTTCTCAAGCATGAAATAATTCACCAAACCAGTTGTGTGAACACACCACAACAAAATGGTATTGCCGAGAGAAAAAATAGGCACCTCATGGAGGTTACTAGGTCCCTTATGTTATCAACTAATGTACCAAATCATTTTTGGGGTGAAGCTGTCCTTTCAGCATCATATTTAATAAACAGAATGCCTTCTAAAGCGCTCAAGTTCAAAACCCCTTGCCAAACCCTTCTATCCATTTACCCACACATTAAAATCCTTTCATCCATTCCTCCCAAAGTCTTTGGCTGCACTGCATTTGTGCATGACAACCAGCCTAACAAAGGAAAATTAGAGCCCAAATCCCTAAAATGCATATTCTTAGGATACCCACCAAATAAGAAGGGATACAAGTGCTACTGCCCCATAAGCAAAAAATTCTACCATTCCATGGATGTAACCTTCTTTGAAAATCAACCTTATTACCCCAAAGTTGGCCTTCAGGGGGAGAGAGAACAAAATATTGCAGAATCCCAACCTTGGGAAACAGAACAGCATTTGCAACATGAAATGACACAGAATTTACAGCAGCAGCAGCAGAATTTGCAACATTTTTTAGAAACAGAACAGACCTCCATACAGCAGCAAGTTGTAGAACCAGAAATTGACCTTGTGACTGGAGAAACAGCAAAATCTGCAACCAGATCTGAGACAAAACCGGAAAAAGAACTACTGGTGTACACAAGGAAGAAGAAAACTCAAAGGGAGGAAGAAATCTGCACATCTCCAAGGCAAATCCAAAATTCTGAACTTAATACAGATTTAGAAATTCTACCAGGTAATATTGTTTTTGAGCCTAATGATAATTGCAGTCTAAATGAGAATGATCTTAACTTACCAATTGCTGTGAGGAAAGCAGTGAGATCATGCACTCAACATCCAATTGGCAATTATGTATCTCATAGAAATCTGTCACAAGAATACAGGGCTTTCATCACCACATTGGATAACATAAAACTTCCAAAAAATGTTCAAGAAGCTGTCCAACATGTTGAATGGAAGGCTGCAGCAGAAGATGAAATTAAAGCACTGGACAAGAATGGAACATGGAAATTTGTGGAGCTGCCAGAAGGAAAAAAACCAGTTGGGTGTAAATGGATCTTCTCAATAAAGCACAATGCTGATGGGAGTGTGAATAGGTACAAAGCCCGCTTGGTGGCAAAGGGGTTCACCCAATCATATGGGGTGGACTATGAAGAAACATTTGCTCCAGTGGCAAAACTAAATTCTGTTCGTGTCATTATCTCCTTAGCTGTAAATCTAGATTGGCCTTTACACCAACTAGACATCAAGAATGCCTTTCTAAATGGTGAACTCGAAGAAGAGGTATACATGAAAATACCACCTGGCCTAGAAACTTCCCAAACAATTGGCAAGGTATGCAAGCTCCAGAAATCACTTTACGGTCTTAAGCAATCCCCACGGGCATGGTTTGAAAGACTAACCCGAGTTGTCAAGGGTCACGGTTTTACTCAATGCCAAACCGACCATACAATGTTTGTCAAGCATTCTAGTGAAGGAAAGGTGGCAATATTTATTGTTTATGTGGATGACATCATAATCTCAGGCGATGATGACAAAG
>JBBPBP010000003.1:49294093-49306568 GCA_037974735.1 Cicer chorassanicum | reverse complement strand
ATATTACATGACTATAAATTTTTTGCCAAAAAAAGATTTCACGACATTAGGGTCAGTCTATGAAAAAAAATAATATTCAAATTAATTTCTTAAATTGTATAATAGAGTTATATTAGTTTCTGTATTAAATTTGATCTAAATTTAAATAATTATTTTTGCTGAAATATTAGATAATAGTGATTAATAACAATATAAAATTATTTTATTATGTGAGTGAACTACTTTTCCACTATTTTTTCTGTTACAATTTTTCTTATTTTGTTTTCATTGACCGTGTTTAATGTTTTTCATGACATAAATACCACATTATTTCCTATTGACTTTTACTTTATTCTGTTTCTAATTTTAATATTTTTCGCGTAAATATTCAAAGACAAGAAACAAAATTAAAGTTATTATATTAAAAAATTAAAATAATAATATAATTATAATTGGAAATAAAAATCTATGATGAGTATTATTCATTATTTCCTCTGGTTAATCTCTTCGCATCTATGAAAGTGAAACTACCAGCGTCAAGCGTGTGTAACAATTTAACAAACAAACAGTAGCAGTAGTTAGTTCGCAGAAACTACACCAAAACCCGGTTCCGAAACGCGTGTCTCCACGCGCACGACTTCAAATAACAAACACCAATTTTCAGAAATTTGCTGAAACCTTTCTTCATTCTCCAAAACCCTCATCTATGGCTGACCCTATCCTCGCCGTTCAACCGCCGGAGCCACCGTCATCCGATCTCGATTTCGATGACTTCTCCGGTCAATTCAACAACCTTCCTATTCCCTCAATTGACGCTTTCTTCAACGACGTTGACACATTTCCTTCCGATCTGGATCTTCCCTTAGGAGACTTCGAGATCACCTTTGACGATCTCGATACTCTCTGCATCCCTTCCGATACCGATGATTTTCTTCTTCCCGATGCATGGAACCCTGACGGCCTTCCAGTTTCGCCTCTGAACGACAATCACGACGATTATAATGGCGATGGAGATTGTTCCGCGAAGAATTCCGGTTACGGTGTTGCTAATTTCGATTCGCCAGAATCAGGCGCTTCTGTGGTTTCCAGCGGTCAAAGTCCCGATGTTTCTAGGTTTTTCAATTCGGAATCAGTTTCCGCGGATGATAATTCGGTTGATGTTAAAATTTCGAGTATGCCTTCGCCGGAGACCGAGTCTTCCGACCGGGAAGAGTCTTCGAATGGACCAATTTCGTCTCAGGGATCAGGGAACGGTGGATCGGGTGTATACGAAGCCATTAACTCTCCCTCACCTGATTCTGGCCGTTATGAGAGGGATATTTCATCTTCTCATAAACATGCAATTGTGGAAGAAGGTGTGAAATTGGAGGGAATTGTTAAAGGTTGTGATCTGAAAAGGAAGAAAGAAAATAGCATAGAAAGTGCTGAGAATAGAACCCCAAAATGTAGCAGGAGATCATTTTCAATGGAAAACAAGACCCAGCAGCAACAACAACAACAACAACAAGCTCAATCTGGATTTGATGGTATTGAAGATGAGGATGAGAAGAGAAAGGCAAGGTTGATGAGGAATAGAGAAAGTGCACAGCTTTCTAGGCAGAGGAAGAAGCATTATGTGGAGGAGCTTGAGGAGAAGGTGAGATCAATGCATTCAACAATTGCTGATTTGAGTAGTAAGATTACTTTTGTAATGGCCGAGAATGCTACACTAAGACAACAATTGGGTGGTGGTATGATGTGTCCACCTCCTCCACCAGCAGGTTCTGGGATGTACCCTCATCCTCCAATGCCACCCATGCCTTATCCTTGGATGCCTTATGCTCCTTATGTTGTTAAACCTCAAGGGTCTCAGGTTCCTTTGGTTCCAATTCCGAGGTTGAAGCCTCAGCAACCGGCTTCTTCCTCGAAGAGTAAAAAGAATGAGAGTAAGAAGAGTGAGGTGAAAACTAAGAAGGTTGCTAGTATTAGTTTGTTGGGTTTGTTTTTCTTTATTATGCTTTTTGGTGGACTTGTTCCTTTAGTAGATTTTAAGTTTGGTGGTTTAGTTGATAATGTTTCTGGTAGGTCTAGTTATGTTAGTGATAGGTGGTTGTATGGTCAAGGTGGAGGGAGGATTTGGCCTGTAAATGGTCATAGGAATGACTCCGAAAGGGATGAGGAACTGGGGTTTTCGAATGGAAGGTTTGGTATTTCAGATAGGAATAATTATGAAAGAGGCCGGAAACTAGGAGAAGAAATGAATGGACGGAAAGACACGAGTTGTTTTGGTCATCGAGACAATGCCAGCGAGCCACTTCTAGCTTCTTTGTATGTTCCTAGAAATGATAAGCTGGTGAAGATTGATGGAAACTTGATAATCCATTCTATTATGGCCAGTGAGAAAGCCATGGCATCTCAAGATGCCCAGGAAAAGAAGGTCAAGAGTAAAACTGGTTTGGCCATTCCTAAAGATTGGGATTCTGCATTGGCTATTCCGGAAGTTGGAAGGAATAGAGGTCCGCATCCAAATGTGTATAGGGTTTCTGCTGAACAGAGGAGGGCTATTGGCTCTGGTTCAGCTAAAACCTTGAAGGACCATATGAAATCCTCTGCAACTGATGGTAAAATGCAACAGTGGTTCCGTGAAGGACTTGCAGGTGAATATCCTTTAATTATGCATGTCTCTCTGAATTTTACTTTATAGATAGATAGATAACTTGGTAGGAATGATACATTCTCTTCTGCTGATTTGTGATATGTTTTGGTGGTTACTGTCTAATCATAATTTGTCAATTTGTAGCACATATTACAGGTTTATTTAGTCTTTCTGTCTGTATTTCACTTCATAGATTTTTAGGTAGAAATAATGTATACTCTTCTGCTGACTTGTGTCTTCTTGGATGCTGGATAAAATCACTAATCAGAATTTGCCAATTTGTAGTACGTATTACAGGTTTTAGTATATCTTTCTGTCTGAATTGCACTCTATAGATTATTATGTAGGAGTAATTCACTCTCTTCTGCTGCGTGTCCTCATTGTATGCTGTAAAAAATCACTAATCACATTTTGGCCATTGGGCAGCACATATTATAGGTTCAATGTTTTCAATTTTGGCGATGTTCAAGTCTCTGAGATGCTTTTTATATTTAAGCTCACACGTTTTGTCATCTGTGCTTGGTTGTTCATGTGCTTGCATTTTTTGAAGCACACAAATCATTGAAATTATACTGAATTTTCTGGTTCCATGATGCAGGACCAATGCTAAGTTCTGGCATGTGTACTGAAGTTTTTCAGTTTGATGCTTCTCCAGCTCCTGGAGCTATAGTTCCAGCAACAGCAGTGGCCAATATTTCTGCTGAAAACCGTCGTAATGCTACCACTGTCAACAAGAGCAGGAACAGAAGAATCCTCCACACGCTCCCAGATCCACTTCCTGGATCCACTCTGAACATAACTGAAGAGCATGCTAGAAATTTGCCGAAAGGCCACCTCCCTGGCAATAAATCTTCAATGGTGGTTTCGGTACTTGTTGATCCCAAAGAGGTTGGAGATGGTGATGTTGATGGCATGATGGCTCCAAAGTCGCTCACTCGGATCTTCGTGGTTGTGCTAATAGATAGTGTCAAGTATGTGACTTACTCGTGTGGCCTTCCTCGTGCTTCTCCATTGGTGACTGCTTATGTTTGACAACCCTCCCCATTTTGATACACAAGCTTATCTAACCCTATAGTTATAGTTTCTTTACAAGGGATGTGAGGGAACTGAGAAGGAAAGAAACGAGGCTCAAGTTTTGTACATAACAACATATATATTTAAAATAGCAGGCCTTGTTGTGTACCTAAAAAAGAGTTGCACTTTAGAAGCTGGCCTTGAATGGGGTTTTGATCAACTGTCTTTGTACTGAGTTGAGACCTTTATTAGAAACTTAATAATATATGCTCGCCTTATAATTTAAAAGTTGATCCCTTTCATGTGTTATGGAATTCATATTCCGGTGTTTGAACTTTGAACGTAGTGTTGTAAACAAAAGTCAAAACCCAAACAACTATTTTTATACAAGTTTTTAATCATATTCTAGTTTTTTTGTTGTTGTACTTTTTCATATTTTTGCTTACATAACAAAATGAAATTGATAGAACTCAGAAATTTATTGTAATTAAACTAGAATTTATTATATTGAAAGTGATGAGCTCAAACTCTACAATGTTGAAAGTTGTAAAAAAGAGATAAACCAGAGTTTCTAGAAACTCCTACCAGAGCAGAATGCTCCTAAACCAGAGCTAACAACTCTTAACAATAATTCTCAATGAATATCCACTATCCCATCCCTCTCTACCCCACTGCTCCTTTTCTTCGTGTAACTTTATCAAGTAATGGGCCTACTAATTTTATTGTTATTGTTGGGTCATTTATATCATGAGGCCCAAGAGTCCTATCAGAAATTAAGACAATAAAAACAGAAGACATTAACATCATCAGATATTTACAAAGACAAGTTGTTTTATTAAAACATGTAAATATGATTTCAACTTCAGATCAAAAAATATCAAATGGGGAGCCAACACTGTTCTCAGCTCATTAATCTTGTCTTGTATAAACAAAAACTACAAGAAAATACACTGAAGGTAAAATTATATTATTTACCTTAAACAGAAAACTACACTTTAAAGGAATCAAGCATGGACTTTAGAGTCTTCTCAGAAGTTTGCCACTGCTTGTCATTGGCACTAACCACAAACAAAACAACAGTATTTCCCTTTGCTGTTGCTTTTGCAAGATTGTGTGAACCAGTTAGAGCATATGGAGTTTCAAGCACATATTTGTAGTACTGCAGATACCATTTTCAGTACTGTTAGTCACTAATAGTTGCCAACAACAGTGAACAATTTACATTTCAAGCAGCAATTTGTACTAAAAAAATATGAGGAACATGTGTATGTTCTACATTGCAAATTGCAGTTAAATGCTTCAACTAAACATTTTAATTCCCTTGGCATAACTTAAGCTAGGAGGATGAAGAAGTTTATATAGTTGATTTTGGGACAATGATAGGTAACTCCTTTATGAGTAGTGTTCTAACCTCAAGTTGGCTGCATTGCATTTTTGACGTATTGTCTATTTTCGGTCTTAAAAGGAACCTCATTGAGTTGATGAAAGTGAGTGTTTATAAATTATCTTTAGCCTCAATTCTCAAACAATGTGAGACTTTTTGGTGTTCCAGAACAACAGTCTTTCGGCATTTGGAGGTTGGCAGACTCTCGAAATTGAGGGAATCCCATTTTCTATAATAATACTGATTGGTTTCTATTAGACTGTGTTGAAAGAAGTAAAAGAAACTATTATATAACCAGAGTACTTTCCCTAGTTTCTTCATCTTCTAAGAATTTAAAACAACATAAAACCATAAATGTTTAGACAACATAGACTATAGATAGAAGGATTTAACTCATAGGCATTGGTTATGATTTGTCTTTAATCATAACTACTTCTAAAATCATAACCGTTATATCACTAATAACATTTGCCTTTAATGATAACTACTTCTAAAGTCACACATATGATTGATTATGATTTGTTGACATTGAAAAACATTTTACATTGACAGTATACAAAAATTAAACTCTAGAAAGAAAACTTACCGTTTGATCATCAAGCTTTTCAACTGAAGTCTCAAGGAGCTCATCTGGATCTAAAGTGTTTCCGGTGACAAATGGGCCGAGAGAAGCGATCACCTTTTCCGGGCTCCCAATGTCCTCAATTGTTGCATTTGGTTTGTTGGTTAGGCGTATCAAAGGCGAAGCAACTACCTGAATTTTTCCTTGTTTTTCATCTTCAAATTTAACCTCCACCCATGGCTCTGCACATTTTGGTTGACAGTAATTTCCTGATAGAATGTTAGCTACACGAGCTTGTTTCCATGTTGGGGGAAGGAGAAATTGGTATGGCTGCACATTTCCTGCAAAGAACTAATATCTAAACTATCAATTGCAAAGAACAACAGTATACAAGATGAAATGCTTGAGATATGGTTTCATCTCTTAATTCTAAATGAATTTATATTTAAGAGAAAAGGCATAGTGATGGCATAGGACCATAGAGAGAATCACTATTGATTATGATATATGACTAAGCAAATAGATACAAGTCTTGACCCATATTTTTAATTTTCAACTGAACTCCTAAATTGAAAGATGAATGTACCTGCACGAAGGGCAGGAGTGTCCTTAGAAGAAGCTTTGAAGAGAACAAAAGAAGGGTCTGATGATGAAGGTGGAAGAAAGGAGCCAACTTCAATTTCTCTAGCTTGAGAATGAAGTGGGTTTGTGAGAACAAGAAGTGGAAGTGAAAGAGTCTGCAAAGCAATACCCTTTAAGAAATCTCTTCTGGGTGTGTGTTGAAAGTGAGTTTCATGAACTGAGACAGAAGCTGAAGCTCTGAAAGAACGAAAAGGTGAGAGCTTTGAAGTTGTGAGTGGGAGAAGGGAGGTTGCCATTATTGTGATTAGTGGAATGAATTTGTGAAGGAAGGGACAAGGTTCAATGTTGATCAATTTCTTATCCATTGTGAAAATAATAATAATATGATGTCATACTTAGGCCCCCTCACTTGCTGACACACATGATTTAGTTATCTATTATTCTCTTTGAAATTTTGCATTTTAGAATATTTAGAGACTAAGAATTATTATTATTTTTTAATCTTCAATAGTACATTTATTTATTGATATCTCAATTACTGGATTTTTATTTACCTAGTTTGTAAACTGTGATTACCAATATGTATGGTATTATGGTGCAGTGTGAAAAGTATTTATTCATTTGGGATAAGTCACATTTGTGATTGGTGAATGGTGAATTTGATCATATATCAGAAATGGTAATTTATTGAGTTTTGACTTTGACTCCTTTAATGCCTATAGTAGTACTCTAATAGTCTTTTTTTTTTTTTTTTTTTTTAATTCAGACTTTAACGTTACATTTTTTATCACCGTGATTCTCGAATTAACTTAACACTCTTGTTATTAGAAACTTTTCTTCTTCGTTCTTTCTCTTTTCATCGATGGACCAACAAATTATGGTTTCAATGTCTCGAAATAAACATCAATATCATAGTGAACTTGTCACGGACACTTTAGATTTGTATTGCTCTCATTGGAAAACAATCACCAACAAAAACCTCTCATCAAACATTGAAGTTGAAACCATCTCAGATGGCTATGATGATGGAGGACTTCAATCAGCAAAAAGTTTAGAAGATTACAAAGAAACATTTTGGAGTGTTGGATCAAAAACACTTTCTCAACTTCTTCACAAACTTGCTTCTTCAACCAACCCTCCAAATTGTGTTATCTTTGATGCATTTTTGCCTTGGGTTCTTGATGTTTCAAAGAGTTTTGGTTTACTTGGTGTTACATTTTTCACTCAATCTTGTTCTGTTAATAGTATATATTATCATACTCATGAGAAGTTGATTGAATTGCCACTTTCAAAAAGTGATTATTTGTTACCTGGATTGCCTAAACTTGATCAAGGTGATTTGCCATCTTTTTTGTATAAGTATGGATCTTATCCTGGTTACTTTGATATTGCTGTCAATCAGTTTGCAAATATTGGTAAAGCTGATTGGATTCTTGCAAACACAATTTATGAACTTGAACAAGAGGTTAGTTACTTACTTACTTTCAATAAGTGAAATAAAAACTTTCATTCAATTACTTTGATTTGTTTTATTGTTTTTATCTGTTTCAATAGTTGTAACTATTGGGATTTGAGTTTTTTTTCAAATACTAATAGTAACAGTAGCAATGTCTTTGATATTGGAGAGAATCATGGTCGGATGGTTATGATGTGTCTGTATTGTGGTCAAGAAGACATCAAAAACCTTGATGTCGGACTAGAAAGCAGTCACAAACCTTTTTTAAGACGTTGATAGTAGTCTTTTTTTGTGGTTGTTGATGATTTAATTAACGATCTGGTTGGATCGACTTATTTACTGGCATAAATACTTGCGAAACTGTTTGATAGAGCTTATGAAAATAGTTTATCACATTCTGTAAGTTGTTTTTAACTTATTTCCATAAACTCTTTAAGATAATTCATGAAATCAACTAATAACAAATATGAAAACAATTTGCCTTTATTTTATCATTTGTTACATAAATAACTTATACATAAGTAGTTATATAACATATATAACTACAACTATATATTGCATAATCATACCTATTGGTAGCTATGTTGGTACATTTATAGTGTCACTTGTGCATAAATATAGTGGCAAAGAAAGTAATTGGTTACCTCATAGGAACCTCAATAGAGGTAAATTAGAGTCCTATTATTATCTTTAGTGAAATTCAACTTATAAATCTAATTTATTTTGGAATTTGTCTTTCGTGTTACACTTACAAGCCCTTGGAAGAAATTAGCAAGGAAGAATATTTGGAACAGATTGATACAAAAATCTTGGTTACAAATTTAGAAGAGAAAGTTTAGTAAAAAAATTATGTACTTATAGTGGCTGATTTGTATTGTTGGACTCTTTGAATGTTCAATTCCTATGTAAATGGTATATGTAAGAAGAACATTTTAGAGCCTAGAGTATTTCCTTTTTATTTTTTAAATGTATTTTTATTATTAATTCAACACTAATGAGTGAATTCATTTTCTTAAATAATAACATAATTGTTTTATATAGTAAAATATTTTGGTTATTGCAACTTGGATATTCTGCATAATGAATTAGAAAGTGATCATCATCTGTAGGATTATTATCATCATTATCAACCATCCTTTTTGTTCCTAGTGGATTGAAAATTTTCTAAATATATCACTTTAGAGTGCAAACATAATTTTGGTATGTATGGTTTTTCTTTTTTGCGGTAAATATAAATCAGCAAAGACATGAACTCCAACCAAAATTTAGAGCCTAGTTTTAAATCAAAGTTTCCTATATGTAGTGAAAGATTAAAGTCACAAAAGCTCTGTATTGAGACTACAATGTCTTTATCTCTATTTTGTTATAGATCATTTTATTCAACTTTTACAAACACATTTCGACTACAAATGATCTCATAAATTTTCAGATAGATAAAAAAAATCATATAATAAATGAAAAATGGGATTGAAAATAGTGGTATTCACTACACACATAAAATTGTTCTAAAAAGTTCCACTCCTGTGATTTTTTTTATAAACACCATGAATGCATACTTAAAAACACAATAAAGTAAACATAGCTACCAGATCCAATACCAAACAACGATAATGAAAAGAAAAATAAGAAACACCATGGTGGATTTGGAGGATGACGAGTTGTTGTTGCTTTTGATGTTGGAGGAACATTCTTGGATAAGGAGAATCCGCAACCCAATTGCAAATAATCGATGTAGATGATTGAAGTGAATAATATCTTGATATCTTAACTAAAAGATATAAGGTATTATACCTTCTC
Source organism: Cicer chorassanicum (assembly GCA_037974735.1). NCBI lineage: Eukaryota > Viridiplantae > Streptophyta > Magnoliopsida > Fabales > Fabaceae > Cicer > Cicer chorassanicum. Next base: position 49,297,159 of record JBBPBP010000003.1, on the reverse strand, counting down.
AAAATATGAAAATGCAATTTTTCTATCAAAATCAAAAGCTGTATGACCACTAAAATCTGGTTACCAACGGTTATAACTGTGACTAAATGATTATGTTGAAATTTTTCGTTCTTATTTATTATGGTCTAACAATGACTAAGTGATCAAGTTAAAATTATTCATACTTATTTGCCACGAATTGACTGTGGCTAACATTAAAGTCGATTGTGGCTAAATACGTTGTGATGCCTTGGTAGAGCATGGACGGGTTAACTGTGGCAAAAAAATTAGCTATGATGTAAACGTCAATTAACTATGGTTTTAATTGTCGTTAAATACTATATTTTTTTGTAACTATGGTCTCAATTACCTTTATATCTTGATTACTATATATATCAAGCGTACAAAAATACCGAAGTCTCCGTTTTTTTAAGTGTCATTTTCTAAGAAAATTTTGTTTTTTTTTAATTGTCATTTTTAAAGTTAAAATAATATTTACTATTATTTTATCAAAATAATTGTAAAGAGTGAAATAAATGATAAATAGTTAAAAATATTACAGAAATTATTAAAAGTAACAAAATTTATTGAATATTTGTTAAAGCAGAAACAAAATGGAGAGAGGATAAAGCAGAAACAGCTCTAAATGAGAAGGGAAAATTCACACAAGTGATAGTCCAGGCTTTTCTGATTTCTTCTCCTTCATTTGGTGTTTTTTTGTTTTAGAGTTCCAAGGTAATTGGATCCTTGCCAAGTGACTATTGATCCTTGCAAAACGATAACAGAAATGCTTAATACATAAAATGAAATTAAGATCCCTGTAAGTGAAAAACCAAGGCTAACAAATTTTATTCACTAAGTAGTCTCCTATGCAGCTGGGTTGGGTCTTCTCACGAGCTCAACTTCTATTAGGTCCATTAGTAGTGTTTGGGCTAGTATTGGTCCCTTGCCCTTGCTCCAAAGCCCAAGTTCGTGTCAAATATATAATGTAACTTCTTTTTTCACTTTTAATATTTTAATATCATATTAATTAATCTGGATGTGTAAAATATACATTTAAATTAGTTAAGAATATTAAAAAATGAGAAAAAAAACCACCAATATATAAAATGATTGATACTTATTAGGATTCAAACTTAAATTTGTTAAGCGATTTTTCTTTAATTATAATTCATTAATCACTCAGTTATAGTTAACATCTTCATACAACACATTTGTAATAATAGAAACTTTAAAACAAACATTACATTAGGTAGCTGTTAGAATTGACATTATTTCTTTTGTATGACAATTTAAGACATCGTGAAAATAATATATCATCAAGTATTTAGAATTTTCGAAAAAAACGAGATTCGTTTCTACATTTTTTATAATTGAAAATCGATCTCTCGTCCAATTATTTACTGGAATCCTTATCTAAGAAATAAAATAAGTTATAATGAGCAAAGTGTCACGGACATCACTATGCCGAAGAACCTGCGAAGTTTTGATTTGTAATTTTCCATATGAGAAGCATGGCAACCTAACTTAGTAATAGAATTCATATATTCCAATTAAATCATCGCATGGCGTATGGCGTAAGGGATGACGTCATCATAATTGACAATATTACCTTGGTTTTTTTTTTTCCTTTTATTATTTGCCAATTTAATTTTTTTTTAATTAATTTGATTACACCGCTATTTTTCACGGGAATTAGGAATAACATTTGTAAAATTTATTATTGTGTATAAGTGTATATATTTTTTTTATAAATGATATCATGCAATGTCATAAAAAGTTTTACTATATCAGAATTAGTCATTCACATAAATGATTTTAGAGGTAGTTATGATAAAAATTAAATATATCTAATAGTTTAACTCTTATGATTGACTGATAATATTAACATTTTACATCGACAATGAATGTGAATTAAATCACAAATATATCAACTACAATAATTAAAAAAATGAGATTTGTTAACCGGGTGTAAATTAGTAAGTTATTACAGCAAATTGGTAAAATACACCTTGAGGTGTAACTTGTTAATTTGCACCAAGTGAAAAATGATTGGGTGCAAGTTAGCAAATCTATAGGAACTTGTTTACTTACAACATTCACTTATTTTTAGTGGGGGTTAAATTATCAAGTTGTATTTTTTTTGTCAAAATATTTTTATACCCCACTAGAAAATGTGTGAGTGTAAATTAGCAAACTCTTTAAAAGATATAGGAATACAATATATTTTTACGATAACACTACTAATATAGTGTAAAATAAAAAAAATAGTTTGATTTGAATCTTAATTTTTAATGACGTGAAATTGAACTAATAAATGTCAAATTTGATTTATTTGGTTTAAATACTAACATAGGAAAAAAACCAAACTAATATAAATGACTTGTATTGGATCTTCGGGTTTATCAGATTATTAATTTTGTTGGAGATTAGTTAGACTACATGCTTGAAATTAGTCTTTATTAATAATTTAAGACACGATTGCAATCATTAGTTATTAAAATCATTTGAGTGCAATCATATCTATCCTAATCTTAAAAATTATACAAATGATGACTTCTGGTTAGTTAGATTACATGCTTGAAATTATTCTTTATGAATAATTTAAGACACGATTGCAATCATTAGTTATTAAAAGGTTTAAATATGTTTTTGGTCCCTGTAAATATGACCTTTTTTGATTTTGGTCCTCGTAATATTTTTTTTTTGGTTTACATCCCTGTAATATCAAAATAGATTTATTTTTGGTCCTTACCGTTAAGTAGACGTTACAAAAATGTTAACTCACAAAGGGAAACAGTTTTTGGTCCCTGTAAATATAACACTTTTCAGTTTTAGTCCCTGAAAAATATTTTTTTGAATTTCATCCCTGCAATATTAAAAAATCTTTTTAAATATAAAATAACATACAAATTGATCTTTATTAATAATAAACTTATGCCAAGTAATGTTTAAAATATTTTCACTTCAATAATTTAAAATTTATTAATCTTCTATTTTATTTATTTATTATTATTAAATTAATTTTCATTTCTTATTTCAAAAAAATCACTAAAATCTTCTGTTTTATTTAATTATTATTATTAA
>JBBPBP010000003.1:49264332-49294002 GCA_037974735.1 Cicer chorassanicum | reverse complement strand
TTTTAATTAAAATTATAAAACTTAAATCTAAATTTATTTTAATAAATGTTTTATATTAATATAATTAATTTAATAATAATAATTAAATAAAACAGAAGATTTTAGTGATTTTTTTGAAATAAGAAATGAAAATTAATTTAATAATAATAAATAAATAAAATAGAAGATTAATAAATTTTAAATTATTGAAGTGAAAATATTTTAAACATTACTTGGCATAAGTTTATTATTAATAAAGATCAATTTGTATGTTATTTTATATTTAAAAAGATTTTTTAATATTGCAGGGATGAAATTCAAAAAAATATTTTTCATGGACTAAATCTGAAAAGTGTTATATTTACAGGGACCAAAAACTGTTTCCCTTTGTGAGTTAACATTTTTGTAACGTCTACTTAACGGTAAGGACCAAAAATAAATCTATTTTGATATTACAGGGATGTAAACCAAAAAAAAATATTACGAGGACCAAAATCAAAAAAGGTCATATTTACAGGGACCAAAAACATATTTAAACCTTATTAAAATCATTTGAGTGTAATCATATCTATCTTAATCTTAAGAATTATACAAGTTATGACTTGTGGTTAGTTAGATTATGTGCTTGAAATTAGTCTTTATGAATAATTTAAGACACAATTACAATCATTAGTTGTTAAAATGGTTCGACTGTAATCATATCTATCTTAATCTTAAAAGTTATATAAATGATGAATTGTGATTAGTTAATATTGTGAAAAAAATTGCATTGACAATGTAACAAAATTAATCTCTTACATTAAATTGACAAATAAGACGAGGATCAACTTACAGAAAGAATAAATATTTTTATATTATTTTAACGATCGTGCATACTAAAAATCATATAAATTAGATATTTAGAGTTATATAATCTTATAATTAATATTTTATTTGTGTACCAAAAAGTATAGATGTTATACATTAAATTGAATTTATTTGATTAAAAATCAAATATTTTTAAAAATTGATGAAAATTTAAGAATTTAATTTACTTAATAACAACTACTTATATATATATATATATTTAGACACGCATGCATCAATGACTATAATTAGCATAGTGCAAGATGTACACTATACTATATATTGATAGACAATATCAATGTCTAGCATTAAATTGAACAGTTGATGTTAGATATGGAGGAAGAGAAGAGGGGCATTAGAGACAATGGCAAGATGGTGGAGAAAGAAAAGGAGAAGAACAAGCAGCACCAACGAGGAGGAATTAGAACCTTACCTTTCATCCTTGGTGAGTCACAACATTAATTAATTCTCATTATTATATTATATAGCTAGCTAGTACTTTAATTGTTAGCAGTAGCTTTTAACTTCTGCAGATTAGTAATTCATTATCCCTCTCCCCCTTCTTGGCCATGTGCTGTTCAATTAATCATCAGTTTATTGGTTGGACTTGAGATTTTGAGTTATGCATATAAATAGAAAATTAAAAAGGAAAATAATAAAAACATAAACCAATGATGCATATTTTCCTGTGAGATAGATTATATGTGCTCTATAATATTGTTTTGAATTCGTCCTTCTACTAATTAGTACTAATTGGATGTGATGTTATAGGTCTACTTGCCTTGACTCATGATAATAATAGAGATGTGATGTTATTTTTTAATTAAGACAAAAGAAATGTTTGCACACTTATATTATTTTATACTTATTTGAGACTTGGTAAGTCAAGAAAATAGAGAATACCTCTCCATTGGAGGATCAATGATGATCTTACTAGTAAGGGTCCAAATCAGTCCTCAAGAAAAGAAAAATTATTAGTCTGGTCATAATGTTTGTTAAAATAATTAATGATGGACTAACATATTGTACCAAAACAAATATCTCATGAAGGGGAGCGGATTCTCTTTTGGGGGATTTTTATTGGAGAAAGTCTAATGAATTTTTTTACTATTTAATTTTTTTTTTTTAATGTTTTTGACTGTATGCAGTACATATAAATGAGTGTTGAAAATTGTGACATAAAATTTCACTACAAAAGACATGTTATTCTCTTAAAAAAATTACAATTTGATTTATATTTAATGTTTTTGAGAATCAATAAATTAATATTTTTCATTTGTCATAGACCAAACAAGCCTATGTAGTTTTTTTCTCAAGAATCACTTTGTAATTTGTACTTTTACTCTAATAAAAATTTCTGAATAAAAAGAATAAAAAGAAAAAAATGTGTTAGTATATGAATATATGACTATATGTTGGTGTGTAGTTGCATATTCCGTATAAAGTAATGAAGTTAATTTGAAGTATAATATTACATGCAGCAAATGAATTGTGTGACAGATTTGCAAGCGCTGGTTTTAATGCAAACATGATAAACTACCTTACGCAACAATTGAACATGCCATTGGTTTCAGCCTCCAACACTCTCACCAACTTTAATGGAACATCTAGCTTGACTCCTCTTCTTGGTGCTTTCATTGCTGATTCCTTTGCAGGCCGTTTTTGGACCATTCTTGTTGCCACTCTCATTTATCAACTGGTTTTTTACACTCCAAACTTTAACTCTCTTTCCTAATCACCTAATTCTCACTGTAATAAAACTTTGGATATGCTTTTTTTATATAAAATATCAATATAATTATAACCGATACAAGACAATATATGTGTGTGTTTGTTTGCTAGCATCAAATTGTCCCAAAAGTCTAAGGTGTTAGGTGAATACATATAAATAACCGTATATTATGTCCAACAAATATCATTTTTTTTTATATAATGAATTGTTTAAAGTGTGTTTAGATGGGATAATTAAAAATTCTAGAAAAATTAGAATGTTAGACGGTTCAAATGTTTCAATTGAATTTTTTTTATTTTGAAATTTTGTTATTTGAGTAAATGAATTGTTCTTTTAAAATTGAAATTTTAGAAAAATTGAGGAACTATTTTGCAAAATTTAAGGATCAAATTGAAAATTTTGAGGGACTAATTTGCAGATAAAAGACATATGAACTAATATGTAGATTTTGAAACATGTAGGGACAAAGTTGTTAATTCCAAAAAATTATAGAGACCATTTCATAATTCATATTTTATAAAGTAAATAGGAAATTTGATATTTTTATATTTTAAATAGTATTTAAAATTTTCTAAATTTAATTTTCACAAAATATTTTTTAAAATCCTTTCGTTTTGAAATTTTTTCAAACTTATTATCCAATAAAAATAATTTGCATTAAACAATTTAAATTCTCTTCAAAAATTAAATTCCTTTAAAAAAAATTCTCTTATCCAAAAACACGGTTAAATTAAACTAAATTGGTGTGAGCTAATTTAAGTAGATGGATATGGGTCAATGGTTTGATATTTAGTAACAAAAGATTAAAAATATTGAATGTATTAATATTTAAATGAGTTTGTCCGTCAAAACAAAAGAAAAATTAAAATTACTCCACCATAATTCAACATGAACCGTCGTACAAATAATAAAACTCTAAGTACTTAAAGAATGTAGTAGAAATAAATGGGCTAACTGGCGGTAGAAAAATAATCGGAAAAAAAAAGATTATTTAGGTTTATCTGATAAACTAATTTGTTTCGCTCCTTTGTTTATCTCTAGATTAAACTGTACTAAAAGTACTTTATGATTGATACAGGGACTAATTACTATAACAATTTCAGCTATACTACCCCATTTTCACCCTCCACCATGCCCAACACAATTGAATTGTGAAGAAGCCAATTCCTCACAACTATGGATACTCTATCTAGCACTCTTTCTCACATCTCTTGGAACAGGTGGCATTAGATCATGTGTTGTACCCTTCTCAGGAGACCAATTTGACATGACCAAAAAAGGTGTTGAATCTAGAAAATGGAACCTTTTCAATTGGTATTTTTTTTGCATGGGATTGGCTTCTTTAAGTGCTTTGACAATTGTGGTTTATATTCAAGATCATATGGGCTGGGGTTGGGGCCTTGGTATTCCAACCATTGCAATGTTGATATCCATCATTGCTTTTGTGTTGGGCTCACCACTCTATAAGACTATCAAACCAAATGGAAGCCCATTTGTTCGATTGGCCCAAGTGATTGTGGCAGCTATAAAAAAGAGGAATCAGCCTTTGCCACAAGATCCCAAGCTTTTGTACCAAAATAGTGAGCTTGATTCTCCTATATCTTTGGAAGGAAAGCTTTTACACTCGAATCAATTTAGGTAAGTCTAAGTCACAATTTTTTAAAAATAAATATATGCAACTCTAAGTCATGGTAGATTTTTTTGTTTGATGAAATGTTCTCAAGTTTATATTTGTAGATGGTTAGACAAGGCTGCAATTATAACAGAGGAAGAAGCCAAATATCCCAATGCAGAACCAAATTTATGGAATTTAGCCACTATTCATAGAATTGAAGAGTTAAAATGCATCATTAGAATGCTTCCAATTTGGGCCTCTGGAATTTTACTCATAACTTCATCATCACATCAAAATAGCTTTGTGATTATACAAGCTCGTACAATGAATCGTCACCTATCTCATTCATTCCAAATATCACCAGCCAATATGTCAATTTTCAATGTCCTAACCATGATGATAGGTGTTATTCTATACGAACGCCTTTTCGTTCCATTCGCGCGTAGATTCACAAAAAATCGCGCGGGAATAACATGTTTACAAAGAATGGGAGTAGGATTTGTGATTAACATTATAGCCACTATAGTTTCAGCACTAGTGGAAATTAAAAGAAAGAAAGTTGCTTCCAAATACCAATTATTGGATAATCCAAAAGCAATTATTCCTATTAGTGTGTTTTGGTTGGTACCTCAATATTGTTTGCATGGTGTGGCTGAAGTTTTTATGTCTGTTGGACATTTAGAATTTCTGTTTGATCAATCACCTGAAAGTATGAGAAGTAGTGCTACTGCTTTGTATTGCATAGCTACAGCCATTGGGAACTATATGGGTACATTATTGGTAACACTAGTGCATAATTATACTAGTAAGGAAAAAAATTGGTTACCTGATAGGAACCTTAATAGAGGTAAATTAGAGTGTTATTACTTTCTTATTAGTGGGATTCAAGTCATAAATTTTATTTATTATGTAATTTGTGCTTGGTTTTACACTTATAAGCCCTTGGAAGAAATTACTGAAATGAGTATTAAGGAAGAAGATTTGGAACAGGTTGATGGAAATGTGTCATTTGTTAGTTTAAAAGAAGGTAAGGAGGATGGGAAAAGAGAATTTGCAAAGGATGAATGAATTTATGATCTTGTTGTAGTATAGTGTGGTATTATGATTAATGTACTAGCTAGTGTTGAGCTAATAATGTAAGCACGTGTCATAGTTTATTTCTATTTGGAAATTAATTATGTTTAGTCTTTTGGTGCCAATAAGTCATTTCCATTTACTTAAAATATAAAGAACTATTAAAAAATATGCATGAACTTAATTATAATATATGTTAGTCTAAATATTGATCTATTTGCATTAGCCAAAAATGATATTCAAGAATAATTAACCTCAAAAGATGGTTGGATATGTCTTTCTAATTCTTTGTTAAAATGCAAAGGGAAAAGTAGTAATACCAATACTTATATATCTACATAATACACTAAACAAGGACGTCCTCATATCATTTTTCTTAGTCTTTTAGACAATATGTGGGCGTGAACTATTTTTTTCTCAAGAGTGTAGAAAAACAAATGCCTTCTAATTACAAATTTTAATTAAAACCATATCATGGATTTGAGTTTTAAATCTGATCAATTTCAACAGTATAATCCTATAGGTTTTCAATTATAACTGTATAATCTTACACATTTACTTATTTGATACTTTCTTTGCTCCTATTTATACAAAATCAAACAAAAAATTAATGAAGTGCATATTCAAAAAGAGTTAGACTCTCTTTGGTAAAAATTGATTAATACTAATAGTTTATAGTTGATAGTTGATAACTTATAATTGATAAGTTAATTGAAGTGTTTGGTAATATTGACAATTCAATTAGTTTAAAAATGTAAAATGACATAAAAGATTATTCTTAATTAAAAATATATTTTATATTAATGCTTAACATATTTTAAAATTAGTGATTTAAAATTTATTTTTTCATTAACTTAAAATTTATTAATCCGATATTTTTTTTACTTAACTAGTTTATTCATTTTAAATTATAATAAATAAAATTTTAAAATTATTTATTTCTAAAATAGATTAAATACATTATAAAGGGTAAAAAAAACATTTTAGTTACAATAATAAACATAAAATTGGTAGAAAAAAATAATAAAAACTACTTGAAATAGCTTATTAAAAAACATTATAAGTTATAAACTCATAAATAAATATTACAAAACAAGGCTATAATCTAGCTTATGTGCCTTGCCAAATAGACCTTAACGGTAATTTCCCCCCTCAAAATACCCTTGAAAATCATTAACCTGTGGGAGTATAAAAGATTGATTTTTAGTTAAAATAAGATTTACAATAAAATAAAAGTATAAAAAGAATTTCAATAATTAAAACGCTTAAAAAATGTACTTTTATATTTGGAATGTAAAAAATAAGTTAAGATATTGTATCTTTACATAGGGATGTGTTAAAGCCACTCTGTATTGATTAGTATCTTATTACCACTACTACGTACTATTATTATGCCACAAGGTGTATATATAGTTAAGTTCAAAAATGCAAATGGATATATAGCATACATAAGATCTCCATATGGAGATAGGGAAGAATATGGGCAGTGACAAGGTGGTCGGGAAAGAAGAGCAACACGACACCAACAGGAAACAGCATCGACGAGGAGGCATCCGAACATTGCCTTTCATACTTGGTCAGTTGATTTCTTGTAATTTCTTATTATTATTAATTGGATACATATTCATTCTCAGTATTATTATGTAATTAACTAGCTTTTTAATTTAATAAAATTTTGATTTTTTTTTACTCAAACTTCGATTTGTTGGTGCGATTGGAGATGTTTTACGGTACTACTAATTCACACGATGAATATTAATTTGTGAAGGTTTATATTTTTGCTAATGCATTTTGATTTTGAGACTTTCTTTAGGAAAAAATGATTTTCAGTCTATTAGTACTTTATATTGAATAATTTAACAGAAAAAAACAAAGATTAATAAATCAAGCCAGCTAGCAAAGTGACGCACCTATCTTTAGGAATTCAGAAAATTAAATTCTTATGAAGGGTAGCACCTATCTTATGATGTTTAAATAAATTATTGTAATGCAAACAAAATTTGGTGATTTTTTTTTTACTCAAACTTCTATTTGTCTAACAATTTTATTTTATTGTTAAAAAATTATCGATAGATACTCATACGTCTCTTTTACACCTTGCTAGACATATAAAAATAGTGAAACTGATGTGATAAATATAATATATTGATGATGTGATAAATATAATATATTGATGATGTAATAGAAAAAGAATCAAAGATAAAATGATATGTTTAATGAGTGTAGAGAAATTATATATATATATATATATATTTATTTATTTATTTATATTTGTTTACTTTTAACTTATTGCAATGTTAAGTCCTCCCTTTATAATTAATTAACTTCATCATTATTATCTATTAATATAGAAGGGTAGATAGTACTTTCATGTGCTACTCATATAGTCGTTCCTTACAATACAAGTCAAGTTGTGTTACCAGCTTAATATATATATATATACACTAGTGAAGTTATTATTCTATTATAGAAGACTATGAATAGAAGTTCATGTGCTAGATTTTTTTTATAAGCATGTGGTAGTAATATTTTAGCCATTTAATTTATTTGTAAGTCAAGTTGTGACTTAATTACTGTAAAAGAAAAAGTTTCGACTTAATTAATTCGCAAAATGACTCATCAATCTTATGATTAGTTGTGTAACCTTTGACTTGTCCGTACTGTTTCAAATTTCATATACCAGTACATGTACATTGGTTTACTCGCATGCATTGCAATTTAGTTAGAATTTAATTATACCTACAAATAATGAATTAATGTAAAACAGTTTTACAGATGTATTACATTTTATCACTTAGATACTTGACTAAGTAATTTTCATATATGAAGGACAATGATGTAAAAATAAAAAGAAGATAATTTTCATATATATCATTCTGTATGAAGGGGGGTTAATTGGATGTTGATTGATATATATATGCAGCAAATGAGGTTTGTGATAGATTTGCGGTGGCTGGTTTTAATGGTAACTTGATAAGTTACTTAACTCAAGAGCTGAATATGCCATTGGTATCAGCTGCCAACACACTCACAATCTTTGGTGGAACAGCTAGCTTCACACCTCTCATTGGTGCTCTCATTTCTGAGTCCTTTGCTGGCCACTTTTGGACCATTACAATTGCTTCCCTCATCTATCAATTGGTTTCTTTCTATCTCTCTCTTTTTTAGTCGTACTACTTTTTTTTTTAATATACAAATATTGTCATACTCTTTGGTTAATACAGGGAATGATGAGCATAACACTATCAAGTATACTACCACACATGCGCCCTCTACCATGTCCAACACAAATAAATTGCCAAGAAGCCACATCCTCACAATTATCAATGTTTTTTATCTCATTTGTTCTCATATCTATTGGATCAGGTGGCATTAGACCTTGTGTTGTTCCCTTTTTAGGAGAACAATTTGAAATGACCAAAAAAGGTGTTGCATCTAGAAAATGGAATATTTTCAATTGGTACTTTTTCTTCATGGGATTGGCTTCTCTAACTGCTTTGACTATTGTTGTATACATTCAAGACAATACTGGTTGGGGTTGGGGATTTGGCATACCAACAATTGTTATGTTAATGTCCATTGTTGCTTTTGTGTTGGGCTCACCATTCTATAAAACTCACAAACCTAAAGGAAGCCCAATGGTTCGTTTGGCCCAAGTGATTGTGGCAGCTGTGAGAAAGAGGAAAAAGGTTTTACCAAATGATCCCAAGTTTTTGTACCAAAATAGGGAGCTTGATGTTGGTATTTCTTTGGAAGGAATGCTTTTACACACAAAACAATATAAGTAAGTCAAATATTTAGTTCTTTTTACTTCTCTTTAATTGGAAGTAAAATTTTATAATTTAGTGTTGTTGAAACAATGATGGAATCTGCAACAAGAATTAACCAACAAAGTAGAAAGAACAAACGATTGCAGAAAAAACGAAAACGAAGAATGATTCTGGATTGATCTTGACAGAGCTGAAAAACATAAAAACAGAAAAAACAGAAAAACAAAGATTGATCCTGGATCAATCCAGGATTGATCTTCTCCGTTTTTGCAGTTTTGTAAACTAGTTTCTATCACTCAAATTAAACGAAAAGTAAAGGAAGATAAGGGAAGAATGACACCAAAATTTACGTGTTCGGTCTCAATTGTTGAGACCTACGTCACGGGCAAGCAAGCAAGATTAATCCACTATTTGTTAATTGAACTTTACAAGATTAAAGTCTTTTCTCAAGATTGATTTCCTAGTGTCTATCACTGTTTATGAACCAGCAACACTAGCCTTTTCTCTCAATCTTTTCTTCCTCTCCCTTCAATCTTTCTTCCTCTAATTTCCTATCAGTCACGAATTGCTTATGCCTCTCTGTTTTGCTACTGTAACTGCTATGATTTCAACATACATTTGCTATAATAATACAACCCTATATATAGTATACACAAGCAACTAACTATAACCACCTATCATAACTAACTTGGCCAAAGTTAGTTATAACAACCACTAAAGTTTACTAACTTTAGTTAGATGATTTGAGGGACATTCACAATTCTCCACCTTGACTCAATATCAGAATAATTCAAGCATTCATCTTGCTGCCATTGCTGCATCTTTACTCTTTGTCGAAGCCAACTATGTCCAAGCAATGCTTGAACTTAGTTTGTGAAAGTGATTTGGTGAATGCTGTTAAGACAAAATCTCTAAATTAATTGTTTTGATGATAATTAAACAAATTGTTAATTAAGAATTATAATTATGATTCTAAGTGTTTTTGATATTTAACGTGTGTATTTGAGTGTGTTAAACAAGATAGGTACCAAGTAAATCAAATCAAATATCATTAAAATCAAAGTAAGCAAAAACAGCAAAGCAAAGATCAATCCTGCAAGAATTCTGCAGAACGAAGATTGATCTTCAGAATTAAGATTGATCAATCCTGACCAGACTTCTGCAATACAAAGATTGATCAATCCTGACCAGACTTCTGCAATACAAAGATTGATCAATCCTGACCAGACTTCTGCAATACGAAGATTGACCAATCCTGACCAGACTTCTGCAATACGAAGATTGATCAATCCTGACCAGATTTCTGCAATACGAAGATTGATCAATTCTGACAGACTTCCACAAAAACAAAGATTGATCCTCTGAATCAAGAAAGATCAATCTCGAGTTGAAGACTTCAAACCAAGAAGCTTTGTCAATCTGATATGTTTCTCAAGGATAAACTAAGAAAGGCCTAAAACATAATCAGCCCAAGTTTGAGGAATCAAAGACAAGCCTCATAAAGGATTACAAAGAAGCAAGATCATTCTTTATGTTGTACAAACACAAGTACAAGTACAGGCTGTAAAAGTACAGCTGCAACTATCAAATCAAAGCTGCATAACTGACTCAAAAGAGCACACAAGCAACCTCTGCAAAACAGTATTGGATCGAGTACTAAGTCAGAACATGCTTAAGTAATCTAAAGATCGATCCTGGACTGCAAGAACACTCCTGGATTCAATTTCTTCATTCTTGCTTTTTGTCTGCTTTAGTTCACCTACTGCCATATGACAGCTGGCCTCATTCCAACGGCTATGAGAGCTGTTCAAGCCTCCATTGGAGCTTATAAATGCAGCATCAAGATGAAGAACAAGATACAACTCAAAGTGCCAAGAAAAGCATCAATTTACATTCATAATCAAGCTTACTCTAAGTTTCATTCCTTGGCTCGAAAATCTGTTTTCTCTTTGTGTTGTGGTAAAATCAGTAGCATCCTAATCTTATATCTTAGAATCTATTTCTCAAACAAGAGTTGAGTAAATATTAAGATTCAAAACATCTTTATCATCATATTGTAATACAAAGCTAGTGTATCATCATAGCTTGTAAAGTGTGTAGAAATCCTTTTATGAGTAGAAGGTAATTTGTAAATTCCTTACTGAAATAGGCTAAGGAAAATCTGGAAATCCTTTCTAAGGTAGAAAGGTAGAAGCTGTGTAAAGATCAAGATTGATCTACGAAATTTGTGTAACAACCAAGAACAATCTTGCCTTTGAGCACTTAGTGGAAAATCTCACATTTGTGAGGACTGGACGTAGCCCAAGTTGGGTGAACCAGGATATATGCTTGAGTAATCTCTCTATCCCTATCCTTATTTATTATTTGATTTGCAATAAGTTGTTTCACTGTTAAAATCAATATTGTTGTTTTACACTAACCAAGATCGTTCTTCATAATACCAAGATCAATCTTGAGTAATTTTTTAGTTTCAAAACAGGAAAATTTTAAAAGGGGCAATTATAATTCAAACCCCCCTTTCTTATAATTGACATTTCTACTTCAATTGGCATCAGAGCCAGTCTCTAAAAATTAAAACACTCAAAAAGTGTTAGAGCAAAAGATTCAGGAAGACAATGTCAAAAACCAAGTATATTGCTGAAGGAGGGTCTTCAAACAGACCACCATACTTTGATGGATCAGATTATTACTTCTGGAAAGGCAAAATGCAATTGTTCCTAAAGTCACAAGACACTGGTATGTGGAGAATCATCACAGATGGAGACTTCATACCAAGAGTGGATCAAAACGACCCAACATCAGCTGAAAAGAAAGAAGCCGAATGGACAGCTGATGATAAATCTAAGGTATTATTAAACTCAAAAGCTCAACTATTTTTATCATGTGCTTTAAGCAGGGAAGAAAGTGAAAGAGTAGATGAATGCGATACGGCCAAAAAGGTTCGGGACACTTTGCAAACTCATCATGAAGGAACAAGTCATGTTAAGGAAACAAGAATTGATATTGGTATTCGAAAATTTGAATTGTTTGAAATGAATGATGGAGAAACAATTGATGAAATGTATTCAAGATTCACAACCATAGTAAATGAAATGCGTTCACTTGGCAAAGCATATTCAGTTCAAGACAGGGTACGAAAAATCATGAGATGCCTTCCTATCATGTGGAGACCAATGGTGACAGCCACAAGCCAAGCAAAGGATCTTGAAGTTCTGGGATTAGAAGAACTGATTGGTACACTAAGGGCGCATGAGGTACTGTTGCTGGAAGATAAACCAGCAAAGAAAGGCAAAGTAATAGCCTTAAAAGCATCTCAAAGCTTACTAAATGTTCAACAAACAATTGAAAAAAGTGATTCAGAAGATGGTCAAGAAGATGCTGATGAAGAGATTGCACTTCTCACAAGAAAAATACAAAGAATGATGAGAAGAAGAGATCAGATCAAAAGAGGATCCCCAGACAAAAAGGAGTTCAAAGCTGAAGTAGATAAAAGCAAAATCACTTGCTTTGGATGCAACAAACAAGGACATTACAAAACTGAATGTCCATTAAACAAGAAGGTGCCAAAGAAATTTCCGTTCAAGAAAAAATCAATGATGGCAACCTGGGATGACTCTGATGAATCAGACATGGAAGAATCAGAAGAAGCAAACCTGTGTTTAATGGCCAACAATGAAGATACTGAGGTAACAGATTCTAAACCCTGTCTTGTATGTAAACAAATGGAAATCGAATTTGATAATTTGTTAAATGATTCTAATTTTCTCATTCAAAAATGTAGTTCTTTTAAAGAAAAATTTCATAAAGAAAAAGAAGAAAAAGAGAAGATACGGGTTATGAATGATGAACTCAAAGAAATCATTCAAAACTTGAAAAAATCTCAGTTCAAAAATTCTGATTCTGAAGGTTCTGAAAACCAGGATCGATCTTCGTCTCAAACGAAGAATGATCTTCTCAAAGCTGAAGTCGAAATTCTTAAAAACGATTTAATGAATTTCATTCAAGCTATTGAGACATTTCAGAAAATCATGGGATCTCAGGTAGGAATATTTGATAAAGCTGGGATTGGATTTGATAAAACTCAAAAATAAAAAATGTATGAAACCTTCTTTGTTCCTGAAAGAAAAGAGGGAAAGTGCAAAATCAAATGTTCATATTGTGACAAAATTGGACACTTGGAATTTGCATGCTATTTTAAAAAAAGAGATCAAAAAATCAGAAACAAAAAGAATTTTAAAAAAGCAGAACAGTTTAGTGCAAAAACAGTTTTCTCTCAAAATCTGAAAAAAGAGGATCAATATTCGAATGCTATTAAAAACGAAGATCAATCTGGAGGTTTATCAAAATCTGCTGAAAATCGTGATTTCAAATCCTTTCAAAAACAACAACCTGATCACCATTCCTGGACCAAAATAAGTCACTCTAAGACTACTTTAAACACCAAGAAAGAATCATTTTTCGAAACTAACTCCTCAGGACCCAAATTAAAGTGGGTACCTAAAATTGATCCAAAACATCATGCAGGATTGATGTCAAGATGTCAAGAAAAGGCCATGGTTTTTGGACACTGGCTGTTCAAGGCATATGACGGGTGACAAGAATTGTTTCATGTCATTCATCAAAAAGGATGGAGGATCCGTAACCTTTGGAAACAATGATCAAGCCAAAATCAAAGGAAATGGAACCATAGGTAAAATAAATTCTGCCAAAATCAATGATGTTCAATATGTTGAAGGATTAAAACACAACCTTCTCAGCATTAGTCAGCTCTGGATAATGGCTTTGAAGTTGTTTTTAAACCCAACATATGTGAAGTGAGAATGACAGCTTCTGGAGAAATCATTTTTTCTGCATCCAGAAAGAAAAATCTTTACATTTTATACATTGAAGAACTACCAGTTGAATCTTGCCTCATGTCCATAAATAAAGACAAATGGATATGGCATAAAAGAGTTGGACATATAAGTATGAAAATAATTTCAAATCTGTCAAAACTAGATCTTGTTAGAGGGCTTCCAAAAATCAATTTTGAAAAAGATAAAGTTTGTGAAGCATGTGCTAAAGGAAAACAAGTCAAAAATAGTTTTCATTCAAAAGAGTTTATATCAACTACAAGACCCCTTGAATTACTTCACATTGATCTTTTTGGTCAAATTAAAACCACTAGCTTGGGAGGAATGAAATATGGATTTGTAACTGTTGATGATTTTTCTAGATATACATGGGTGTTATTTTTAAAGCAAAAAGATGATGCATTTGAAGCCTTCAAAATTTTTTGTAAAAAGGTTCAAAATGAAAAAGAATCAAAAATAATCACCATAAGGAGTGATCATGGAGGTGAATTTATAAATATATCTTTCAAAACATTCTTTGAAGAACTTGGCATCTCTCACAATTTATCTTGTGCAAGAACCCCTCAACAAAATGGGGTTGTTGAAAGAAAAAATAGAACATTACAAGAGATGGCAAGAACGATCTTGGAAGAATCCAATGTTGAAAAATATTTTAGGCTTGAAGCCATAAACACCTCTTGTTACATTTTGAATCGTGTTTCTATTAGAAAAATTATAAATAAAACACCATATGAAATCTGGAAAAATAGGAAGCCAAACATTTCATATTTTCATATCTTTGGTTGTTATTGGTACATTTTAAACAATAAAGATAACTTGGGAAAATTTGATGCAAAATCAGACAAAGCCATATTTTTAGGATATTCAACGGAATCTAAAGGTTATCGTGTCTTTAATTTGAGAACTAAAATTGTTGAAATTAGTATGCATGTATTATTTGATGAGTTTGATGATCTTGAGCTGGAAAAGAAAGATGAAGAAGAGGAAGATCAATCTGGACCAACGCAGAAGATTGATCTTCAGGAAAAAGAAATCGATAAACAGTCTCCATTTCAAACTCCTCCTAAAAGCTGGAGACTTGTAGATGATCATCCTCCAAATCAAATAATTAGAGATACAGCTGATGGTATTAGGACTAGAAGATCATTCAAGGACGATGCAAACAGCAACATGGCAATGATTTCCCAAGTTGAGCCAAAATCAATCAAAGAAGCAATTCTGGATCAATCCTGGATTGATGCGATGAAAGAAGAATTGCTTCAGTTTGAGAAGAATGAAGTCTGGAATCTCGTTCCTGATCCACAAGATCAATCCATCATTGGAACACGTTGGGTCTTTAGAAACAAGCTTGATGAAGAAGGAAAAGTAGTAAGAAACAAAGCAAGATTGGTTGCTCAAGGTTATAATCAACAAGAAGGAATAGATTATGATGAAACCTATGCTCCAGTTGCAAGGTTAGAGGCCATTCGAATTCTTCTTGCATATGCATCATATAATAACATCAAACTTTTTCAAATGGATGTTAAAAGTGCATTTTTAAATGGTTTTTTAAATGAACAAGTTTATGTTAGGCAACCTCCAGGTTTTGAAGATCAAAAAAGACCTAATCATGTCTTTAAACTCACAAAAGCTTTGTATGGTTTAAAACAAGCTCCTAGAGCTTGGTATGAAAGGTTAAGTTCATTCTTGATTAAAAATAATTTCTCTCGTGGAAACATTGACACAACACTTTTTAAGAAAACATGTAAAAATGATTTATTAATTGTTCAAGTGTATGTTGATGATATTATTTTTGGATCAACAAATGAAAAAATGTGTGAGGATTTTTCAAATCTCATGCAAAGTGAATTTGAAATGAGCATGATGGGTGAATTGAGATACTTTCTTGGTTTACAAATAAAACAATATAAAAATGGCATTTTCATTTGTCAAGAAAAATATATCAAAGATCTCTTGAAGAAATATAAAATGAATGAAGCCAAGATCATGACAACTCCAATGCATCCATCATCCTCATTAGATAAAGATGAAAAAGGAAAATTAATTTCTGAAAAAGAATATCGAGGAATGATCGGATCTTTACTTTATTTAACCGCAAGTAGGCCTGATATTGTTTTTGCAGTAGGCCTATGTGCTAGGTTTCAATCGTCACCTAAAGAGTCTCATTTAACTGCTGTCAAAAGAATATTTCGTTATCTAGTAGGTACTACTGATCTTGGCCTTTGGTACGGCAAATGTTCTCATTTTGATTTTGTAGCTTACTGCGATGCCGACTATGCGGGTGACAAGATAGAAAGAAAAAGCACAAGTGGTGCATGTCAATTCCTGGGAGAAGCATTAATCAGCTGGTCATGTAGGAAACAAAACACGATCGCCCTATCAACCACTGAAGCCGAATATGTCTCAGCAGCAAACTGTTGTTCTCAAGTATTATGGATCAAAAATCAACTTGAAGACTATTCAGTAAGGTACTCTCATATCCCAATATATTGTGATAATACAAGTGCCATTAATCTCTCAAGAAATCCTATTCAACACTCAAGGTCAAAACATATTGAGATTTAGCACCATTTCATTAGGGATCATGTTAATAAAAAAGAAGTTGAATTAATTTTTGTAGATACAAAAAATCAATTGGCTGACGTTTTTACTAAGCCTCTTGTTGAAGATAGCTTCAATTTAATCAAAGAACGTCTAAGAATTATTAAAAATCCTGGACAAAATTGAAAAAATTGAAAATGGAACATTCTGGTCTTAACGAAGATTAATCTTCGTTTTTCCTTCTCTCTGTTGTAAGAACAAGATCAATCCTCGTGCCTCATCATTGCCTTTTTCTCTCTCATCTGAAAAGCGCAGCTACTTTTTGGGAAAAAGTAACGGCTCTGCACACGCCCTCCTTGTCTCCTCCTTCCCAATGCAACTACCATCCTCCATCCAATCACAACGCGTGGCATCATCTCCATTTTTTCAAATTACAATAGACAAAATTTTTATTAAATTAATTATTTTACAAAACAACAAACACAAAGCCTTGATCATTCAAACTTCCTCTTCGTCTTCCTCAAGCAAAATTCAATCTTGTTTCTTTCTTCATCACAATGGCACGAACCAAAACTACAGCACACAAACGTCAGACATCATCCCCAACTCCCTCTCCATCACCATCCCCGTCCCCTGACCGTTCACCCTCACCTCCACCCAGACCCACCCCCCCTGTGTCTCCTCACTCTGATAAAACTTTTTCAGACTATCTCTCTTCTTCCCCTGAAGAAAACACCTTTCCAATCGCCCTTGCTCCTCTCTCCACTGTTCTTCCACCTCTATTTCAAGCTCCTCTTCCCACTGTCAATCAGACTCCTCCCCATCTTTGTACCATGAAGAAACCCGCTTCAAGCACATCCTCGTCCACACGACGCTCCATGCGTATTCTGGCTGGAATCGGTACTTCCAGAACTCCACAGGTTGATCCAACTATCTACACGTTGTCTGATGATGACGATGACATAGACAACCCTCCACTTCAACAACCTTCCGTTGCTCCTACTTCACGTCCTTCACTACCCAAATCTCCTACACCTTCCAACACCTCTAAACCTACCTCTCCACAACCAAAAACTACTAAATCTGTCTCAAAGCCTCCCTCTAAACCCTCAAAAACCTCAAAATCGAAACCTTCCAAATCTTCATCCCCTGAAACTCTTTCAGCATTTCTGGAATCCCAACAACGAAAAATCCAAAAACCTCCAGAAAACCAAAACCATCAGAAGAACAATCTTCAAACCCTCAAGAACGATCCAACACTCAGGATCAATCTGCCCAACGATCTTCACCACCCCCCACAGCTCAGGTTCGCTCTCCTTCAAATCGTTCCCCTAGCCCAAACCCTAACTCTCATTCCCCAAACCCTAACCCTGAAGAACGTTCTCCACGTACAACTCCTCAGGATCGTTCTCCGTCTCCTGAAGATCGTTCTCCTTCTCCACCAAAAACAAAAACTTCAAAACCCTCCAAACCGTCATCTGTAAAAATTCGTATCCCTCATCTCATTTCTGACAAAATCCAGAAAATCTTTTCTGAAAAATGGGCTCAACGCCCTATTGGGATCGGACGCGTTTTTGATTTCAAAAATCTGACTCTTGAAGGCACTTCTATCCAAGCCTACACAGATGCTCTCGGTTGGACAGATTTTCTCAAACTCTCTGATTGTTTTTATCCTGATGTTGTTCGTGCGTTCTACTGCAAGGCTGAAGTTTTTCCCGACAAATCTCTCATCGTGTTAAACCTCAAAGGCGTCGAAATTCGACTTGACCCATTAGTGCTCGCTGATATTTTACAACTGCCTACTGAAGGACTTACAATTTTTGGCAAAGATTGGTTTTCAGCCTTAAATATCTCCAAAGAAGATGTAGTTCAAGAACTATTCATTGATAGCTCCACCAAAAATTTGTCTGCTGAATTAAAGTCTTTACCAAAAGTCTTCAATAACATCAGCCAGAATTGCATCCTTCCACATTGCGGCAGTCATGAGTTTGTCTCTGACAATGATCTTCTTATCATTTACCATCTTCTTCATGGCCAAAAGTTGAACCTTCCATACTTAATAATCCAGCATATGATCGCTGCTGCTCAGAAGGATTATAAGAGGAACACTGTCCCGTATGGAATGGTCTTGTCCAAAATCTTCCGTCACTTCCAGATTCCATTATAAACTGAATCATCCAAAACCAAAATTTCCCGATTTACTTCAAAGAACATATCCCATATGAAACAACTACCATCTCATTCTGTCTCTGTTACACCGGCCAAACGAAAACGAAGCGAACGAATCCCACTTAATTTGGACTCTCCTGCTCCTCGAGATCAATCTTCACCCTCTCCAATTCCTGAAGAACGATCTTCGTTTCAGGCAACTCCTGCACATATGACTTCACCAGCTTCTACACCTCAACCTATTCAAGGTGGCTTCTGCCCTATCCTTCAATATCAACAAACCTCAATTATGTCTCCAATTTTTGTCTCTCCTCAGAAAACAACTACCTCCTCCATTTTTGGAATAAGTCAATTCTTGACTTTTCCTGATGACACTGTTGGCCCTGCCATTCCACATCCTTCCGCTCCATCATCTGTCCCACACGTTAGCACAAATTTCGCATCACTATCTACATTTTGTACCTCTGCTGCTCCATCCCACAATACTTCTGTTGCTGCTCAGCCACGTCCTTCCAAACGAACCAAACTGGAAAAAGATTCATCAAAGGCTTGCAGGGACATTCCAAAGATCTTTGTTGCTCTTCAATCGCTTGCTGCCCGTCAAGCCCACCATGACAAAGAACATGCCATCTTAAGGGATTGGATGACTACGCAACTTGCTCCAAAACTAGGAGTTGATCCCCCTGTACCGAATCCAGCTCCAGTTTTTCCGGAGATTCCTCAGCCCTCTTTGTCTCCTTCATCAGAAGGGTCCTCTCCATCATTAACAACTTAATTCTCTGTTTTTCCTTGTACTCTCCTGTTCCTTTTTGTTATGACAAAGGGGGAGATGTAATTTTAGATTTTAATGAACTGAATATTATACTGATTGACTTGTATTTTTTTTTGTTTGAACCATTCTTGTAATGATTGTCTTTTTGATATTAATGAAATCATTATTTGGTTCAATTTCATAGCACATATTGAGGAGGAGTTTTTGTTATTGAAAACTCTCTGAATTATTATTTAGAATCAAAATTAAAAATCTAAATTAACTTGTTTGTCATCATCAAAAAGGGGGAGATTGTTAAGACAAAATCTCTAAATTAATTGTTTTGATGATAATTAAACAAATTGTTAATTAAGAATTATAATTATGATTCTAAGTGTTTTTGATATTTAACGTGTGTATTTGAGTGTGTTAAACAAGATAGGTACCAAGTAAATCAAATCAAATATCATTAAAATCAAAGTAAGCAAAAACAGCAAAGCAAAGATCAATCCTGCAAGAATTCTGCAGAACGAAGATTGATCTTCAGAATTAAGATTGATCAATCCTGACCAGACTTCTGCAATACAAAGATTGATCAATCCTGACCAGACTTCTGCAATACAAAGATTGATCAATCCTGACCAGACTTCTGCAATACGAAGATTGACCAATCCTGACCAGACTTCTGCAATACGAAGATTGATCAATCCTGACCAGATTTCTACAATACGAAGATTGATCAATTCTGACAGACTTCCACAAAAACAAAGATTGATCCTCTGAATCAAGAAAGATCAATCTCGAGTTGAAGACTTCAAACCAAGAAGCTTTGTCAATCTGATATGTTTCTCAAGGATAAACTAAGAAAGGCCTAAAACATAATCAGCCCAAGTTTGAGGAATCAAAGACAAGCCTCATAAAGGATTACAAAGAAGCAAGATCATTCTTTATGTTGTACAAACACAAGTACAAGTACATGCTGTAAAAGTACAGCTGCAACTATCAAATCAAAGCTGCATAACTGACTCAAAAGAGCACACAAGCAACCTCTGCAAAACAGTATTGGATCGAGTACTAAGTCAGAACATGCTTAAGTAATCTGAAGATCGATCCTGGACTGCAAGAACACTCCTGGATTCAATTTCTTCATTCTTGCTTTTTGTCTGCTTTAGTTCACCTACTGCCATATGACAGCTGGCCTCAGTCCAACGGCTATGAGAGCTGTTCAAGCCTCCATTGGAGCTTATAAATGCAGCATCAAGATGAAGAACAAGATACAACTCAAAGTGCCAAGAAAAGCATCAATTTACATTCATAATCAAGCTTACTCTAAGTTTCATTCCTTGGCTTGAAAATCTGTTTTCTCTTTGTGTTGTGGTAAAATCAGTAGCATCCTAATCTTATATCTCAGAATCTATTTCTCAAACAAGAGTTGAGTAAATATTAAGATTCAAAACATCTTTATCATCATATTGTAATACAAAGCTAGTGTATCATCATAGCTTGTAAAATGTGTAGAAATCCTTTTATGAGTAGAAGGTAATTTGTAAATTCCTTACTGAAATAGGCTAAGGAAAATCTGGAAATCCTTTCTAAGGTAGAAAGGTAGAAGCTGTGTAAAGATCAAGATTGATCTACGAAAGTTGTGTAACAACCAAGAACAATCTTGCCTTTGAGCACTTAGTGGAAAATCTCACATTTGTGAGGACTGGACGTAGCCCAAGTTGGGTGAACCAGGATATATGCTTGAGTAATCTCTCTATCCCTATCCTTATTTATTATTTGATTTGCAATAAGCTGTTTCACTGTTAAAATCAATATTGTTGTTTTACACTAACCAAGATCGTTCTTCATAATACCAAGATCAATCTTGAGTAATTTTTTAGTTTCAAAACAGGAAAATTTTAAAAGGGGCAATTATAATTCAAACCCCCCTTTCTTATAATTGACATTTCTACTTCAAATGCATCAGTTGGGTTGTCCTCAGTTGCAATTTTCTCAACTGAAACCTGCTTTGAATCGATCACATCTCTTATGAAGTGATACTTAACATCAATATGTTTGGATTTATTATGATACACTTGATGTTTGGATAAGTGTATAGCACTTTGACTATCACAATAAATTGAAACACAATTCTGATTTATTCCTAGTTCACCAATAAGTCCTTTCATCCATAAAGCTTCTTTAACACCTTCAGTAAGCGCAATGAATTCAGCTTGGGTTGTAGAAAGTGCTACCACTGACTGTGTAATTGCTCTCCAACTTACAGCAGTCCCAAATAAAGTGAAAACATAACCAGAAATTGATTTTCTAGTGTCCATGTTTCCGGCATAATTCGAGTCCACATATCCCTTGATTGGTTCCTTGTCATGATGAGTCTTTTTGAACTTAAAACCTGCTGTCAGTGAGCCATTTAAGTACCTCATAATCCACTTGAGTGCTGTCCAATGTATTGCTCCTGGATTAGTCATAAATCTGCTGACAACATTCACAGCATAAGCTAAATTTGGCCTGCTGCAGATCATCCCATACATTATGCTGCCAACTCCACTAGCATAAGGGATTATACTCATTCTTTGCCTTTCCTCATCTTTCTTAGGTGAGTCTTGCGTAGACAATTTAAAATGTTGTCCCAAAGGAGTAGTAACATGTCTTGCTTCATGCATTCTATATTTAGTGACAACTTTCTTCAAGTAGGCAGCCTGAGAAAGAAATAGTTCCCCCTTCATTCTGTTTCTCTTTATATCCATTCCTAAGATCCTTTTGGCCTCTCCAAGTTCTTTCATCTCAAACTCATTACTAAGATCAGCTTTGAGCCTTTTAATCTGGTCTTTACTTGAGCTTGCAAGAAGAATATCATCCACATAAAGTAATAGGTAAGTTGAAGAACATTCTTGACCTTCCTTTAAAACTGGAGAATGTTCTTGAGCTGGGGAACGTTCTTGACCTTTCTCTTTCATAATGTAAACACAGTTGTCAAAGCTACATCTTTGGAAACCAGTTCTTATCATGAAATCATCAAACTTCCTATACCATTGTCTAGGACTTTGCTTTAGGCCATACAATGACTTTTTAAGAAGACAAACCTTGTTGCTGTCTTTTGCAAATCCTTCAGGTTGCTGCATATAGATGGTTTCTTCAAGATCACCATGTAGAAATGTTGTTTTAACATCCAGCTGCTCTAATTCCAAGTCTTGTTGGGTTACAATTGAAAGCAGAATTCTGATTGAACAATGTTTTACAACTGGTGCAAATACTTCATTGAAATCTATTCCTTCAAGCTGAGAAAATCCCTTTGCAACTAATCTTGCTTTGAACCTTATCTTCTCTTTTCCTTGAATGCCTTCCTTTCTCTTGAACACCCATTTTGATCCAATTACCCTTTGACTCTTAGGAATATCAACCAAAGTCCAGGTTTGATTCCTTTCTAATGACTGCATTTCTTCATTCATAGCTGTCATCCAAGCCTCCTTGTCTTCACTGTTAATTGCTTCTTTGTAGTTGCTTGGTTCATCTCTTTGAAGATCTTCAGCAACACTTAAAGCGTAACAAATTAAATCTGCTTCACCATATCTGATTGAAGGTTTTATGGCTCTCCTTTCTCTATCCCTTACCAAGTTGTAATTGGCCAAATCTGGTTGTGTTGCTGCATTATTATCATGTGATGTATCAAGTATGTCTTCATGATTAATCTCTTGATCTTCAGGTGACTCCACCTCAATCTGAACACTCTCAGTATTGCTGTTTGAAGAACTGTCAAACGAAGAACGTTCTTCGTTTCTGCAACACTGAAACGGAGAATGTTCTGCATTTCTGCAGAATTGAAACGGAGAATGTTCTTTGTCAATCATGGGCATTCTTGTTTCATCAAACACTACATCTCTTGATATTATGCACTTGGGCACACCTTGGTCAATTCTCCACAACTTGTAACCTTTTATTCCTTTAGGATATCCAATAAAAACACATTTGATTGCTCTAAGATCCAACTTATCTTGCCTTGTGTGAGCAAATGCTAAGGAACCAAATACCTTCAGATTTGAGTAGTCAGCTGGTTTGCCATTCCACATCTCAATTGGTGTCTTAAATCCAATAGCTGATGAAGGGCATCTATTTATCAAATACACTGCTGTAACTGCAGCTTCTCCCCAGAATGTTTTAGGCAGCCCTGCACTCAAGATCATACACCTGACTCTTTCCAAGATTGTTCTGTTCATCCTTTCAGCAATGCCATTTTGTTGAGGGGTGCCTACAACTATTCTATGTCTTTGGATACCTAAGTCCCTGCAATACTTATTAAACTGCTCTGAAAGATACTCCAGGTCATTGTCAGTTCTTAAACATTTCAATTTAGTTTCCTTTTGAGTTCCAATTTGTGTATGCCATTCTTAAAATTTCATAAAAGTGTCACTTTTATTTTTAATGACATAAATTCATACTTTCCTAGAATAATCATCAATGATGGTTAAGAAGTAATAACAACCAGCATGAGTTTTTGTCCTTGAAGGACCCCACAAATCAGGATGAGCATATTCAAAAGGTCTAGAGGTGTTGTGTTGGCCAACACCAAAACTGCCCCTTTTAGACTTTCCTAGAATACAATGATCACAAAATTCTAATTTTTCAATTTTGTCACCATTAAGCAAATTCTATTTTGATAACTCAATTAAGCCTTTTTCACTTACATGTCCTAACCTCATGCCATAATCTAGTAGATGAATGCAAATTAGAACTAGCAACCGAAGCTTGTGCAATTATGGTAGAACCCTCTAAAATGTATAAACCATTTCTTTTAATGCCTTTAACAATGATATCATCTTTATTAATAATAGTCATGATACCATTCTTTATGTTTGTGGAACATCCTAAAATGTCAAACATACCAACAGAAATTAAATTTCTTTTTAATTCAGGTATGTACCTTACATCATTCAGCAGTAACTCCTTGCCATTGAACATTCTGAATCTGATTGATCCTTTGCCTTGCACCTTACATGATTTGTTGTTGCCAAGCAAAACAATTCCACCATCACGAAGGTCTATTGATTCAAAATAATCCTTCCTTGGACACATGTGGAAAGTACATCCTGAGTCTAATACCCAATTCTTTTCACTTTCAGAATTTGAAATCATCAATGCCTCTGCAGATTCATAGCCAACATCAACAAGCGCAACATTTCCAGAATCTTGAGAGTTTCTTGATTCATTTCTTTCAGGACAATCTTTCTTAAAGTGTCCCTTCTTGTGGCAATGGAAACATTTATACTTCCCTTCAGGTTTAGTTTTCGAATTGGACCTATGTTTATTCCCATTTGATCATTTCTTGTTAGTTCTTCCTCTGGTCACATTCAGACTTTCAGCAAGATTATCATTCTTGGTTAAATGTTTTTTATAGCTTTCCTTGGTCCGGATAGATGTATACACTTCTTCAAGAGTAATTGTTTGTTCTCTTCCAAACATAATAGCATCCTTGAAGTGTTCATATGAACTTGGCAGGGCTCTAAGCAAAGTCAGAGCTTTGTTTTGATCATCTAGCTTGACTTCTAAACTTTCTAAATCATCAAGAATCTTGTTGAAATCAGCAAGTTGTGATGTAACAGGTTTCTCTTCATCCATTTTAAAAGAGAACAATTGCTGCTTCAAGAAGAGCCTATTTGAAACTGATTTAGTCATGTAGAGAGATTCAAGTTTAAGCGATAAGGTTGCTGCTGTTGGTTCCCTTGCAACTTCCCTCAAAGCTTTGTCTCCAAGACACAAGATGATAGTGCTATTTGCTTTTTCAATCAGTTCTTCCTTTTCTTGAGTTGACATTGTTGCTGGAAGAGTTGATTCACCCATTAATGCGTTCACCAAACCTTGTTGTACCAGAACAGCATGCATCTTTATCTTCCACAGACCAAAATCATTTGATCCATTGAACTTTTCAATATCGAACTTTGTGGTTCCAACCATTGTTGCTCCCTTTCCCACAGACGGCGCCAATTGTTGAAACAATGATGGGATCTGCAACAAGAATTAACCAACAAAGTAGAAAGAAAAAACGATTGCAGAAAAAACGAAAACGAAGAATGATCCTGGATTGATCTTGACAGAGCTGAAAAACAGAAAAACAGAAAAAACAGAAAAACGAAGATTGATCTTGGATCAATCTAGGATTGATCTTCTTCGTTTTTGCAGTTTTGTAAACTAGTTTTTATCACTCAAATTAAACGAAAAGTAAAGGAAGATAAGGGAAGAATGACACCAAAATTTACGTGTTCGGTCTCAATTGTTGAGACCTACGTCACGGGCAAGCAAGCAAGATTAATCCACTATTTGTTAATTGAACTTTACAAGATTAAAGTCTTTTCTCAAGATTGGTTTCCTAGTGTCTATCACTGTTTATGAACCAGCAACACTAGCCTTTTCTCTCAATCTTTTCTTCCTCTCCCTTCAATCTTTCTTCCTCTAATTTCCTATCAGTCACGAATTGCTTATGCCTCTCTGTTTTGCTACTGTAACTGCTATGATTTCAACATCCATTTGCTATAATAATACATCCTTATATATAGTATACACATGCAACTAACTATAACCACCTATCATAACTAACTTGGCCAAAGTTAGTTATAACAACCACTAAAGTTTACTAACTTTAGTTAGATGATTTGAGGCACATTCACAAGTGTCTAATGGAATGAACTTTTATTTGCACACTAAATGTTACTTATATTTCCAGATGGTTGGACAAGGCTGCAATTGTGACAGGGGAAGAGGACAGAGAACCAAATGATCCACCAAACTTTTGGAAATTAGCTACTGTCCATAGAGTTGAGGAACTAAAATCAATCATAAGAATCCTTCCAATTTCATCATCAGGAATATTACTCATAGCTGCTTCAGCACACCTACCTAGCTTCGTCATTGAACAAGCTCGAACAATGGATCGTCACCTCTCTCATTCGTTCCAAATTTCACCAGCCAACATGTCAATTTTCAGTGTCATAACCACAATGATTGGAGTTATTCTATACGAACGCCTTTTCGTCCCATTCGCCCGTAGATTCACAAACAATCCTTCTGGAATCACATGCATACAAAGAATGGGAATAGGATTCATAATCAACATTGTAGCCACATTAATTTCAGCCCCTGTAGAAATCAAAAGAAAAGAAGTTGCTTCTAACTACAACTTATTGGATGATCCAAAAGCAATTATTCCTATTAGTGTGTTTTGGTTAGTACCTCAATATTTCTTTCATGGACTTGCTGATGTTTTCATGTCTGTTGGACTTTTTGAATTTTTGTTTGATCAAGCACCTGAAAGCATGAGAAGTAGTGCTACAGCTATATATTGCATAATTATAGCTATTGGTAGCTATGTTGGTACATTTATTGTGTCACTTGTGCATAAATATAGTGGTAAACAAACTAATTGGTTACCTGATAGGAACCTCAATAGAGGTAAATTGGAGTACTATTATTATCTTGTTAGTGGAATTCAACTTTTAAATCTATTTTATTTTGGGATTTGTCTTTGGTGTTACACATACAAGCCTTTGGAAGAAATTTGTGAAATTAAGAAGGAAGAAGATTTGGAACAGGTTGATACAAACATCTTGGCTACAAATTTAGAAGAGAAAGTTTAGTAAAAGAAATTATGTATTTATTTATAGTGGCTGATTTGTATTGTTGGACTCTTTGAATGTTCAATTCCTATGTAAGTGGTATATGTAACAAGAACATTTCAGATCCTAGAGTATTTTTTTTAATGTGTTTTTATTATTAATTCAACACTAATATATAATGAGTGGTTTCATTTTCTTAATTAAATAATAACATAATTGTCTTATATAGTAAACTATTTTGGTTATTGCAACTTGGATATTCTCCATAATGTATTAGAAGTGATCATCATCAAGAATCAGATCCATCATTATAGACAATCCTTTTTGTTTCTTCATTAATTAGTGGATTGAAATTTTTCTACAACTTCCCACATATAGTGAAAGACTAAAGAGACAAGCTCTATACGGAGACTTCAATGTCTTTATCTCTATTTTATAGGGATAATTTTTTTAAAGTACATTTCGACTAGAATAGTCTCATAAATGTCCAAATATTCCAAGAGATCGAAAAATCATATCATGAGTGAAAATACGATAGAAAATGGTGGTAACCGGTGCACACATACAATTGTTCTAAAAGCTCAATTCCTAGGAATTTTTTTAATCAAAGAACGTAGTGGATAATACCTTAATAAACTAGTTTATCGATATGAACGAAGCGAATATTACAACAAAATAGAAAATCAAACGAATTTTATCAAAAAAGCGAACAAAACAACATTGCACTTAAACACTAAAATAAAAAAGAACATGACAAAAAAATATGATCTATGTGGGTAGAGACCACTTATTTAAATAAAAAGAATTAAAAAAAAATTGGATAACAGATCTTCTTTTTCAATTAAAATAATAAAAAAATAAGAGAAAATGTGAAACACTGTAGACTATAAAAAAAATAAAGGAAGAGATTGACTTTGAAAATAAAGAAAAGAGAACGGTGAACAGTAACCTCGTGATTTTTTTTTAAACATATTACACTATCATTATTTGTGCTAATACTTAAAGAGTGTAGTAATTTTTTTTTATCGGACTAAAATTCTTCCGTATGGTGAAAATAAAAAATAAAAATGCATTGAAAATTGAGATTCCCCTATTTTCATTCCACTCATTCCCTCCAAAGTCATGCACTTTTTCTATTAACTCTCAAGTATAGCCAAAATGTCTGCTTATCAACAACAATAACTGCAAAAACTTAACAAAACTCAAGTTGTATTGATCTCACATTTTTTAGAAAAATGCGTGAAAAAAGTTAACAGGGGATTGTTTCCTCTTTATATATATAACATCACTATATTTTCTTTCTAATTACTAATTTTGTATAATTATTTTTAATTTACTAAATTGACATATAAAGTTATATAATTTCGTTAATGTATACATCAAAGATAAATAAATAAAAACAAAAAAAAGAAATGTATGTAAAAGAATATACGTGGCAGAGTTTTTCTTTTTTGACAATATCGCAAAGCTATTAAATCTAGAATGTTTGCTCACAAAGTGGATACATCATGAATCCGCATGCTACACCATAACACAATGATGATCACGGTTTCTTTTGTATGGTCCCTAATTAGTTTTGTCCGTCTCTTGAAGTAGTCGATACGATCAATATTTTATGATAACGTGTCCCGTTCAATGCGGGAATCATTTGATTTTACTTTAGTCGTGCCAAGGTTAAGTGTGTCCAGCAACTGGTCCTTTGGATGTATATATTCATGGTCCATATATAGATGCAAATGTCTTTCAAACCTCTACGACCCATTCAGTCATTCATCAGATTCCATTCATAGTGGAGATAGATTTTGTAATTATCGTTGGATTACTTTTAATTTTATTAGGTTAAATTTGAATTATTTTTAGGGATTAATTCATGTACTTTTTAATTTTTTTTCTGTTAACAAAATTAATCTGTTGATTTGTAGTTGTCAATCCATTAAAGGGTGGAGCGGTATAAGAGTTTGAATTTACTTATTTAATTTAGTCCGTAATGTTTCACGTATAGTTTAATTATGGCCGGCACGATTCAAAACATCTAATTGATTTACTTTTGTGGTTAAGTTATCAACGATTAAATATATATATATATATATATATATATATATATATAATTTTACTAATTTTTGAAAATTAAATAAAATTTAACATATTTAATAAAATTTATGTACTGATTTTAATTGTGTGTCGATAGTTTATCCATGATTTTTCAAAGACAACCTAAACCCAAATCCAAAATTAAATTTCAATCATGAATAAGGAGGATAATTTGGTGGATGTGATCCGTTTATCGGCTATTCCACAATTTATATAAGGAATAAAATATAAAAGAAATTGCATTCACCAATGGAAACAAAGGTATATCTTAGAATAAACAAAGAAGAAAAAAAGAAATTATAAGGACCAGTGAGCATATTAATTTAACCAAACACTATCAGTGCATGTGACTCTTTACACGTAAGAGAACCTAAGATCCGTGTATGTGGAAAAGCGGAGGATTAGCTACTTGCTAGCATTTTAATAGTTAGTGATTGAACTCATACATTTTAAATATGAATAGGTGAAAAAATTTAATTTGAATTTCAATCCATATATATACATATATTAATTGAGTTGTACATATATACACAACAACTTACAAGATTTATGTGTGATGAGCAACTCATATTCTCACAAAACTACCGGAATGCAAACATTTATTATTTTGATGTAAATTGAGGATTATATATATATATA
>JBBPBP010000003.1:49229854-49258198 GCA_037974735.1 Cicer chorassanicum | reverse complement strand
TTTTGTTGTTTTATAAAATTAACTTAAATATTATGTGTTTGTTCGTTAATTCATTCTTTTTTATTTTAACAACTTTAAATTATACTATTAATTGATGTAATTTCTATCTATCTGAGTGAGACGAACGTATGTTAGTAAAAAAATATACTATCAATTGAATGATATAAAACACCATTTGGTGCATTGGAATCTCTGAAAACAGTTGCGACAATAAATATAATCTAATTAAGTTTATTTACTTGGTTATTTCAAAAGACATGTAGTTGCAGCCATAAACCAAAAGACATTTAATTTTTATGTTACATAACATGCAATATTTTTAAAGACATATTATTGTTAACTTGCAAAGGAACTTCTGCAACTCCAATGAAACCCTTCCATTGTCGATCAAACAAAGCCAAGATATGATATTAGTAAGATGAATGAATTCTACAATCCTCGTGAGATATCGTATTGCATTATTTTATAAGCCTCGTGATATACTTATACTCATCTATTCGTTTGTAGATCTATTGTACTGCTTTATTTTATAAGCCTCAATTTTTTATATATATATATATATTTATATATATATATTTTTAATGACAAATATATATTAGAATGAATTTTAGTGGTGTACATGGATTGAGTTAGATTGTTTTTGGTCAAATCCTATACTTAAATGATCAATTTTATTTGAATTAGGTTGAACTTTCAATCCGTGATTTTTCCATTAAATCCGAACAAAATCAACCCATTATAGGCGGGTTGAGTTGGGTTCATGGGTAATAATTTTTTTTTATAAATGTAATTAAATTTAAATATACGAATATCTAAAAAAATAATAAAACTATATACCAACATATCGTTCAATATTTAAAATACATCCACAAACACAACAAAATACTTAAATTAATTAAATTAGTTACAAATTCTCCAACAACTAAATTTACCTATATATGTAAAAAATAAATAAAAATATATATGTCACGTAAATGAGTTAGATTTGCGAGTTCAAATGTTAACTATGCTATTCAACCAAATATAATTAGATTTTAATGAGTTGATTATGTTAGACTCGAACTTGACTGAGTTAAATTGATTTAAATGATTGAATTTGCAGATTTATCTATACCCATAAACACATGTAACGAGGCCACGTTACAAAAGTACATGGAGTATTCAAAAATACATAACAAAATAAATAAAAAAAACCCCGAGAAAATCTCCCAAACAAAAGGAGAAAAATTGTATTTCCTCCTATTTTACTTTTCTGCCCATTAATTACTGGTTAGTTCAATTATTGTTTTAAAAAAAATCATAATTTCGAACATGAAACTAGTTTATGTCAATTTTAATAGGTTAAGATATATATATATATATATATATATTAATGAATAATATTACAATTTATAACCTCAAATATTAGCAGTTAAAAATTATCTTCCGGTGCCTCTCAGAGTCTAAAATGTAATATATATGAGAAGTTTTATAATGAGATAGTTAAATTTTAACCACACAATTACTTAAAAAAGTCACATAACTTTTTATTCTAATATTTATTATCTATGTATAGTTTTTTTTTACTCTCATCTACGTATAATTATATAGTCAAGATTTAACATTTTTTACTTTAAACTCCTCTCATTTGATATACTAATATATATATTGCGTGTGCGCGTGTATGTCTTCTAAATATGTGAAAATATAAGTTATTTAACTCAATTTTCATTATATACGCACGTAATATATAATTTTTATTTAACCGTTAAGCAAAATGCATACTCATTAAAAATTAAAAATTGTATTTATCAATGTTATAAATAGTAGAACTTACAAGATTATATATATTGTAGGAATAACTTATATGCTTATTAAATTGAATTCTTAGACTTGCACCGAAAAAAAACATTTAATTTTTAGACGGATGAAAATCAATACATCTCTGTCTATATATAGAGAGAGGTGACTATCATATATATATGGTTAACGATGTATAATCATTAAGAGGTATATCACACAAAGTGGTATTGTACATGATTAAGGGGAAATGGAGATAGAGAAGGGGATTAAGGGCAATATGGAAATGGTAGAAAAAGAAGTTGAGCTAGAAGACAGCAAGAAGAAGAAACACTATCGACAAGGAGGAATTCGAACGTTACCTTTCATTCTTGGTGAGCTTTCACAATTCTCATTCATGTTCTTTGTTCATGTCTTTGGAGTACTTTTAAGACTTCAGTGTCCTTAATTATGAATTTTATTTTTAATTTATGTATTTATATTTTCAAGATGTTAAAACTAAATCAAAGTAAGTACGATAGATTAGGAGAATTCTAGATTTACTCTAATGCATAAAAAAAAATCTAGATTTATATATATATATATATATATATATATATATATATATATATATATATATATATATATATATATATATATATATATATATATATATATATATATATAAGACATTAATAACGCACAAATTAACTATATGGTTGTGGTTCATCATATAATTCCATGCCATATTTTAAATACTACGTACTTCCCCTTCTATTTTAAAAATAAATAACTAATGTACCAAGATTATGAAAAGTATTAAAATCGTCAAAATCAACAGAATGGGAAATTATAATTAGGAAAAAATAAAATTTATTATTTTTTATAATATTGGTTATAGAGTGAAGGGAATATAATTTTTTGTTGAACAGTTTCCACGTGCAAATGTTCTGTATCTTTTTGTCCATATGTGTGTGTGTTTCCAATAATGCTGTGGTTTCCCTCACCGCAAATGTAAATTCAGCGATTATCCACAAAGATACAGTGGATTGGCTAGAGGCTATCATTAATGCAGCCAAGTTAGAGTTGGGACAAAAATATAATAAAATATCAATCATGCAATGTCATAAATGTATAATGATACATTAAGGATGACAAAATTGATTATTTGGATAAAATAAATGATGGATACAATGGATGATCAAAATAGTCGATTAGCCTATTTATAAATTACATAATCCATTAGAAATAGATGGAAAAAAGAAAAGAAAAAAAAAAGATGGAAAAAATTTAATCTATCGTGATCTAACAAATAAAATTCAATAATTTTTAATGTAAAAAATAAAAGTGATGATTGTTGAATACAACTATTGATCTATATTTTCATGGACGATATTATTTATTTTAATTTTAGAGATGTATTAGTTGTTAATTTGGAGTTGTGCATGCATGTATGTATGTATATGCAGGAAATGAAGTGTGTGATAGATTTGCAAGCGCTGGTTATCACAGTAACTTGATAAGTTACCTAACTCAAGAATTGAACATGCCGTTGGTATCAGCCTCAAACACACTCACAAATTTTGGTGGAACATCTAGCTTCACCCCTCTCATTGGAGCTCTATTTGCAGACTCATTTGCTGGACGATTTTGGACCATCACCGTTGGATGTCTCATTTATGAACTGGTTTCTATCTATACCCCCTTCTCATTTGTTTGTGATTAAATCATCTTAAATACAACATGTTTCAATAAAATTATTTTGAAATGAACAGGGGTTGGTTAGTATTACTGTATCAACTATAGTACCATATTTTCGGCCACCAGCATGCCCAACACAAGTGAATTGCCAAGAAGCCACATCCTCACAATTATCAGCACTATACATTTCTCTTCTCCTCACATCTCTTGGATCAGGTGGCATTAGACCTTGTGTTGTTCCTTTTTCAGCTGACCAATTTAACATGACTAAAACTGGTGTGGCATCAAGGAAGTGGAACCTCTTTAATTGGTACTTTTTCATAATGGGTTTGGCTTCTCTAAGTGCTTTGACTATTGTAGTTTATGTTCAAGACAATATGGGTTGGGGTTGGGGCCTTGGCATTCCAACCATTGCTATGTTCATATCAATCATTTCCTTTGTTTTGGGCTTTCCATTGTATAAGACTGTTAAACCAGGTGGTAGCCCATTGATTCGTTTAGTCCAAGTCACTGTGGCTGCTATCAAAAAAAGGAATCACACATTGCCAAATCACCCCAAACTTCTATACCACAATAAGGAACTTGATGCTGCTATTTCTTTAGAAGGAACTCTTTTACACTCAGATCAATATAAGTAAGTCAAATACATGTTTCTCTTTTCAAACCATTCATGACTGACAGTGTAAAAACTCGTTACATTACCTAACTTCTCTAGTTTATATTTGTAGATGGTTGGACAAGGCTGCAATTGTGACAGAGGAAGATGTTAAAGATCCAGATAAATCACCCAACCTTTGGAAATTATCCACTGTCCATAGAGTTGAGGAGCTAAAATCTATCATTAGAATGCTTCCAATTTGGTCTTCAGCAATTTTGCTCATAGCAGCTTCATCACATATACATAGTTTTGTAATTCAACAAGCTCGTTCAATGGATCGTCACCTCTCTCCCTCATTTCAAATTTCACCAGCCAACATGTCAATTTTCAGTGTTTTAACCATGATGACAGGAGTTATTGTATACGAACGTGTTTTCGTCCCATTCGCTCGTAGATTCACGAAGAATCCTGTTGGAATAACATGTTTGCAAAGAATGGGAGTAGGATTGGTAATCAACATTGTAGCCACTATAGTTTCAGCACTAGTGGAAATAAAAAGAAAAAATGTTGCTGCAAAATACAACTTATTGGATAGTCCAAAAGCAATAATCCCTATTAGTGTGTTTTGGTTGGTACCTCAATATTGTATACATGGTGTGGCTGAAGTTTTCATGTCTGTTGGACATTTGGAATTTCTGTTTGATCAATCACCTGAAAGCATGAGAAGTAGTGCTACTGCTTTGTATTGCATAACTACAGCCATTGGGAACTATATGGGTACATTATTGGTATCATTAGTCCATAAGTATACTGGTAAGGACAATAATTGGCTTCCTGATAGAAACCTTAATAGGGGTAAATTGGACAATTACTATTTTCTTATTACTGGAATTCAAGTTATAAATCTCATTTATTACATAATATGTGCTTGCTTTTATACTTACAAGCCCATAGATGAAATTTGTGAAAAGTATGGGGAACAAGATTTAAAAGATGGTAAGGATGAAGAAAACAAGAATCAATATATGATGTAGTTCATATTAGTTAGTTTTAGTATTAATAAAGATTGTTGAACTCTCATGAATGTACAATTCTTCTTTTAAGTTGTATCAACATCTTTATATTTTATTTACACATGTACTTTTATCATCATTTGACATTATAGAGTCGATTTGTTAAATGTATTAAAGGATTGTTATCAAAACTAGCTTTTATTTTAGGTAGTGTAATTCTAATTATCTAAGTTGTCTCTAATTTTTAGTAAAAAAAGTTGTATCTAATTTCATAAAAATGGATTTTTTACATTTGTCATTACAGCTAAGGGTTGTGATACCCTTTAAATGAAATCACTTATTTGTTGATTATTGTATAAAAGAAGATCATTTTGAAATAAACATAAAATGAGAGTAAACAAAATATTTCCTTAAAACCAAATGTAGATAAAGTGTTCCACATGATTAATCAATATTAATTAAAATAACATATAATTGTTTTGATAATTTAATATTAAAAATTCTGAAATTCTAAAGTTACTATCTTAAAAACTAAAAGAATAGTAAACACAAATACATTAAAAAAGAGGACAAGTGTTCGAGAATCATCCCACTCTTTGTTATTATCCACTATCACCACTTCATTGGTAGATGTTGTATAAGTGAGAAATCTCGTATAAAGTAAGAAATAACAATAAAACAACCAACCAAATAACATAAAACACATCACATTAAAAGCTAACTACCACGACTATTCTATTCTCGGCATCACGCCAATCAAGACATCGACCGATGTCTTGTTATGATGACTTTAACATCAACGAATTAATTACTAGATCACGATTGATATCACTAAATCAACTTATCAACTAATGTCCACAATTGATTATCTATTCAATTGATTTCCATTAAATAATTTCTTGAATGATTCTCATAATCAAATTTATGTGAAATTGAATCCTGTTTCTGAATGTTTAAAATTATATTGATAAAAATTATTATTATTTTATGTTTTTTTTTCATGACTTTAATGATTCCTTAAGTGGCATCAATTTACATCAATCCAATTAACTATTTTTTTACATTTTCTAATTTAACACGTGTGAATTATTTATATTTATATTTTTTCACTTATACTTTAATAATTTTTTAAAATAAATTTTGAAATATTTTGATTATAGATTTGCTGCTTGAATATAATAAGTTTGTAATCCCAATGTTTTATTAAGTTTAAAGTATTTTTTAACTTAGAATGAACACTATTATTTTTATTTTATTTAGTTGTAACACATTCATCTTTTATCTTTTTTCTTATTTAGATTCTTTAAGTTTTAAAACATGTATAAATTAGTATTTGTTCTTCTAATTTTTATTAAAAAAATGCTAAACTGACAAGCCACTTATGATTATTATCAATAATTTGATTTTTTAGCACAATCCTTTTACTAAAAGTA
This sequence comes from Cicer chorassanicum, assembly GCA_037974735.1. NCBI lineage: Eukaryota > Viridiplantae > Streptophyta > Magnoliopsida > Fabales > Fabaceae > Cicer > Cicer chorassanicum. Next base: position 49,251,695 of record JBBPBP010000003.1, on the reverse strand, counting down.
ACAAAACCCAAGATCATCTCCATCATCTTTTTTAAACTTAGAAAAAAATATTTACTTAACTGGGGATTTTTATTTGAGGGTTTTGTTGTAGACTCCAAGAGATCACATTGGTTAACTAATTTTCACCAATGGAAATCCGCAAAGACAAGAAAATAACCATGTCAAAAATCAACTTTACATATATGAGCAATAAAGATGTGAGTTTTGCATAGAAAGAAAAGAAAAATTTAATACCAGTTTTATTTTTATATGTTTGGATGGAGAGAAGTGAAAGTAACAACGTTTTAACGAAGGGGAAAACTTTTTTGGTTGCTTTCTTAGATAGAGAAACAACAACAGAAAAATAAGACCCCAAAGAGGAAGTATATGAGTGAGTATATATGTAAAAAACAAAAAAAGTAAAATTATAATTAGTATGCATTATTTTTTAGTAATATTATTAAAATATAAATTAATATAAAATAATAAATAAAATATAATATTTTGGTATTTTATAAAAAATAAAATATAATTTATCCGATTTTATAATTGTTTTTCATTTTAAATAAGTTTTGTGTTCCAATAATATTATTATTTTTTTATAAATTGAAGTTTCATATTTTATTAAAATTTTAAGAGTGAAGGAAAATAGATAATTATTAAAGTAAACAAATTTAACGTTTGATTTTAGTATCTCACTTTTAATTTATAATTGCCATCAACAAATAATTACTTTCAATCAACTCTGTATGGTTGATTAAGAGTAACCGGTCATTAAACTTTTGTAAAATATAAGAGACTTAAAAGAGAAAACAAATAAACTAAATAAGAAAAAGTAAATAAAATGAGATATAATTGTGATTATAAAATAACTAACGCCCCTGGTAACCCGTGAGGCGTATTTTGGCAGTGATAATTTGATTCGAAAAAAATGAAAGAAATTGTAAATCCCCCGCCCTGGTAAATGTAAATCGGTAAATCCCCAAATTACGAACTCAGACACCGATGATAGAACAGAGGGATTTTCCTTTGCAGCATTTCTAGATTTCCTCTATTTTTTCAATTTGATTCATGGCTGCAGAGGTTTCGATGTGTTGCACCACCACTTCTCACCTCACTCCAGATGAGGAGAGAATCATGATCAGAGACATTGCTCTTGCTTCTCAAGCTAATACCAAAGAAGGCGATACCTTCTTCATGATCACTCAGAGGTTTTTTTTTTTTTTTTTGCAATTGGGTACCCAAAGCTCAAACCTTTTTTGTTTTTGTGATTATATTATACCAATTTTTTGTTTCCTTGGGAGAATGGGGTGTCACCTTAATTTGCTAAGGTTATTTTATTTTTGCCCCAAATTTTGATTTTTATGGTTATTTGTGGTAAACTGTTGGGGGAGAGGGTGGATTAGTTTTAGGTTAATATTGCAATAATCCTAGATTGGTTTAATTTAATAGTTAATGATTATGTCTTCAAACCCTTTTTCATTCCTCATTTCTTTTTGGGGGGAGGGGGATTACGTTCGCATCTTTGTTTTTAGAGGAATGATTTTGTGGCATGCCTTTGGTGGTTTTTTTCAAGTTTCATTTGTTTTTGTTAGAAAGCTTGGCAATGATAGTGTTACTTTGTTGTGTGAACCCTTTTACTTTGGCACTGCTATATCTTTATCTTATGAGTAGATACTGTAAATTACTTTTCTTTTGGGGAGGGTTATTGAGCTCTAATGTCCTGCATTCTGAAATTAGGAGGTACTATAGAGTCAATAATAAGTTGTTTGCTGCAGATTGTGCATTCCCAAGGTTGCATTGTTACCTTGACTTGCATTTCTGTAGATTCTTATTCTTATAATAATTCAGAGTTGACGTTTTCGTTCAGTTGTTTAACTTGTTTTTGTTTGATCCCCACATACACACCTGAAGGAAGAGGGTGGTTGTTGTTTTTTTAGTATTGAGATGGCTTTTACTAAAAAAAAGCTTGTGTGTGTATAAATATTGCCCCCTTTGCTTCATAGTGTTGATGAAGAGTCCAAAGAGAAACATATTTTTTACCATTAACGATAACCCAACTACATCTTGAAATATGATGAAGACATGCTTCAAACTCTTATCATTGATCGGTGGCTATAATAGACTTATTGATTGGTCTAGACTGTCTAGTTTGAATGGCCTCACACAATATGTAATTACATTGGATAAGAAGGAGAACTTATTTCTAATCGTTTTCATGCAGATGGTGGCAACATTGGATTGAATATGTGAACCAAGACCATACAAACCCTTCTTATGATGGATCTTCCTTTCCTGAACATTGCGATTTGGCCAGTTCTAGTGCTTTAAAGAGGCCAGCTGGTATTGATAATTATGATTTGATAGATAATACTGGATCAGAGGACTCTAGTGCGGGTATTGAAATTCATGATACACTTTTAGAAGGCCGTGACTATGTATTACTTCCCCAAGAGGTTTGGAATCAATTATTTACATGGTGAGATTTCTTGCTTTTCACATATGTCATTTGTAGTTTTCCTTTTGATTTATTGATTTTCTTAGTCATTTAAGAATGCAAACTTATATACGATGGTAGCATGGCTTTAATATTAGAGGTACGACTTTTTTTTCCTTCTCAACTAGGTATGGTGGTGGACCTACATTGGCAAGGAAAGTTATCAGTTCAGGTCTTTCCCAGACAGAATTTGCAGTAGAGGTGTATCCTTTACGGCTTCAATTACTTGTGTTGCCAAAAAATGATCAATCCACTATAAGAATAAGCAAGAAGGTATAATATTAGAGAAAATACTGAGTCATGATAAATAGTCTTTAAAATATGTTGCCTTTCCTTTGCAAGTATTATTCAGTTTGTACATGCAATATCTACCTTAGAGTTGAGATATTTTGTGCAGGAAACCATTGGACAGCTACACTTAAAGGCTTGTGAAATATTCGATCTTCAGTTAGACCAAGTAACAACTTCTCACTCCTTCTAGAAATATTAAGGGCTTTTTCAGTTTCTGTTTCTATTCTCTGTTTTCCAATTTTCATTTTTTAATTACAAAAATGCACTTTGTTTTCATTTTGTTTTCTGTTTTCAAAGATTTGTACGTGAAACAATGAAAATAACAATCAATTGTTTTTAGTGTTTCCTATGCAAAATTGGGTTTGGGGGAACAAAGTGAAAGTAAGGTGACATTTTTGCAATTAAAAATGAATTTTTTTATAACTATATACCCTAAACTGTTGAAACGTTTTTTTTCTGTTTTATTCAGTGTGTTGTAAAAGATAGATACATGTGTTGTAGGTGCGCATTTGGGATTATTATGGCCATCGGAAGCATGCCTTGATGAATGACATGGACAAAACTCTAGATGATGTCAATCTACAAATGGACCAAGATGTGAGTCTTCACCAAGTTTTATGTAGGAATTTTCCTATTGCTCTTATGTTTTACATTTTAATACTCTTGCTTTCCTTTTGATTCATGACTACATTCATCCAGATTCTAGTTGAGGTCATAAACAATACAAATAGTGCAAGTTCTGCTCAAGAAAATGGATCAGCGCAGAGGGAAGCAAATCCTGTTCTTGTGGAGTCTTCAAAATCAAGCTTATCAGGTGCTTGTGGCCTGTCTGCGAGCAAGGGTGCATCTAGAGGCAACAATAATGAACTTTCTTCATCTCAGAAACTAAACTCTCCAGTCAGAGACTCGGAAAACCCTTATGGAACTAGTGGTGTCACCACAAGAGGTTCATTTGGTGGTCTCACTGGGTTGCTGAATCTTGGCAATACTTGTTTCATGAATAGTGCAATACAATGTCTTGTTCATACACCAGAATTTGCTAGGTACTTTAGGGAGGACTATCATCGAGAGATAAATTGGCAAAATCCACTCGGCATGGTTGTAAGTATCATTTAAAAAGCAGTGATTTGTTTCCTTTTCTCTCCATATTCTTTATGTGGGCTAAACTCTATTTTTAGAACTTGGTTTGTAGATAAATGATACCCCCTCCGTCTCACAATGAGTGTCACTTTATAAATTTTTTTTTTCTCAAAATGAATGTCATTATCAAATTTCAATGCAACTTTAATTATTTTTTTCTTATACTACCCTTCAATAATTACTATGTGCACAACTTACAAAGCATTATGTACTTTACATTGATAATAGTGAAAAACTCATCAATAGTTAAGATGTGTAATTTGGTAAAATGAGTTATCTCTTTCTTATAATTATTACGTTTCTTAATACGTGTGCAAAAACCTTAAACGACGTTCATTGTGAGACGGAGGGAATAATATCTAGAATTCATTAAAACATGATATTCAATTAAGCCTATACTCTATCATGAACAAACTATTGCAAAAGCTTAGACTTTAGAATGAAGGCAGATGAATACATTCTTGTCTGACATGTTTACTCACGCTAGTTTATAGGTCCACAGGCCACCTACCTATGCTTAATTTCTAAGGATCAAAATTTAGTCGTCTTGGTCATAGAAACTATGATGTTATGTCATGAATCAACTATCCCAAAAGCTTAAGCTTGAAGTTTAATGAGGCTTTTATTTTGAACAAGGCTTGATCCTTCTAGTTCGATTTCAGTTTGAACAAGGTCATCCTGATTATTCATATTGGAATCAAGAGGACATTTTTTTTTCTTCTAAAAACTACAATGTCCCAATGAACAATTAAGCCTAAACTTTGATCTATGGTTATTAATATTTCTTTTTAACACCTTTATCCTCCCTTTAAAATGAAAAGGAAATGTGCTTTTGTGGTAATTCTATTGTTCGGTTCTTCTTTAAGTTATTATCTTGGGTTATTTTAAATAAAAGAATATTTGAGTAATAGTTTGTGATAGTATTTGTATAGGAATTTTTGTCTTGTTTCGCTTGGTAGCATTTGTGATTGTGACTTGTGAGGGCTATTATCTTGGTTATAATTTATAAGATGATCACTCTGTCTATAGATTGCTCGAATGCTAGCAATAAGCTTTAACTTTTTGTGCATCATTGTACCAATCCTTCAATGACTTGGTTTGGTTAGGCAATGTGTTTTTGGTCAACCTTATGTATAATTTCTCATGGTTAGGGTGAAAAAGGTAGGGCAATTGATAATCTTCATACAACTATTAAAATTGCAATTAAGTACCGCTCCAACTTAAGGATTTTTTTTTACTACAAAACTATAAACTCGATGTTTTAGAGATAATAATACTGTAACAAATGAGTGAAGATATAATAAAATATAAGATTAGGAATGGTTGCATTAGTGAAAAAGTTGGAGTAGCATCTATTATGGAAAAGATGGTATGATCTTTGCCTTAGGTGGTTTTGGGATGTGTCAAGGAAACGACTTGTAGAAGCCCTAGAACCTAGTAAGGAAAGTAGACTAGATGGGAAAGATGGTATGATCTTTGCCTAAGCTAACTGTTATAATTACAAATTATTGCACTTACTTGAAATTTTCACTATGTAGGGCGAACTAGCCCTAGCATTTGGTGAGTTGCTTCGAAAACTGTGGGCACCTGGGCGAACACCAATTGCTCCTCGGCCTTTTAAATCAAAGCTTGCTCGCTTTGCACCTCAGTTCAGCGGGCACAACCAACATGATTCTCAGGTTTGCTTCTTGAGTGAAAATTTTTACCCTCTTCTACTTCCACGATGTAACCTGTGGTGGCATTTGTTTTATTATTTTATATCAGGAGCTTTTAGCATTTCTGCTGGATGGTCTCCATGAAGACTTAAATCGTGTAAAGCACAAACCATATATAAAGTCCCGGGATGCTGATGGCCGACCTGATGAAGAAGTGGCCGATGAATATTGGGCAAATCATATTGCCCGTAATGATTCCATAATTGTTGATGTGTGCCAGGTGAGTCAAGTGAATATATCTCGAGACGGAATTACTCTTTCCTTTATTGATGTAGGTTCTCCATTATGTATTGCTTTCTTATATAAGTATGCTTCTTAAAATTCATTTATAGGGACAATACAAGTCAACTTTGGTATGTCCAGTTTGCAACAAAGTCTCTGTCACATTTGATCCTTTTATGTACCTTTCCCTTCCTCTCCAGTCCACCACCAGTAGAACCATGACAGTGACAGTTTTTAGTTGTGACGGTACCACCCTACCATCTCCGTGTACAGTAACTGTGACCAAGCAGGGTCGATGCAGAGATCTTATACAGGCACTTAGCAATGCTTGCTCATTGAAGCCTAACGAGAAGCTATTGCTTGTAGAGGTGTGTACCATACTAGAATGAAGTTAAATATATGCATTGGAATTGCTTTGCATACTTTATTCTAATTGGATGTGCTATTCGCAGATACGAAACCATTTGATCCATAGATTTTTTGAAGATCCTCTTCTATTGTTATCCTCAATTAAAGATGACGACCGCCTTGCGGCTTACAAGATTCCAAAGATCGACAAAAACACAAAGTACCTCCAGCTGATACATCGCCGTAGAGAGCAGTATGTACTTTCCGTTTAGATGTTATACTTGCAGTAGTTTTATATGTCTAATGATTCAGCCTAGGTTGTCTTTAAAGGGCATATAGCGTTGCTTACTCTTCTGTCTTGTTATATCGGTTTTTCTTTTACTATTGTGGCGATTCAGAGAAAACAGTATTTTTCATGGTTAATAACTATAACGCAGTATTTTGTTATATCGGTTTGATTTGATCTGTGTATTTGATTGCTTCCTTATATATTGCAATGTTTAATTTTTAGGAGTAGTGACTCGCAGACGATTTCAGGATGGAAACCATATGGAACACCTATTGTTTCATTGATCTCATGTGATGATACAATCACAAGAGGTGATATTCAAGTAATAGTTAATCGCATACTCTCTCCTCTTCTGATGAAAGGTGGCAATGCACAACACGCCGCTTCCTCTGAAACCAGCAACCTGAATGCGGCGTCAAATTCTATAAATAAGGACGATACTGTTTCCAAGGCAAAACACCTACCAACATTACCTCTACTATTGGTAGATGATAACAATGCTTGCATTGATCTTTCAATGGGAGAGGATAAAGTAGTTAAACTGTCACCATCATCAGCAACAGTTCTAGTATATATTGATTGGTCTCAGAAGCTTCTGGAGAAGTATGATACTCATCCACTTGAGACTTTGCCAGAAGTATTGAAATGTGGGCCTGTAACCAAGAAAGCTCGTATCGAACCTCTCTCGTTGTACACTTGCTTGGAAGCTTTTCTGCGCGAAGAACCTTTGGTGCCTGAAGATATGTGGTTAGTTCGTCCTCTCTCATCTGTCCCATATATGCTACTATTTTCTTGTCTTTTTCTCATGCTCAGTAAGCATTCAAATGGAATATTCTTAGTAAACAAACAAACATTCAATTTTATGAGTCTTGCAAAGTGTTCTCTTCATACTAATTTGTCTTTCAAATAATGGAATTTACATACTTGTCTTTCAAACTTTAACGCGTTTTTCTTGTTAGCTCTTATATTGTTTTTCTTGTCCATGATACATGATTTATTAGTACACGATGTTGTCATATAGAGGCCATAGCAGCGCTTTTAAGCAGGGATGGACCCATGTATTGGGTTGTGTGGTCAACCGCCTTCACTTAGTTCTGAAAAAAATTAAATTTTTGCTATTTAATACACTAAAAAATAAATGATATGATAAAGAGAAACAACATACAAAGATTTATATTATAGATTGCGCTTTCACTATGTTTTAATATTTTTTAAATGTGTGAGGTGTTGTTCTAATAGTCTTTAAATATATTAAAATTTCAAAAACAAATCTAAATCTTTTATTTATCAATCATTTTGATCTTTAAATCTTTCTTTAGTTTATTAATTTAGCCCTCAAATATATTTTTTTCTAGTCAATTTGGTTGATAAAATTACTAATAAAAAAACATTTGAGAATGTGTTTGTAATTTTAATAAATTCATGGACTATAGTGACAACACATTACACATTTTAAAAAAAAATTATTATTTACTCTTTTTTAAGTACTATACATGTGACAATAGTTGAAAGAGATATATGGGACCCCCACTACCTAAAGTTTGTGGGTCCGTCCCTGCTTTTGAGAAAACCATTATTTTTTGCGATCTACTATTGACAACAATGCAATTACTAAGATTATGTTTTAAATTGTGATCTAGTGCGATCTACTATTGACAACAATGCAATTACTAAGATTATGTTTTAAATTGTGATATAGGTACTGTCCTAAATGCAAAGAGAGACGACAAGCAAGCAAAAAGCTTGATTTATGGAGGCTTCCGGAGGTTTTGGTCATTCATTTAAAGAGGTTCTCATACAGCAGGTCAATGAAGCATAAACTAGAGACTTTTGTTAACTTTCCAATTCATGATTTTGATTTAACAAATTACATAGCCAACAAAAACAACCCGCGGCGGCAACTGTATGAACTCTACGCCCTTACAAATCACTATGGTAGTATGGGTAGTGGCCATTATACTGCACATATTAAGGTAAAATTATAATTACTTATCAATCCTTTTGAATGTTGTTCCTTTTAGCAACACTGCAGCCTGACTGATATATTTGAAATATGCAGATTATAGAAGAAAACAGATGGTACAACTTTGATGATAGCCACATATCACTCATAAGTGAAGATGAGGTAAATACTGCCGCCGCCTATGTTCTATTTTATCGGAGGGTGAAAACTGACGATGTTGTGGTAAGCAATGGGGCTTAATCTTCCATGTATGCATTTTTAGGCATAAAATATAAGTAGATTTTCAAGAACATATCTAGTTATTCCCTGAGAAATTCTAGGTAATATTTAGGTGTATGTCTCAATTTAGACATTTTTGTTTAATGTAATGAAAAACACAAGCCTGTTGATGAGTTTTTTTTGGTCAAAAGCATGTTAATGAGTTTAGTCAATGAAATAATTTCAGATGTACTTCTTCTACTTTACAATTTACTCTTGTTTTTTTAAGTTTCTTTGGGGAGATTAGGTAGAAGTCGAAGTTGAATTCAATATCTCTTGCCTTCATGAGCAAATGTGAACTGATTTTTTATAGTGTTCAGCTGCTCTAAGCACTTGCTGCTATTTGAACATGCTTAGCACTTCAGTACCACCATGCCACATATAGAGAAAGGATAATTTGACATCAATTTCAGCGACAATATGTAATTACGTTAAGTAGATGGTTAATATATATAACAAAGTGTCACAGCTTATTAACCACTACTGAAGGTAAATACCACCATTTATTTATTAATAAGTCTAATTGTGTTAAAAATGCATGATTTTTATGTATTCAAATATACAAAATATGTCTAATCATGAAAATTATGATTAACAATGTTTAAAATTGTGATTAAGTGTTTCAATAAATGGTTAATGAGTTACGATAGTTTGTTATATTCATTAATCATCCACCGAATATAACTAGTCAAATTGTTGAAATTTATTGTCATATTTGTATGTCAAAATAACGCAACTCCAATATATGAGGAGATATTGTATTTACTAGAACATTTAGCATTACGCTTAATCAAGGTGGAACGATTATGAAGAAGTTGGTGACAAGCTGCACAATTATAAAAACAGAGTTTTTGTGGTGTAGCCTGAAAGTAAAGGGTATACATGTGGGGGCCTAGCAATGATAGTGCATCTCTCTCTGCTAGCTACCTTTCAAGAAGACATAGGAAACTTTTTTTTAAAAAAAGACTTGGGAATAGCATACATGTTGTATGTTCAGTTTTATATTTGGAATTTGAACTTGTGTACATATTTCAAAGACGTGCTAGAAGGGTGGACAATGTAATTTTACATTTTTACTATAAAAATTCATTTTCTTCCTTGTCGAACCAAATACAACATTTTAATTTCTTTTTCCCTTCATTAAAATCACTCATCTCATATCTTTAGTTGAAACAAATCGATCTTAACTAGAACAATATCATATTGTGTTTTACATAGATAACATGTCCTACACAAAGTTATCAATGGCACAGTATTGATGACAGTACTAGATCATAATAATAAAGAAAAAAACAGTACTTGCCTCGAAGGACACGTGATAGCATTTTGGGATGGTTGCGGCATGATGTCCATATTTGAAACATATTTTTAGAAAGAGAAATGAATTTTTTTTATTAATCAAAGTGGTTTTTTTAAGGAATTTTAACTAGATATTTTGAAGTTACAAAATTAAGTTCTTATTAATGCTAACACCTCAAGTATTAAATATATAATTATTTTAATCATTTATTTTTATTCAATGATTGGTCCTGTATCATCTCTCACAACATGACAATGCTTTCACTTGATATGCTACTATATATATATATATATATATATATATATATATATATAAATTGACTTGAACACTAATAATTTTATATTAAGATTAAGATGTAAATTTTAGAACATAATGAGTCAGTTTTGATGATAAAATAAAAATAACAAGAACTTTCAGCTAATTAATAATTCTTAAAATAATTATGACTGATAAATAATTTTTTTTTCATGATACAGAAATTAGTTTTATAAATCAATTTTTTTCAAATGTCCACTATTCTTGTACTATATGAAGAGGGATCAAGTTACTTTGGGAGTAACTATGAACTGAATTACTTCACTTAATAATTCGTTATAAATATTAAAATTCATCAATCTAACCGTAAAATTCAAATTTTTTATTGAATAGATTAACTCTAAATTATCACAAAATTTTAAAATAATTTAATACTTTTTTAAATAGCTTCAAATGGACATTTAATAAGTCTTTTAAACTTATTAATAAATATTTATTATTAGATTGCATATAGCAACAAATTTTAAATTTATATAAAATTGTGTCTCTAATCACATGAGAGTGCCTTAATCCTCAAAACTATTTTTATCCAGGTACGTTCCTCTCCAACCAATTGGTGATCTTGGGTATCCTTGTTAAACACGACACTGCCTAATAAGTCACTTGTTTCAAATTATGAACAACTTTTTTCAATTATTATGCATGCATATTCTCGTTGATGATGCTATGGATAATAAATAAATGCGTGAGCTTTAAATGAAAACGATATGCGTTTTCCATCACATTAATCCACGCACTAATATAAGATACACTTGCATTTATTTGCCCCTTCTATTCTCCTCTTCTCATCTCACTCCTCTCTATATAGTGTACTCCCTCCCTACTTATTTATAAGTAAAAATATATAAAATATTGATATATGTTACGTGAACATTTTTATTTATAAATAGAAATAGAAAATACACGTTTATCTTACGAGTTATAATATATCGCATTTCCTCTCCAAAAGATAGTGGCCCCAATTAGGTCTAAAAAAAAAATACATACTTTATACTTTATTATATTGCATGAAATAATACTTTCTTTTTATAGTCACAAGATTTTATTATAAGATAGAAATGTTACTCTAACACATTTCAAAGTTTAACAATTCATCAATTGAAAGTAATGTCTTGGGCTAGCAAGCCAATTGAAGGTTCCAATTCGGATTTTCTCTATCAATAATGTTGTGCGATTAAATTTTATATTGACTATAAATGAATTAAATATTGAGTATATAAAAGAAATGATTTATATATCTAATATCTTAAGATTTTTTATGAAAATTTGTGTTAAAATAGTTCATTTTGTCTAAAATCCATCTAAAAAAAAATCAAAATTTCTTGATCATGAAAATAATTTTTTTTAACAAATTAGTTACAAAAAATAATTTTTATGAAAAATTATTCAAAACAACTTCTCATTAAAAATAATTTTTAGATTATTCTCATATTCAAATTTTTTTTAAAAAAAGTTATAACATACAAATGAAAACACTGAAAAATAATTATCTAAAAAAAAAGTCGTAACAAACGTGTTCTTAGTGTCAATTTTTCAGTAGTTTAAGTTCTTTGCTCAACCACACACACACTAGTAGTTTGCAATTTGTATCCACTAATTGATTGCTACACTTGCGTCATCATCTCTTTGGTTCATATCATACAAACATGTATTGTGTTATGTGAATACTCGTGCTTTCATATTCTTATCCAATTGAAATAAAAAGAAGCTAACTTTTATAAAGGGAATAAAATTCTATTTCATCAAAAGTCATTGCGTAACGGAACTTTTATCATCACAAAAACTAAATCCACATCAAATTTCAAACACATTTGAACGACGATATAATCTATCAAGAGAAAGATTGAAGTTAAAATTAACTTGAAGATGGCGTTTGGATAGTAGAGTTAATTTCTATTTTATTAAGAGTTAAGGTTTTTGGTAATTCCAGAGTTAATATTTAATATTTTTATCAAATGGTTGAAGACATGATGGAGATTTAAGATCTATAGGCCCATGCGGAACAAAGTATCTAGAAGGCGGCCCGGCCCAATAGGACCAAGTCATGGCGAGATCTAAAAGGCCCAACAAAGAGCCCAATGTGAGGCATGCTTTTAGTTGGCAATCTATATTTTATTAATTTAAATTATGTAATTAGACATTTTTAATTTGTTTTGGGTTTTGTTTTAGGCCAAAACTTGAATTTGGCGAGAAGCAACAATTTTTAGTTTTATAAAATAATAATAATAATAATAATAATAATAATAATAATAATAATAATAATAATAATAATAATAATAATAATAATAAGAATGTATTGAGAAACGATAATTGTATTATCACCGTGTATCAAAATATAAGCTTAGAAAGTTGATTATGGTTAGCTTGTACTTCCTTGAATTTGACACTTTTGGAATTGAGAATTATTTAGCATTGATCTTTGTGAGTTTGAGAGCTCTTATTTCATCTTTCAGAAAGAAGCCTTCTACTATCAACATCAATCAACCCCTATCACTTTCCATTTAACCCAATATTTCCTCTTTAGAATCATCAAACATAAAGTAATAAAGAAATATAATCAAACATAATAGGAGAAAGACAACTACTAATATATTTCCAAACAACACTGTTACAATATCAATCTTCTTTTTTGATATGGAAGATAGACCACAAAACATACTAAGAAAAACCACATCAATGTTTATATATATATATAACATTAATCTTTTTATTCCTTTACAAAACTCAACACATACCTTCACATATCCATAAATTTTTAACATGTTTATGACTCCAAATCAATTTTTTTTGTTGAAAACAAATAATAGATGAGGTGCAACCGACAAATTTTTAGGAGGTCACCGATCTTAATACTATATTCACCTATTTAAATACAAAATTCTAATGAGATTCGACCCATTAGTGTTGGTATGGTCATCTAACTATAGCAAGCTTTGCTTTAGACATCTTGAATAGCTTGTAAATGTACTCATAACTTTGATATACTTTTCATTTAATAAAGAAAAAAACTAGTTATACCAAGTTGTTGCTCAAATTACACTTGCTATTAGAATTCTAATATATAAAAATTCAAATTGGTATAATCGAATGTAGCATGAAAACAGGGGAAAATTCAACGAGACATTTTTCTTGTAGAGCAAAAACACTGGGTTGGTCCACTTTCTAAGAAAAAGCATAATATTTGATGAAGAATTGATTGCTTTTGAACAGCCTGTTATAATAAAATAGCCTTGTATTTTCAAATTAATTTATCAAGCCTTTCTGAAAACGTGACGCACTCATGTGGTGAACACACAAAAAAAGGAGAAAGGGATATACTTGCATGATTTTAAATTGTAATATGTCAATACAATTTTTTACATAACTTCATGTTACGTTGTAATTGGTTGAAGTACGTCTTTATTTCATGTTAATAAATTTACTTATAAAACAACTGTGGTATAATGTTTTAAAGGTCTCCACAAACATATATCACAATTATAATCACAACGGCATGAATTGCATTTGCAACTAAAATGTTATTGAATATAGTGAAATAACTTTGACCAAAACTCTAAAATCACAATTAAAAATCAAGGTCGATCAAAAGATAGTAAATTGAACATTAGGTCAACCTACTTAAATCGATAACTATTTTATTCATTTTTTATGTTTCTAAAAAATCATTTGAAAAATATTATATTTAGATGAAGAGTAAATTGTGTTTTTATCGGTAATTAATACGACACAAAAATTATGTTTTTTTATGTATATTTCAATAGTACTTTTGGGTTATAAAAAGTTCCTTCCTTTAAAACCTTGTTTACTTATCACAGTCTAATCTAAAAAAAATTGACTCAATCACAAGAGGATCCATCACTATTGATCCCTTTCATATAATATCAATGGCATTTTTGGGTAAGCAAGTGATTGAGTTCAAGTAATTAATGAATTTCAGTTAAGAACGAATCGTTCGAGATAATAAAAGTTTAAATCATTACTAAAATAATTCTTAATTAGACTTAATTTACCTCCCGACCGAAATCCAAATTATTAGAGACTCATTCCAGTGAGAACCATATAATTAAAAAAAAAAAAAACAGCATTATTGGGTGATATCTTCCACACGCACACCCCAAAAGGACAAATTAAGGCATCTCCAATGGCCTTGATTGAATAATTGGGATTATTACATGCACGAGAAATTAATATTACACGTACATACTTTGATTAGTTTTCATTTTTCTCAATGAATTGAAAGCCTTTAGCTTTCAAAGCATTTAATTTAAAAAAGCAAATGCATTATTAATTATAGAGTTGCTATAAATTAAAATTATGTAAAGACGGTGCATGATTCGTATTAAATTAGACAAAGAAAGACCATAAAGTTACAAATTTTATTGGTTGCATGATTGATTGTAAGGACTCGATCAATGTGACACTTAGATTAATTTTTGTATGAGAATGATCTCTTTTGACCAAAGAACTTTTGAAGAAGATGACTTAAGTGGGTTTCAATAATAGACCCTCTTTATTGCACAAATGGATATGTTTTAGCAACTTGAAAGATAGATAAAATACTCTCAAAGTGAAAAAGGACTAGTCTTACTATAAGGATTGACAACTACATAGGATGTTTTTGTTTGATTCGTTTAAGGACATTTACAATTGCTTGGACATAATGAAGCTAGTGTGTGTGGAGTGCAAAACAATGTGGGATAAAAAGTAGTGTGAGAGCTTTTTGTTTTGGTTGTTTTTGATAGATACAAACTTGTGTGTATGATTTGTTAGTATTATATAGTTTTTAGTGGGAGTCCTTTATGTTTTTTTCATTATAAAGGTTTTTTTATTTTTATAAAAGATGATGAAAAAGAACGGTGTCTTAACCTTGCCATTACACATATTGAATGAAATCAAGTAATCAACACGATTAAAAGTAGTCAAAATTTTACCTTGATATTGATAGAATAAAGTATGTTTTTCTTTCTTTCTTTTTATTCCAATTAGAGTAATTTGAGTACATGACGCTTTATATACATGCATCTAAATTTAATAATTATAGTCTTATTATCTAAAGTGAATAATTTACTTTATATTAAAAAATGAATAATGTGAATAGTTAACAAAATTAGTAATTAAAATTATATGTAAATATATAATAAGTCAGAGTTTGAGTCATCTTTAAGTTGTCAATAAATCAGAGTAGTTGATTCTAAGTGACAAATCTATGTCAACTACACTCAAATCCAACGACTTTATGACTTTGTAAAAAAATATAGGGTTCAACAAACCATTTGTCTACTAAAATATCAACTATTAATTTTTTAATCTCACTTTAGAGGAATCTAATGACAATCCCAACAATTTTGTCATAAGATTTAACTTTTTATGCAAAATTATATCATTTCATAAAATGTTATGATATATGTAACTAATATATACTGCCTAGCTATATTAGGATTTGTGTTTCATATAAAATAAAATCTTCATATGGAATATATATAATATCAATCATAGAGAAATCTTTAATAAAAGGACTAGGAGATCATAAATTGAAGTAGATTAAATCTTGCATATGATGATCTTTGATTACATGACTAGGAGATCATAATTTTCTTTTGAAAAAAGGACTAGGAGATCGTGAATTGAAGTAGTTAAATCAAGCTTACACTCTGTCATAGCAGAAGTTTTATATAATTGGATTGTCCTTTATTTGGTCGTATCAATAAGAGTGTATAAAGGACACTTATTTAAAGTTAAAAAATTATAATGTATCACTAATTAATTTACGTTTATTTAGCTATGATTCTTGAGACAAAAAAAAAGTTTTGTGACATCATATATGAAAGTAGCAATGTTAAAACAAGTGATTGGTCAAAGGAAATTGATATTTCAGTTATTATAATTTTAATGTAACTAATTTTGGGAACGTATGTCTTTATAGTATTTATATACCAAAAACAACTCGCCCGGTTTTATAAAAAACATCCCAAAGAAGATATCAAACCCAAATTTTTGCTAAGGCAGCATCACTCTTTACCAACAGGGCATGTCAAATGTTTGGATAATTGACAAACGAAAATATATATAACTTAATACAATATATTAGTTAATATTTAAATCGTTTTCCAACTTTTTTTTTCTTCTTTTTGATTCATGTTCCAACTATTAATTAATAGTTCATAATTCAACTGTTATAGCATGATTTTCTTTGTTATTTTTTAATTTATTGTTAAGTCTCCTATTAGTTTAGATTTTTCTTTTTTTACTTTTTGATAGACTAAGTTATTAAATGATATATATCTTTAGAGATTGAGTTTTCATATTTAATGATGTAATGATTTTCATAACAACTAAGTTGTACAATTTAATCAATTAGTTCAATCCAATTGAGTCATATGGTTCAACTAATTACTCATTAACTCAGTACTCTAATTGAGTTGATGGCCGATTTGATTTTTAAAACACTGATTAAAACATCCAACAATATAATACTACTTAAAAAATATAGTTACAGTTAGATGTGTTCACTAATTAATTAGTTAACAATGAAGTGTATAAAGTCAAAACAATAAGAAAATAAATAGAAATAATAAATGGAAATATTTTATAATTGGGAATATATATTTGGCCAAGCTTTGTCCGTTTGTGTGGAAGTGCTCTCCTTGCTAGCACTCATCAGAGCCATGCTTAAGAATTTTCCAACCTAATCCAACTTCACCTGAGAAACCGACAAAATTGGGGAAACTAAATAGCAAAAAAACACAAAAGTATCAATCAAATCATGGGGAAAAAATGCGATTATTTTCCTCACCCCAAACATCACTTCGTAAGTATGCATATTAAAAACATTACGAGTTAACTCATGAAATTATTTCAACGATTTTGATTATCAATTTTAAGTTCACTCGATGATAATGTTAAATTTTTGCACAATAAATGGATTCGAGTTTATTTGACTTGACTTGCAATATGCTCTATCGATAAATTTGTAGTGAATTTTTAATAGAGTTTTTATCTTTTTTATTTATTTTTTTATCATCATCTTAGTTTCTGGTTTCGGTTTTTCTAAGTTGAAATTATAAATTAGCGATGTAATTATTGTATTATATGAATATATCTTATTTGTATTTATTATTTTAATATAATATAATATAAACTTGAGATAAATTATGACTTTATGAGTTGATTTTATATAGATAAAACGAGTTTATTTAAATTTTCAATTTTAACAATTTAAAAAAAAAACTAGTAATTTTGTATGTATATATATGTACTTCAGGATAATTTGTACATTTAAAGTATGTTTGGTTAAGGTTTGGAGGGAAGAAGATATTTAAAAAAATATATGTGTATGGTTTAAATTTTAGCAAGGGAGAGAAGTAAAATATTTCATAGACTTATTTTTATTCTCCCTCTACTTAGGGTTGACCCAATAAATTTATAGATCCAAAGCAAAATTTAAAATTAGATTCCTTAAAAGTTAACAATTAATAAAATTGGAGGTATGTTTGAGTCAAATTATTTTTACAATATTAAACAATTTTTTCCAACAAATACAATATTAAAAAACATACAAGTAAATATTAAATGCATTCACATGATTGAGTAATTTTGTATTGAATTAATTAATTTCAAAATTATTGAGTAAAATTTATACTATAAAGACTAAAAAGTGAAATTTATACTAAAAAGACTAAAAAGTTCAAAACTAAAAAATTAATAATATTAAATAAATTAAAAATATAAATTTAAAGTTTAAATATAATTGAGATCTAAAGCGGCGGTCTCACTTGTCTCACCATAAATAAACTTTTTTAAGGAATTTAGACGAAAACAAATAAAAATAATTTATAAATTATTTAAAAAAAATTCTTCCTTTAAACAAAACACAAAATCATTTAAAAAATTTCTACTTTTTAGTACAAAACACAAAATCATTTAAAAAAATTTCATCTGATCTCTCAAACCAAATATACCCTTAAAAAAACATGAAGATTTTTTTAGTAGACTAGTAGGCACATATTAACAGTATCATCCTATGGTTGGTTTGATAGTGGAATCTCACATACTATACCCTACCGTGGAAAAGTCTACAAGACAAGTTATAAAAAAGGAAAAGTGAAAACAGAACACACAATCAATCCTCATTGGCTTCTAATTGCTTCAGTCCACTCCAACATTTGCTACTTGAGAGGACCCCTTACAGCTCCATGCTTCCCACCCCCCACTTCTTCTTTCCCTTCATATACTACCTCTCTTGTCTCTTCTTCTACCTTTTCTTTATCTTCATGGTACATCAATTTCTTTTTTATTTTAAATTCAAAAGATAATTAAAGTAGACTTCTAAAATATAATCTCTGCCCAATTGTACCTGCAACATTATATACTTTGAATCAATCATATATGATTACGATTCTCTACAATTAATTAAGGCATTAAAAAATAATTTTGCAACTTTCATCACGAGATGTTGGTTGATTTGGTGGTTGAAGTAAAATAGTTAAGAACTCAAGTGATTAAGTAATTTCGACTTTAACTCTCACCCTTATATAATACTAATAAATTACCATTAACTTGTTAACATTAACCGTTTAAAAAAAAAAAGTTCTAGCAAGACATTTCTCACAATTGTGACATTAGTTTTTAATGTGTTTAATATTGCAATCGTGAATATATCTTATCTATTTTACTACAATTTTAAAGATTGAAAACACTATCAATAGTGACGAAGTGATAACCACCAAACTTCAATAGTTTGATCTAGTAGTAAGAAGATAATTATTGAATTTGATACGTTGCAAGCTCGATTTTTACCAGTGTCATTGAAGTGAAGCAGATGAAAATATTTTATAAAATCATATTAAAACACCATTTTCTCACACTAAATTTTATTTATAAAAAAATGTGACAATCACCAAGATTTAAAACCACATATTAAATATTAAAGTGAAAATACCAATATTGTCTTTGGAAAAATTTCTCACCAAGTTGGTCCCTAAAAAATGTTTATCGGACCCATAGCTATATGTATAATGTATATGTTATGTATGTATGTATGTGACATATAGGAGACAAAAACGTGGTGATGTTTTGAAGGTGTTTACTGATTAGATCCCCATTTTGATTCTGTATATATATGATGATGCTCCACTTTTGCTCAAACATCTGTTCCAGCCACTTGGGAACTATTTGTTGTTGTGCTGACGAGAGGAGGAAGGGCATTTAAGACATTTCACAAGTACAATACAAGTATCTGCTGGCTATGGGTATGAGTATATTGCGGTTTTTTATTTTCATTATTCTTTTGCTGTATTTCTTAGAACTTCTTGTTGAGTTTAAAAGTTAATGATTTTTTTTAAATTTAAAATATATTGAAAAATTATTCATACCACAAATGTGACTCAAATAAGAAAAGTATGCACAAAGATTAAATATTAATGAATTTAAGATCTAAAAAACTCTCCCATTCAAAAATAGGACGAAAACAACACTCTCTTAGACATCAATCAAATACAAACAATAATTAATAGTTCTAAACAACTAAGGAGATTGATTAACTAGGTACAAAGTCATCGAAAAACCTTTAATATGTATTAATTGGAGCCACGGTTAAGACAAATCTGTTACGATCTATAAGGATGTTCAAGACACTCTTGTTTCTTGAAAACACATATTTTCTGGCGCAACAAATACTCCAAACACAATTTAACTACCTTGAAAGCAAACAATATCAAGTCTTTTACCCCTACTGAATAAGTCAAAGAAAAAATGGACATCAGAGGTAATCTAATTAAGGAACGTTGCATAGACTCCAAACCAATTTAGGACTACTACCCACACTTTCTCTAAAAACAGGTCAATGAACTCAAGTATGAATGGTTAAGTATCATGTCGACTATAAATGAGTTAAATGTTGGATATATAAGAGAGATGATTCATATATCCATTGACTTAAGATTTTTAGTTGAGACGTGATGTCAAAACCTCTTGTGTTTTTGGAGCATTTATACTACGATTGCTCTCGCGCTCCCCAAACTCTCCAATAAGTTGTAGGAGCAGAAGTGGATCTTGTGGTATTGGATGGATCCTTGTATCAAAACTTTTTTAATAGTGTAGTTAAGAGATGACTTTCGTTGATTATAATAGAAGTATATGATAGACTCACACTTGAAGAAGAAAGTATTTTGGATTAAAATGTGATATCAAAGTTTTTATAATTCTAAAATATTTGACTCATTGTTTTCTTATGTGCTTCTCGAACTCTTCGAACACTTTCATGTTTTGTTATAAGCTACTTTTGTGGATTTTAATTATGGGCCATGATTAGTTAAAGCATAAAAAGTAACACAAGCAAATGCATAATTGGATATATAGTGCGTGGTATGTATGATTTGGGAGCAATAAGACAAAGGAAATCTAGTTAATATATGCATTGTTTTCTTATTGGATTACATGTATGATATACTAGTCATACTAGTGACTAGTCTATGTTTACCACACGGCCCCTAAAAAAATGTTTGTATGTTTTCTATTTTTTTAATGGTTCAATCATATGTTTAATTAATTAAATTAATTAGGGTAAATTTCACAAGGTTATTGAAAATAGGGTTTACAAATATGGATGGATTGTATAAATTTTTCTTTGGATAATAATAGAAGTATTTCAATAATTCATTAAAATATTTATGATATATAAAATTCATTAAAAAGAATATCTACTCCATTAATTAGCAGTTTTTAATGGATGAAGATTCTCTACAATTATATGTAGAGAAAATGTTTATACCCAAAAATTTATCAGTAATTTCTTTTTATTATGTAGAATCGGATTTATGTTGTTGGGCTCCCTACGGTCAACATTCATATTGTTGGACCTAAGTCGTTAGCAGAATGCCAGCCATCAACCAATGAAACCTCAGCAATATGCTACTTAGTTCTTTGGAATCTACTACTAGATTATGTAAAACATATTTTATAATAAGTGGCGTTTTGCTTTTTGAATATGATTTCTATACGTTATTTTTTTTTTTTTAATTCTATCCCTAAATTAGTTATACTCGTGTATATTATTTCTAAATCATTATATTTTATTATACAATTTTGAAAAAAATTAATAGTCAACAATTAATAAAAGATAATTTTATTAAATTGCAACGTTCTTACGCGCTAGTAGCCATGTGAATAAACTTATTAGAGCCATTTATTTTGGAACAGACAGTAGAATGATAGGGTCATTAGTAGCTAATTAACTATCCAAAAAGTGTCACCCTACAAAATGCAAAAGTCACACTGAAAACCGATTTTCATCGTACTTAGCTAGAAGTATTTTATAGAATCTAGCTGATCTAGTACAATGATTTTGTGAAGTACTACAAATTATGTTTTTACTCTCTGTACAGTAGTACAACCATTTTGTAAAATGTAAAATAAAAGTTGAACTTATGCGGACGTGCATTGAATCATGTGAAATTGCTAGACACTAAAATCCGTACTGCATTTGTTAAAAAAAAAAAAACTTACGAGTATGCAGTAAATAAATTTT
>JBBPBP010000003.1:49212441-49224047 GCA_037974735.1 Cicer chorassanicum | reverse complement strand
AAAAAAAAAAAAAAAAAAAAAAAAAAAGTGATGGTCATTCATCTAATTATATTTTCAATAAAATAATGCAATTATTGCCATGTGGAATCCATATTGTTCCTGCATACACACACATACTACAACAAAAAAATAAGAATATCCATAGCCATACGTATTAATAATCCTATTACTAAAAGAAGGTCACGTGTGAGCTTTGATGACGATATCAATTCTTACACGCTTCAAATTAAATTAAATTTTAATTTTTTTAACAATTATTATTTTGAGGACAATTCTCACACAACATATCTCTATGGAGGCCTATAAATAGAAGGTGGCGTAACGTTTTTCACTTAGGAGACACAGCACAAACAAGTTCAAGTGTTTGTTCCTCCTCTGCTTTGTACACAACTCTGTTTTATAACATAATTAGAGAGAAAAAAAATATGGAAGGAAATAGTGCAAGTTTTTTTCAAAGGTGCAAGCCTTACATAGCTATGATTTCTCTACAATTTGGATTTGCTGGTATGAACATAATAACAAAAGTTTCACTGAACCGTGGAATGAGTCACTATGTTCTTGTTGTTTATAGACATGCTTTTGCTACTGCTGCTATTGCTCCATTTGCTATAGTTCTTGAGAGGTACGTACTCATCATTCATTCTCAATGGAGAAATTGTGACAAAATTTGAATAATTTTCTCATCATATCTTCTTTCTTGTCATTGGCAGGAAGATTAGGCCAAAGATTACATTTCTTATGTTCATGCAAATGTTCGTGTTGGGACTTCTCGGGTTAGTACTTTTCCCTACACTCAATTTATTTAAATCTTTAGATAGATACATCCAAAAATGTTCTAAAATTAATTTTTTGTATTTTGTTTTAGACCTGTGATTGATCAGAATCTATACTATGCTGGGTTGAAATTCACTTCCCCAACTTACTCATGTGCTATTAGTAACATTCTCCCTGCAGTGACATTTGTTATGGCAGTGCTTTTCAGGTATATTTTCACATACACAATAATCTAATTATATAAACTCATATATGTTCTTTATGTTTTTGGTATTAAATGAATTAACTTGGTGTTATTCTCTACTTTGGATAAATTAGGATGGAGAAATTGGACATAAAAAAATTAAGATGCCAAGTAAAGGTGATTGGAACTGTAATCACAGTTGCTGGGGCCATGCTGATGACATTATACAAAGGACAAGTTATTAATATATTGGGGTCTCAATATATGCATCATCCTAAAAATTATTCACCTGAAAACAACACTGATTCTGGTGAAAAGGATTGGTTTAAGGGTTCTATTCTGCTACTTATTGCTACCTTTGCTTGGGCTTCTTTCTTCATCCTTCAGGTATGTAACTATTTATATATTAAATAAATGTGGACAATAATTGAAATTATTATATATTAATTTTTTATTTGTATGTTTTAATTAATGCAGGCAGTGACATTAAGAAAATACTCAGCTCAGCTCTCACTCACAGCCATAGTGTGTTTCTTAGGCACACTTCAATCAATTGCAGTTACCTATGTTATGGAGCACAGACCATCTGTTTGGAACATTGGCTGGGACATGAACCTATTAGCTGCAGCTTATGCGGTTAGTCTTTTCCTCGATATCAAAGTTTTAAATTGCAGTTGCAGTCGCATCATAATTATTAATGCTCCGATTACATAAACATAAAAAAAATCTTGAGAATTTTTTTTTTTTTATATGTTTGTTGATGAATTTTATTGAACAGGGTATAATATCATCAGGTCTTACCTACTATGTTCAAGGGATAGTGATGCAAAAGAAAGGGCCAGTTTTTGTCACTGCTTTTAGTCCTTTGATGATGATCATTGTAGCCATCATGGGAACTTTCATCCTTGCAGAAAAATTATATCTTGGAGGGTACGTCCATATTATAATGTAAAATTTATTTTATTTTATTTTGTTATACTCCTCTTAATCTTAAATATGAAGAAAAAAAATTATATGTATTTTATTTAAATCAAATACATATACTTTTTTTCTTATATTAAAGGGTCGTGCAGAGTATTTATCTGAAGATATTTTTGAATAAATTGGTTACAAATGTGAATAATGTAGCCACAACTAAAAAACACTTTAATGTTGCATCACAAGTGGACCACAAATTTAATTAAAACCTTGTTCAATCCAATGAACTAAGAAAATTGGACGTGTTAGTGAGAAAGAAGCTTCACTTTCATGCGGTTTCTTCTTTCTACTTTCCATCATTTTCATATCATAATAAAATCAAAAACGATGCATTAAAAAAGGAAACATCACAATCATAAAAAAGCATAAAATCTGAACGGTGGTAAATAATTTAATTCCATTATTAATGTTCATTTATTTTACTTTGTGATTGCAGAATTATTGGAGCTACTTTGATAGTAATAGGACTTTACTCAGTTCTATGGGGAAAAAGCAAAGAAAACAAAGAAATTGAAGAAGAGATAAGAACAGAGGGAGTGGAGTGTTGTAGAGAAAATGGAGTGATCGAAACAGTGATTGAAGAAGGAGTTGAAGTAAATGACATTGAAATGCAAAATGGTGAAACTATTAAAGAGTTAAGGGTAGTAGCAATTATTACTGCTCCAAAAGTTTAAAATATGTATAGAAATTATTATTAGGAATAACAAAAAAAAAATGTGGAATGAAAAAAAGGGTCATGGAGAGTTGAGAAATTGAGAGGGGTTTTTGTTGTGTATCCTCATCATCATCATCATCATCACTACCTTTCTTCGGAAAAATTAGCTAAAGCATTTTTGGTGGTTGATTAGGACCATTAAGTGTGGGCCCCGTTGTCCATAATGTAACTTAATTAAATTTTGCATACTTTGTTCAAAAAGAAATTATAATTGCTTAACTCTATTACAATGTGAATCATTACCTGAATGCCGTGATATCTATGCAAGATTTAAAACTTACACTAGTTAAATGAAGGTGCACTAATATTAAAAAATTATTCGATAATGTCATTTTAAAAATAAATGTAAAAAAAATTAATTTTGATTTGTTAACGGTATAAAATTAATTTATGTTGATAGCGCATATTCTATTTCTCAAATTATATTTTGATTTTATTTTGGTATCATATTTTGATATTTTTTTTACAAAATATATTTTGAAATAGTGAATTTAATGAAGAATTTCAAATGGAATAAAATGAAATTGAATGTAATGTATTAAAAAATATCAATGGAGTATAATTTTTAATTACTTATTTCCTTATATATAATTTTTTCGAAATCTCTTCCCACACACACCACAAATAAAAATAAAATAAATATCTGTAAATATGTTAATCTTCAACTTTGGACATCTTGGTGGGGATATATACCTTGAAACAAAAAAAGAATTGTTTCGGGCAGTGCCTAAAAGAAAGAACCTTTTGTGTCTAATCACTGGTGAAAGTATTCATTCTAAGGAAATAGTTTAAGAACGGTTGAAAACGTTATATAACCTGATTTTAAGTGTGTACATACATTCTTTTCAAGGACAGATTCTCTCCTATCTCTGAATATTTGTATAAGCATCCAACGTGATACAATACAACATATTATATATATATTTATTCGTAAGGGAGGGATAATTACCTCATACAATCTAACTGATGCAACTACCTATGGAATTTATTAATCCCTTTACAACATATTTTGATTCTTATAACTCTTTTCTTTTTGCTAAATATAAATACGAATCTCTTGATCCGGGGGCACTGACATGTGTCAATTAAATAGCCGATTTGGTGGAGAAATTTACACTTCATCCAAACTCAAATTAAAAAAAGTAATTGAATCTATCTTTTAAAAAAAATTCTTTTCTTTTTTAAACAAAATAATTGGTTGCATTATTTTATTGGTATTTAAAAAGACATTATGTAATCATATTATTTTCTATAAACTCGGTAAAGGTAATTTATATTGCCGAGATTAATATTTGAAAAGAAAGAAACGATATTTTCTCAAGGGAAATGCATGCTTTGTAGACTAATCTATGAATTGTATGTGCATCTTCATCTTAAAACTCGACGCCATGCTTTAAACACTACCACAAATCATATATACAAAAACTAAAAACTTGAATTTGCTTGAAGAGCATGCATGGCTAATTAACATTAGACACCTGGTCCACTACCTATTGCAACATGATTGTATATCCACTTTAGTCCTTTTAATAGAGATAGAGGAGGTCGGTTACTCTGTTTTTTGAAAAAAATAGTTAAAAAATAATGGTGAATCATGTGTTTAAAAATATTAATACTATTTGACCGATTGATACAAGTATTTCGTGTTCCAATTATTGGGTTTTGATGACTTATCTAAGAAAATTATTACAATGTGGAATATTTTACTTTTGACAGAAAAATAACTTAATTTAAATAAAAATAATATAATGTCGAATATTTATTAATAATTGAATAAAAAATTAAATATTGAATATTATATGACTAATAGCTGTGTAAAGAAATTTCACATAAACATTTTATCACATTTTTATATATTAAAATTTGTTCATATTAAACCACAAAATTTAAAAAACAAGAGGTATATGACTTATCTCTCTTATATATTTAAAATTTAATCACCTACATTTTAACTCATTATATTTTTTATTTATGTTCTATCATAGATACAAAATATCTACCAAAATTTATTTCCAAACAATCATTTAGAAGCTACACATGCTTAAGCTGATCTCATCAGTAATGATTCATCAAATGATTAGATGTCCACGACAAAATTGTTTGGCTAAGTTGGGGGACATGTTTGAAATCACTGTTTCCATTCGATAGTGCATGACACTCTCTTTCAATTGACAAAATATTGATTCGTGAACAAACCATTCATTACAAGCACTTTTATAAACAAAAAATTTATAATACGTTTTGGACTGAATACTGATTTTGGTCTCTTAAATAAAAAATTTAAAATTCAGTTTGGTTCTTTAGAAACAAACATAATTTTTTAGTCATTGAAAATTCTTACACAACTGAACCTTTCTTCTTCTCGGTTCTTTTCCCTTTCTTCAATTTCTCCCTCCATTGAAGGAACCTCATCCACTCAACCGTTGCCTTGTTAAACATGTTATGTAGAGGGTTGTTAGATCTCAACCATCTTTATCATTCTCCAAATGTGATTTGAGTTGAAGTTGGAGTGTTTCAAGTGCTACTTGTGGAAATGGTGGTACTCCTCTTTATGAATTATTAGAAAAAAAATTTAAATCTCACGTTGAATAAAAGATAAGTCAAAGATAATGTTTATTTTATTTTGATGAATTTTTTTTAAAGAAACTATTATTATGGAGATAATTTAAAATGCTACTTAATGAAAATAATTTTTAATATTTCTATTGTTTTTAGAAATTTAGATAACTGTTATTTCAAAAGTCTCTTACCTCTTTTTTGTTTGGTGTTCCATAAATTCTCTCTATAAAAAATAATCTTATTTCGAGACGCGTTAAACATTAAATATAGGTATATCTTTTAACGGAAATTTAAACTCATGTTCATCACAAGAGAATCTAACCCCTTTAACTACACCTAATTTCCTTTGATAAGTGTTTTGTTTCTTTATTAACGAATACAATTACACGATTTAATAAATAAAAATAAAAAAATATTTCCACAAAACATTGTATGAAACAGTTTATTATTATCTAGACAGTGTGTAGATAAAATTTAGTTTTTTGATTTATTTTTTTGGGATAGAAAGTTGAAAAAATATAACTTCAAAATAAAAAATAAAAAACTCCAACTAGTTTTTGTTTTTAACTGAAAAAAAAAAGTAATGAATTTTGATCCAGCTCAGAATCATATGTTTTTTTTTTTGTCAACAAATCATGTTTTAGGATGAGAGAAATGCTTCTTCCCAGGATATTATTTTACATTGATCATTTGAATTGGGCCAAATAAATGGGCTACTTCAACACAACAGGGAAATTCCAACCACAAAATAGGGCGCCGTTTTAAGCACCCCACTTTTTACTACTGTCTCTATTTCACATTGTGTTCCTTTTTAATGTAATTTAATAATTTAAACCTTATCCTGATTAATATTGCATCCCTTTATTATTCAAAATAATAAATTATTCCAATCATTAATAATTTTTTTAAAATTAAATATAATATTAAATTTTGCTTAAATTTTATTCAATAATGGTTCATATATTTCATAAAAAAATTGTATTTTTTTTATGAGTTTAATGAATATACACCATGATATTAAAGATTTTTATATAATCATTCAATCAAATACTAAATGACTATCTAAAATATTTTTGCATCCATTAAATTATTTTGTTATAGAAATAGTAAATAAAATGTAAACAAATATATTTAATTTTACACAAATAAAAATATTTAAATTCTAATTTTTTTTTAAATGTCTACATACACAATGTAATCTTTAAATCTACAAAGTTTAATATAAGTTGATTTTTCAAACAATACAGTGAAACACAAAAATTATTTAATAAAAAAAACATAAAAATTAAGACGATATAATTTATTTTTTGATGCAATATAAATTTAAAAACCAACTCACATACACAAATACATTTAAAGGCTAAATCAAATGATTTTGATTCAAATTAGTAAAATACATACATTAGTTTCATAGAATATAAATTCAAATTATGATTAAAATAATCGTAGAATTAAATTTTGTTTATTTTTGGATTAAATTAGGAAGCAACAAATTTTTTTGTCTTTTTGTAAGAGAAAAATTAAAAAAAAAAGTTGACGAAGGTGTGTGGTAAGGAAATATGCATGTCTCAACCGAAGGCCTCAAAAGGAGGGAAACCAATAACGGCTTATCCTTTGTTTATCGGTTTTCATTCCAATGACACTATTCTCTCTTCAAAATGAACTTTACTCAGAATTCCCACTTAGGGAAATTGGAAATGAAGGTCTCACTAAACGGATTCTCATAAATGGTGTCTCTTGGCAAACTCCATTCTCTGGAGACCAAGTTCAAGGTCACCCTCCAACTATATTCTATATTCTTCTTATTTCACCTCATGTTTCATAATCTTATTACTGCCATTACTCAAAAAGGCTCGTGCTAATTTTTTCAACTTTTTCACACTTTCAGTTCATTTCAGAGGTCAAGTTGAAAATGGACCATCACTTGAATCAAGCTATGATAAAGGCTCCTCGTTTCATTTCAAATTAGGCCACGGTAACCACTTCGTTTATTGCATACTACTACAAATTTTTTAATTATACACGGAAAAAATGAAATTCGTATCTAGTTTTGACATCTTTAAAACTTGAGGATGAATTTCATGTTTTCGGTTTCTAATTTTTTATATCGATGATTTAACTTTTTTTATTATGAATTACTACGAAAACAGAACGTCATTATAAACTAATTATAATAGTGGATAATAAAATTGAGAAAAATGTTAGAAACACGCTTCTTATTAGTAAATAAAATTAATGCGAGTGGATTTTATATGAATTTTATGTAATAACAAAGACTATGTTAAAAAGTGTAGTATTAGAGTGTAAATTGGAAGCATTTCTGTTACTGTTGAATAAGCTAAGTTATATTTGAATGTGGTTTCAGGTGAAGTTATCAAAGGTTGGGATGAAGGAGTTGCTACAATGAAAAAAGGGGAGAGAGCAATGTTGAAAATACCACCTAACTTAGCATATGGAGAAGTAGGTTCTCCACCGTTGATTCCTCCAAATGCAACTCTCATTTTTGACATTGAAATGTTGTCTTGGAGTACCATCAGGGACTTGACTAGCGATGGAGGAATCATGAAAAAGACTATAAAGGATGGAGAAGGATGGGCTACTCCAAAAGAGCTTGATGAAGTTCTAGGTAACTAACAATCATAATTATAATAATGTTTTTATATTTATTTAATCACAAGTCTTTCGATGAGATGATTCGGATCTCTTCGAGTTTAACCGGACCGAATATGGCCCTAGCAATGCAGCAATGTCAAGACTTTTGAAGGAGAGTTTTGCCGCACATTTTGTTCCAACTCGAGGGATTAGTCTCGACAATTATGTGTAGTGAGCATTTAAAAAAAAAAATACAAGCATGTGCATTTAGAAAAGCTATATATAACTAATGTTTTACACATATTACTTATTTAACAGTGAAATATGAAGCAAGGCTTGAAAATGGAAAGCTTATGAAGTCTGATAAATGTGTAGAGTTTAATGTAAGTGATGGTAAGTTCAAGCATTACACAGTTGTTTTTGGCATATATATAGATAGGTACATGATTATTGAACCTGAATTTTTCAACTCTACCATGAAAAGGAAAAAAAAATAGATACAGGTTGAAAATAGATTTGGTGCTGTCAATAGTCATTGCAATTAATAATCTCGATCGCTGATAAAATATCACATGATTGAGGTTTTGAGATTTTGATTTGCGCAAGTCACAATATGAGTCATCTGGAAGTTATGAGAAATTTTCTTAGGTGTTTGAAAAATATAAAATATTGATCAATCTCTGGGATGCTTCAATATGTGTGTTTGGATTAGGCTATCTTTGTCCAGCCATGAGTATAGCAGTAAAGACTATGAGAAAGGGGGAGGTTGCAGAGCTTGCTTTGAAATTCTCTTGTAAGTTTATCAGAAGTCACTTTAATTTATTATTTCTACATATTGTTTCTGTTGCATTAGGTTATATTCAATGAAACTATTTAATAATATGACTAATATTATCAGGACATAATTTTGCAGATGGCCTAACTCAAAATTCAAATAGAGCCATTGAGCTTGATGGTTTACCAGATTCTAATGTTATTAGCATCAAACTTGAGCTGGTATCATGGAAAGCTGTTACTGATATCATTGGAGATAAAAAGATACTGAAAAAAATTAATATAGCTGGTGAGGGGTTTGATCGTCCTAACGAGGGATCCCAAGTGAAAGGTAACATATTCCTCAAACTGAAATAGATTTGATAGGGAAGAAGATGAGTATCTGTTTTTCTGAAATCACAAAGTCGATTGATCTCTATACAACAACTTAAATTTTGGTTCCATGTTTTTTATAGAAAAAACATAAACATACTAGTTTCCTAACAAATATTTTCATTTTCTGCAGTCATATATTTCTGTAAGGGAGAAGATGGTAATATTATTGAGATTAAAGGGTCAAAGGAAGAACCTTTTGAGTTCACAACTCAAGAAGGTATAATTTTGCTGTAATACGAGAACAAGGGTCATGTACATTTGTTTTGTTAGTAGTTACTATCTCTTAATTATTTTATTAATATTATTAATCTTTGTGCTACTTTGTTCTATGTATTTTCAGAACAGGTGAATGAGGGTCTAGAAATAGCAATAATGACAATGAAAAAAGCAGAACATGCTCTGGTGACTGTCAATGCTGAATATTTTTGTGACCATAATAATTTACAAGGAAACAAGACCAAGAATAAAATCCTTTACTATGAAGTTGAATTGGTTGATTTCATTAAGGTTACCTAGCTAATTCTATGTATTGCTAATATCAATTCAAAATATCAATACAAGGTTTTCATTTTATATGCAATGTTATATTATTTTCAAATTACTCTGATGTGAACAGGAGAAGCCATTTTGGAAAATGGACACCATAGAGAAACTAGAAGCTTGTGAGCTGGTGAAGCATGATGGAAATCTGCTGTTCAAGGCTCAAAATTTTAGGCGCGCATCAAAGAAATATGAAAAGGTGTTACAACTTACAAGCTAATTCATTAAGACATGAGATTGTTCATATAAATACACTTAGGATTTTAAAAAAAGGTCTGCTACCACGACTTGAGTCTTTGAGACTACAATTAAAAACCTTGAATACATTGTAGCGCATAACGCGCATGAATAAGTCATGCACAACTGATGTCAATACAATTTAGTTGGATGTATAATAGAATGAACTGATTTATTGATTTGGTATTGTAGGCTGTGAAATACATTGAATTTGATCACACATTTAGTGACGGTGAGAAGCGTCGTGCTAATTCCTTGAGATTATCTTGTAATTTGAACAATGCTGCTTGTAAACTTAAATTGGGAGAGTACACTGAAGCTGCCAAGCTATGCACAAAGGTATTCTTTGATCCTATATTTGATTATTTTCTCTTTCTCCTTGTGTCTCTTTATCCCATGATGTACCAATAAAACATTGCATGAGGTATGCATGCTAGAGATGGATAAAATGAAATGTAGAGTGTGAATTCTCTTTCAGACTAATTGTACCTGAGTTTGAACCCTTATTAAAACAATCATTTGTCATATATTTTACTTATTATTTGACCGGATTCTAGATTGTCAGAGACCCTTTCTTTGAGAATTTTCTCAAAGGATTAAGATAGAAAAGCTACCTGTCCTACCAATAAATGCATAAGAAGATATTATGTTAGCAATAATTGGCAAAAGGTTGAAATCTTAAATTGACCATGTAATGACATAGGTCCTAGAACAAGATCACTTAAATGTGAAGGCTCTTTACAGAAGATGCCAAGCATACCTTAAAACATCAGATTTGGAGAAAGCTGAGGCTGACATTAAAAGAGCTCTAATTATTGATCCAAATAACAGGTACAATTAATTGCATTTTCAACTCTACCCTATTTATTCACATTCATTAAACTAACAAATTTTCATTGACAAAAATCGTTTTCTATTTTGAACAATTAATAATTGTTTGTTCACTTGGCTTGTTATCAGAGACATTAAACTTGAGTACAAAGAGCTCAAACTGAAGCAAAAGGAGTACAGTAAATATGAGGCTAACATCTTTAGCACAATGGTTTCAAGGATGAATTAATTGAGAAAGTGAATTTGTGTTCCACATTTCTTTTTGAAGTATAAATATGTCTGCTGTAATGTGTATTGTTATTTTAATTTTGGGGCTTAACCCAAATGTTACTTCAGGATAAACATAAAATTAACCTCAAAATTGGATCCTCACACTTCAATGAAGAAGAATCAATTAAGAATGGGTTGGTTTTTCATACAATTTGTTACAATTACTTTTCATTTTTCAAAAGAAATATTTACTATATTTTTGAAATGTATAAAAGATATAAAGACATATATTTGCAAAATTGTGACATTAAATGAATGCAACAAAACCACGATAATAAAGATGTCATTTCTTTAAGAAATGGTAACAATCTCCACTCACACTGGATTATGTTTGGTAATGGTAACACTGATAATATATATCTCAGTGTTTATTTAGTCTTTGAATGCTTTTATGAAATATTATAATATATCTCATCATCTCAAAATATAAATCAAATTTAATTAAAAAAAAAGTTGATGTGAAAGTTGGATCTGTTTATATTTTAATATGGAGAATATTCTTTCTTTAATCTTCTTTTTTTCTCTGTACCTCTTTCTATTTTACACTTTTCTTTTTATGATATAATTTTTTTTTGTTTCTCCATCGCGTTTTAATTTCAATCACCGTTGCGTTTTCTTTTCACGATAGCTGGAAATATATTTTTCTCTTTTGTTTTTACTCAATATATTTTTCTTCTATACTATCATTATTCATATAATTTTAAATTTAAAAAAATAATTGACTGTATATTTATAAAAATAATTTTTATGAAAATTTATTTAAAAATGATAAAAGTT